>CM074436.1:33966414-34538914 GCA_037101425.1 Elopichthys bambusa
TTTTCCTACTGACTCTTGACTTGCTTATTTGGTTGCATCTTGAGATGTGCACATTTTTTTTCTTTTCTTTTCTTTTTTTTTTTTTTTCTAAAATTTATATTTTTTAAATGACAAAAATAAATTATAAGATTGGGATCAGTTGAGTAGTTGGCAAAATAAATTAAAGACTTGACTTTCTTTATATTTTTTCTGAATATAATTGTTTTTGAATCAGATTTCAAAACCGATAGGTTGCTCTTGTTTAGACCGTGTTATTTTGCCATTTTGACTTGAAGGAAGGAAACAAATTTGGAACAAATTTACTAGTCTAAGCATATGAAATGCCCACCCAAAAGCTCAATATAGAACAGATCCAGAAAGAGCCCTCCAAATTGGGGGCTCGTCCGGGTTCAAGATGGTAGCGATAACACAGCCCCATCAGCACAGTACACCGTTACAGGCCCAATATATTAAAAGATTTTAACAAATCTTGTTTCTGAGCTTTACCCTTTTTAGCTCATGCTCAAATCGGAAGTTAAGCATTTTCGCACCTCCTGAATCCATTCCAACGGTTTTCCTTTTATGTACAGTAGCAAGTCATTAGCATAAAAATGTCTCTTATTAAAGATGAGCATGCATGAGCATGCCATGCCCAGCTGCTTTTCGGAAATATTTAAATGAACTAAATCAGATTTCTCTTAGAATGATATGGGGTTCCATTGAGGATGTGATCCAGCAATAACTACTGGTTGATGTATGACGTGTACTAGTTATGGGATTTTAATTACGTTTTAATCCAGCAAATGTGAATATTCTAACAGCTGTGTTCTTCCAGTCAGTCCATTGCCGCTTTCAATTTAATCCTTCTTGTTGTTTCACAGGAAGGTCATATGCTGTAAAATTTTGTTTTCTACTCACATTTTCTTTCTGATGTTGGGTTGCTATTAAAAATGGACCAGAGTGATTTACCTATAGTTCCTTGGTGGTTTCCTGAGATGGGGGATGATAGGGGACTGTTGAAACCACAGTAATGTTTTGCATCTAGCTGCATGAGATGTATTTGTTTGTATATGATGGAAGGCCATATAAAGAAGAAGTTTCTATCCAACCTATTCCTTTCTGTCAATGTATGCAAACAAGGGCTTCTTAGTGGCTACTGATGCATTGTTATTTTAGTAAAGTATATTTACTTTTATAGCTTTCAAATGGAATATATTGTTTTATCTATTTTTTTCCAGAACAATAAAATTATTTCACCTCAGATTATCAAGCATTTTTCTTACATTTAAAGGCCAGCTGAAGTGTCTTGGAAGGAGCATTATTCAATATGTTGACGTAATTTCAACTGAAACAGGAAGACGGGGCGGAGCTGTTCCAGCTGCTTTTTTTTAAAATAGCTAATAGCGTTTCGTTTATACCACAGCTCGGCCAGAGCCGTTAAACTCTGTAAAACCTCTCTTTCTTTCTAATCTCTAACTGTTTCTCCTCCTAATGCTCTCTATTTCACTTTAAAATACAGCATTCAGTGCAGAATTCAAATGGACCCAATACCTTTTGTGGTGTGAGCCGGCTCGCGGTCCGCCGATATGATCCACTCTGCGCTCGTGTCTCTGGACCGGAGCAGACTGTGCTTGCGCTGCGGCGGTTCACGTGACGCTAACGCGAAATTAACTTCTTTTGCGTCAATGGAAAGCATATTTACACTGTCTGAATCGTTCCCTATTTTCTATACGGTGCACTTTGTGCCATTCAACATGTAGAAACTAGTAAATGTGTGAACAAATGACCCGACTTCAGCCGCAGCTTTGACCGCGTCTGTTGATAATGTAGGGTGCAGGACTGCAGATTCTAGAGAGCTTTTGATTGGATAGAAGATTTGATGAGAAGCTGAAATTACATGTAATGTCATGAAAAACCGTGATCCATTTTAGTGGAAGTGAGAGAGGTTAGTTTTGAATGCTTATAATACAGTATATCTCCTAAAAGCATATTTTGTCATTGTTATGGAACACACCAGCTTATTTATAACCTTAAGGCTAACATATTCATACTAAAAGCTAAAAAACTTAAATTTTGATTTCAGGGGGCCATTAATGGCAAGGTTTCATGAAATGAAATGAACACCCAACACCAGTATAGTCAGAAAAAATATTTTGGTTTTATATCATATGTACAAAATACAAATACAATCATGTACTAAAATGTACACACAGTATTCATCATCTTTATCCATCATTCTTGTCACGTTCAGTAAAAACAAAATTCACGCTACAATTTTCCAATCTGGAGAATAAGAGAAGTGGGTGACGTGTTCACTCGGTTTGTATCCACGTTCACCAGGCGCAAACGCTCAGTGAGGCCCCATAGGTTCGCTTTCTATTGCTGGCTAACAATAGAGATGTGTTTGAGGGGATTTGATCCACCCACATCACTGTTAAACAGTGAGTTTCATAGTTTCAGTGAGTTAGACACTGGAGACTATTAGTACAAAAATATACACAAAACAAAAATGAAAGCTGGTTTATAGTACCTTGGTTTGTGCGTTTCTACACCATTACAGCATAACAAGAGATTTATTTCCTTTTTTTTTTTTTTTGGTTGTTCATTTGCACATTTTTTTTTCTTTCGTAAATAAAATTACTGACATGAGTAAATTCTAGCTTAGTCAATGGCCTTAAAGATTACAGCTTCAGAGATAGAGGGGAGAGAAATTAGATAAACGCTGAACAAATGCAAATGATGCATTTTCTCAAAAGCATTAATATTCAAAATAAAGCCATTTTCATGAATTATGGCACCAGTAAATAACAAAAAATAATATACAGAGAGCCTTCCTTCCATTAATTGGTTACTTTCTTCAATTCATCAAATACTAAAAGTTCCTATAATGATAAACTCTCCTCATCTCTAAGTATATACATAGGCAATTTAAGACGCAATAGCTTAATGTTCTTCAAAGCTTGTGCCTGATTGTGAAAACATAGTTGTTTCTATATTACAGCGATATTAATATAGAAAAAACGATCTAAAATCCAATACGAACTCTCGTATAACACAACACCACATATAACAGAAACATTCTTCTGGGCTTCAGGGGAATTGGGATCAGAGATTCGCAAGTAATCTGATTGCATTCTGAAATCCACAATCTCATAGCAGACTGCAAAATAATCAGAAGTCAAAAGCAGAACATGAGTCCTTATCACTTTACAGTGGAACAAACGGCACTGTACATCTGCTGTTGGTGAACCAGGCATGTCTGGGTGTCCTTCAAAGCCAAATGTGCCTGTAAAACTGTCCAACATGTCTTTGTACCCACTGTATTGCTTTGGATAGCAGTGGCTGGTCCTTGTTTGGCTAGTGGAGTAAGTCTTAGCTGAGCACTAGATGAACTTGGAGGAGTCTCTTTTACTGATGAGCACTTCCAACAGCCTTAGCTTGGCTTTAATATGCTTGTATTCATTGTATTCCCCAGCCAAGGGTGAGCGATCTTCCTTTTGCACGTTTCTATGGGAACAGCAAAAGTAGAGAATTCAATAATAAGATTTGGTTTCTCTCTGTGGAGACATGGATTCAAGTATATGAACATTAACAATGTGTACGTTTTCTTTACCTGCCATTCTGTTTGAAGAACTCATCCTCAAATTCACGGAGGTTTTGGCGGATTCTTTTCTTTTCCTCACGGGCTTCCTGGAGTTGCTCCACAAGTTCCTGCCTGTGTGTTTGGTTAGGAAGGAGTGGAATGTTTTAACATTCTTTCGACCCACCACAGCGACAATGCAATATGCTGTTTCAATAGTTGGTAAATATTACCAAACAATTTGCCTTTTTAAAGGATTGGTTCACTTTAAAATGAAAATTACCCCAAGATTTACTCACCCTGAAGCCATCCTAGGTGTATATGACTTTCCTCTTTCTGATGAACACAATCAGAGTTATATTAATAAATATCCTGATGCATCCGAGCTTAATAATGGTAGTGAACGGGACCAACGAGTATAAAGCTGAAGAAAATGCATCCATCATGGTTAATAAAGGCCTTCTGAAGTGAAGGGATGCGTTTGTGTAAGAAAAATATCCATATTTAACAAGTTATAAAGTAAAATATCTATCTTCCGCCAGACCACCAGTAACTGACGTTGTGCTTTTTTTGTAAGTTAAATACGGAAGGCGTAGGACGTAGCATAAGCATTTTGAACTGTGAGAGGAGTTACACTTTCTTCCTAAGTTGAATACGGAAGGCGGTCTGGCGGTCTTCAAACTCGTTGGTCCCGTTCACTGCCATTATAAAACCTGGATGTGTCAGGATATTTATTAATATAACTCCGACTGTGTTCATCAGAAAGAAGAAAGTCATATACACCTAGGATGGCTTGAGGGTGAGAAATTTTCATTTTAAAGTGAACTAATCCTTTAAATGTACAAATTACTTTTAGCTGTTTGTATATATTTGGATGAATTATGAATACAAGAAAGGTAAAAGTTCTGTAAGGGCGCTTACACACTAGAATTTGTGATGTAAGAAAACGCAAATTTACTGATTTCAATGGGGATGATGCCCATTGAAATCAGGCATCATCTGATTGCTGGCTAGGCTAGGCTAGGCTTGCAATACATCACACAACCAATAGTTGATAACATTTTAACTACGCATTGACCAATGACAACTTGTCCAGTTGTGCTTTTGCATTCCTTTATTAATTATACCTTTAGTTTACCAGGGCTGCATATTCCAAAAGCATCATAAGTGTAAGTAGACTGTAGAAACCATTGGAACTAATGGTCTCTATGATATACTTGGGTTTACTATGTTTCGAGAAACGCAGCCCAGGTTAGTCCCTTTAGGTTAGTTTTTTTTTTTTTGGTAACAGACAGACCTGGCCATTAGGGGTCTGATCCGACTCTTTCCACATCCTTAAAACGTTATCTCAAAACACTCTGTCCAAGCATTATCTTGTGTGTCAGCGCCCTAAGACATATGTTTCTACACTAAGCCGAAAACTCACATCGTAGCAGCATGCAAATTGGACAATCTCATGTCCATGGTGTTCTTGGAGGGTGATAGTTCATCAACCGGTGAGATGAAACCATCTGTGTCCTCATCCAGCTGGTCAAGAAGTCCCAGCATGCTCAGCTCCGGCTTAACCGTGACTGTGAACTGTGTCCTGGTGTCGCTGTCGTCGTCCGAGCCATCCTCCTCCTCCTTGAAAAGAGCAGATGGCACTGGTTAGTTCAACTCCGAGGGTTTACACTACCATGTACCATGTACTAAGCAGTATCAAGCCTGAAACATTGATTTGGAAGACAAATCTAAATGGGAATCATTTAGGAATCATAGTGCATCAAGCCTCTGTAGTGACAAGTGTTAGTACAAATGAAAAGCATCAGTGCTATAACAGTGCAATAAATAATTTTCATTTCAGTTGGAGTATTTAGTGCACTGCCTTACATTTGAGTCACCAATTCAAGTTTTCACATCCCTGGTGCCAAAACCCAACAGGGATGTGATCAAACGGCAATGGAATCAGCAGGAGTCGAATCTCACAGCACTCCCAAGTATGTGCCCATGCAGTTACTGATTCATGATTAGGTTAATGAGGAAACTAGTGGGGGGGAAGGAGGTGGGTCAGCCGAATCACTGGTTGATTGAGCAGTAACAGCTCTTCACCTTTGTGTCGCTGAAGAACAGTGCTGGTACACCCTCGATAATGGGCTGCAGCAGGGGGCCTCTGCGCTTGCTGGAAGGCGAGCCCTGTGGTGGGTGTTAATAGTGACATTACAACCCGGTAAACTACCTTCACAAAGCCCACTTCAGGGCAGGACTCACTAATGGACTATAAGATTCACATTAAATAAACCTTGAAATCTGAAGGTGGCTCTTCAAGTAATTATTTTAGGGCATATTCACCAAAATGGGAACCCACAATTTAACCGATGCTAACAGAAAACGCAACTAGAGAACCATATCTTTGACTCAAAAATGGAGAAGCTAAAGTTAAAAGACAATTAAATTCAAACATGTATAATCAGGCTTTAGAGTATTATATAATGGTAATGTCCATTTTGTGCTACATAAGCCAGATGTTTTCAGAACATACCAATGTAATATTTGCATGCACTTAGGATGTTTTGTTGTATTTCACATGCATATTATACTGTATTAAGTGGGGGAAAAACGCTTCCTGTGGTGTGGGAATATGCCCAGGGTTGCGGTTTAATGTTTTTAGAGTATGTGTGTAAGAGACTTAGGAATTATAAGGAATACTTTTGCAAATATCCAGCTACAGGATGTGACCTCAGTGAGCTACTCTTGAGCTGTTGTTAAAGACGGGCTTATAGGTGCTAAAAAGCCCCAGCACTGCCATTGCATCAATACTGCAGCTAAATGCTTATATTGTGCTACTGCTAATGCTATTTCCTCTACTAATACCGTGGAGATTTATCCATACCTTTTAGATCAAGAATAAAGTAGAAATAGCAGCTAGCTAGCCTTTAATACAACAACAGTAGCTTAAGTATTTCTGCTAGCATGGCTCAGATAAGTATTAGCTTTATTCCAAAACCAAATGAGCTGCCTCGCTGCCAAATGCTTACATGGTCAGCAAACAAACAGTCATGAACCTCACAAGTGGCCGATTTGGAACAGTCTACATAGGCAGCAACTTTGCACCGCTCATATATGGCGCCCAACACTCGACTCGTTATGGTTTCAATACACTTCAATGTTAGCATTTTGCTAAGCATTAATAAAATTAAACTGGTTATTTGACATAATATTTGTGAATACTGTATATATTTATGTTCTCTTGCTTAGTCAGCCATCTTGCTCCATAGCATACTGGTAATTTGGCTATAGGCCCTGTTTACACCTGGTATTAAGATGAGTTTTGGCCGATCAGATCACAAGCAGACGAGGGAGACACATTTTCATTTACACCTGGTGTTTTAATCTGTCTCTTTTGTCCACTTTCAACGACTTCTGTCCGGATTTCTTTGAAGGGAGGGTCTATGGGTGGGTAAATGTATGGGCTCAGATCTTTCGATCTAATGGACAAAACAAGCTCGTGCAACTTACATATGAATGCGCCCGGAGACTACGGAAAAACATACAAAGAGCAGCAGCTTTCGTTTCTGCTTTGATAGCCACAAGTCCAGCCGAAAGCGGTGAGTGCTTATTAGAAATAAGGAATGGCAAGAGAACATTGTGCTTGGTACATTTATGTCTTCAAACCAAAATTGGGTCTTCAGCCAACTAAGTTTAAGTTTAAATCCCATCTGGCTAGTGCGCTTCTCATTAATGTTTATGTGTTAGGTCAATAGGTGGTGAGTAGGCGGTTTTGTGGTTGTTTGAACACATTCGACCACATGAGCGTCTACACTACAAAAGCAATCCTGTCTAATGCATTTTCGGCTACCTCTGAAAGTGGTTGAAAGTGGACAAGCTCAAAATTTTACACCCTGTTTACACCTGTACTTAGCGTCGTCCACTTGTGATCCGATTGAACAAAATGTGTCATAATACCAGGTGTAAACAGGGCCTTAGTGAGGTATCTTATAGGCAAAATAATGAAGTTGCAGCAGCCAGGATTGGAGCTAAACTCTGAAGGACAGTAGCCCTCCAAGAGCAGGATAGGACACTCTTGCTGTACATAAACTCCTAGATGAGAGATTTCTCCAGTAAACGGAGAAACCGAGTTGGGACAGGAGCATGCAATGGGAAGGGAAAAGTGAAACATGGTTAAGAAGAAAAGAAAAATGGTGGAAAAACAGAACTTACAATGACTGGAATGGCGGAAGCTCTACAGAGGATCTGTTTGACGAGTCGGTACCGGTCGTACAGAGGCTTCATGACCTGCCTCTCATTCTTGGTGATCTAGAATGAGTGACAAGAAGACAGACATTAAAATCAACCTCAGCCTATGTAGATAATAAGTTCTTAACCTTCAGAACTTTTGAAGAACTGCATACTCACTGGTCTCCCATGGATGTTCTCATAATACAGAAGAGCTTTCTGAAGGGCCACTTTTTCTGCTCCAATCTGCTCACGGGTCATGTCCTAATGAAGAACAGTGAATTAAATTTTAAAGATTCATGCATTTGTTTACAATAAAAAAAGGTCAAAAGCAGAAGAAGAAACTCTTAGGCCCGGTTTCACAGACAGGGCTTAGCCTAAGCCAGAATTAGGCCTTAGTTCAAATATTTTAAGGTATGTCAGTACAAGTTGCTTTCAGTTAAAACAGCTCAAACATGCATTTTAGTCTAGGACTAGCTTAAGCCTTGTCTTAAACCGGAGGCTAAAAATCGCACCTTAATGTCTTCAGGTCGGCCAGCCTCCTTGCGTTTCTCCTGCAGTTTGTTCATGACTGCATCCAGTGTGCTCTCCACAGGAGGTTTGGGGGCTTTGGTCTCAGGAGCTTTCTTCTCTAGCTGAGACCCAAAGCTCTTGGGAAGTGTGTTGCTACGCTGGCGGGGGATGGGCGTCAAATCCTCTTCTGACTTTAGCAACTTGTGATCTGTGATGTAAAGCCAGAACATGGAGCCACTTGTTTATAAGAACTTTGCAAGCCATGAGCAGAGCAGATTAGATCAGATGTTGTTTTCCTGGTAGGCCCAACCCACAATGGTTAGTGAGAAATTACACCAAAAACATTTTGTTTGAACAAAACATCATGAAGGTTGGATTAACATGGCTTACATGATACAAACCACTTTCATAACAGTATTTTTTTTCTCTTGCAGAGACAGTCATACCTTTCAAGTCTTTGCGCATCTTGGCCAGTTCATTCATCCAGCGCAGAACCTCTGGATTGGCAGCTTTGTCGCCGTGTGAAGGCTATAAAGAAAACACTAGGCTCAATATTTGTAGCAAAACACATTTTGCACTGGCCATTTTCATCATAAAAATGTTTTATTGACATGTTTTCCAGAATAGACTGCTTTATTATTATAATGGGATCGATTTATCAGTTTAGACATTGCAGGATTTTTAGTTGTCGCAACAGATTTAAAAGTGACTTATCCAATCAGATATAGGGCCAGATTTACAAAACAGGGCCAATTAGCATGAGAGTGCAATTCCAAAAAAGCACCAATGGGAGCGGAAAGTTCTGCGTGTGATCTACTGATGACGTGCAAATTAAGGAAAACCGATGCAGCCGGACAATTTCCAAAATGACCAACACAATCTGCCAAGAGCAGCGCATATTAGCGTCTGGATTTTTGGGCGGTACATAATGCCGCAAATACCAGTAAATTGACTAGCGCAAACCTTAGTAAACCACCTTGCATGATTCATTTAAATACTCTCCTCCCATAAGTTTTGTGTCTGAAAGGGAAACTCCTACAAATGCATATGCAATAAGGTCAGCCGCAAAAATAACTGTGTCAATGCCTTTTCAGCGCTGATTTTTCACTGCATGTCTTTAGTAAATCCTGACAGTAGTTTTTTAACACCAAAAGAGGGTTTGCACTGGCACAGGCTGTTAGTAATTCTGGCCCATAATGTTTTACCGTTTAGACATCTCTAAGGCTCACCCTGTATTTGCGCTCATCCTCAAACTTCTCCTCAAACCTCCGGATCTTCTTCTTGAGTACGTGGATCCGCTTTGAAAGCTGAGCAGATGTCAACTCTTCCCGGTCGTCGTCGCAGGATCCTAACGATGAACTTCTTCGCCTACTGAATGAAGAACATCACTCTTTTCACCCTCCGAAATACATAGTATTTCATCTTCCAGACCTCACAAGGTTTTTTGTTGTTTTACCTGACAAAGGAGTGGGCATTGGGTGGTGATGGAGGAACCTCGGTGTCGTCCAGATACTGCTGACCGTCTCCATAAGCGTAGAACCGAGGCGAGACCATTGGGTCACTGTCCTCCTCCAGGAGCTGGCGAATCAGCTTGCCACCGGCGTGGGGAGACAGACGAGCTTCCTCACGGTCCATACTCTCCCTTTGCCACGACGAGTAGGCCGGCACTGGTTCTGTCAACACAAGCATTAAAATTGAGGGAAATGACAAAGCAGCGTGCCTAGATTTCAGAAGTCACTTAGTAAATAGCCAAAGAGGGAACAAGTGGCAACAGGACCTCCACGAGGTAGATTTTTTCTTTGTTGTTATACAGTCACAGCCAAACAAATGTTTGAGTACACATTAAATTTTAACTAAGCTGATACTCTATTGACCTTGTTGCTATTTCGGGTCAAAACCACTCAAATTTGTGCTATTCAGCTCAGTAGACAGTTGTTTTTATCTTTGAGAAACAGAAGCACACTATCACCTTTGACATGTGTATTGTGTGTTTAACATTGTAGACTATTAAATGTAAGCGTGATAAAGTATCATGCACTACAGATTATTAATCAAACACAGTGAGCACATGCTGTGATACCGGAATGTTTTGTTTATTTACTATGCAGATGCTGTGACCATAAAGTAAGGTTAGAAGAGCAATTTAATGATGCAGCAAGAAGAATGTTGCGATAAACGCTGACTGCAATGTGACCTGTGGAACTTGATCTTATTTGTTGTTATAAAGTTTATATCATATTTACAGCGTCGAAGTGAAGGTAAAACCCCCAGAGTGTTTGCACAAGACAACGTTCATTAGGACAAACAATAAAACAATGTGTTTATGCCCACAATTGATACTTTTTTTATTGATGTACCTACTGAACTCTAAAAGAAAATTAAAATGTATGCGTTTATGGGGCTAAGGTGTTCTAAGTGGTTTTCACATGTTGCTATGCAGTTGCTCATGTGTTGTGGGTGATTTTTAGGGTGTTGTTTTTTTGGCACGCTGCTAAGGCGTTTCTAAGGTAATGTGAGTCTTTGACAGGTTGTTTAGCAACTATGCGGTTGCTAAAGTGTTTTTAGCATGTTTCGATGCAGTTTTCTAGCTATTGTGAGTCTTTGCTAGTTTGTTGCCAGCTGCTAAGTGATTTTTTAACATGTTGCTAACTTGCTATACAGTTGCTAATGTATTGTAGATGGTTGCTTAGGTGTTGCTATGTGGTTTTAAAAGAGTTCAGAGTGTTTTTGGCACACTGCTATGCAGTTGCTATCATTATCAATGTTTAACATTCACAATATTAGCAGTAATAGCGGTGATGCGTGCCTTAGCAAGGATGCTATTGCAAAGAACAATTTCAATACATGCACACTCACTCAAAGAAACAAACAAACAAAAAAAACAGCTCAATATGCCATTCAAAATGCTGTGCAGCCAATCTGTTAAGAGCTTAAATTCCCACAGGTTCTGTGCACTGTTTGTGTCATGTGCTTAACAGTCATGCTTGAGGAGCTAATGGGTCAGGTGGACCTCTCCCTCATGGCAGCGCATTTTGGAGCCATTTTGTTGAGCCGGCATAATACATCCAAGCATGTGCTACAAGATGGCCTTTCACTGAAAGTCTCTCAGTAGGCTATTGCGAACATAAATAAAGGCACATATTACTGTGCCTGTCCTCAAAGGCTGCAGGTTGTTAGATGCTAGGTTGGTACATGCCAGTTTGGGGTGTTTTATTGGTTTTCCATGCAGCTTTTAAAGGTCACTGGTGAGAGATGGGGCTAAGGGACGTCAAGTTGTTAACAAAAGCAGATCTCAGCCCTTACCCTCATTGTGACTTGATTTTAAAAGGCTTTTGAAATCAAGGAAAGGTGCACTAAAGAAATGAGAATCTGAAAAGACAAAAGGAAAGAGATGAAAAATGTGAAAATGACCCAAGGAAATGCTGTTTTACTCAAGAGAGCAAGACAGGCAGAAAAGTGGGGAGTGACAGATAAGACTGTAGACATCACAGCTGGCAAACAGCTGCCTCTTGGCACTGCAGTGGGTCACCGCAATGTGCTTTGGCACTGGCCTCAGTGGGACAAAGGTCTGGCAGCTCAATGTTACATACAGTCCTGAACACTCATTTGACCACTCCCATGAGCTGGAGCAACAGCTTGTTTTTAGTGCCACTGTATATTTACAGTCACGTGAGCTCCTTTTCAGCAACCATATGCTTTCAGAGATGTTAACAAAACACTTTTAGCTTGTATAATCATTTACCCTTTTCATCTGTCATTTTATTCCACTTAGCATAATTGCTATGATTATATTGAATATAACTATGTACAGCAGAATGCACAAAGTATTAGATCTGTTTTGTTATATTTGTATAGTGTTTTTACCACAGATAAAACCGACTCTTTTCATCATGTTATCTGTGATTAAGTTGTTCCACGCATGACAAACATAATTACTAGGTAAATGCACTATGAACTACTCAAAATAAATTATGTTATTCTTAGTATAACTAATTAAATTGCTAGGATTTGTAGAACATAAATAGGTAATAATGCCCAACTGGACATTGACTGCCTAAAAAACTAGTGAATTTATTTATTTTAAAGCGCTTTTCACAATAAACATTGTCCAAAAACTGATCTATTATCATGTTATCTGTGATTAAGTAGTTCCACTTAGCATAACAAACATGATTGCAAGGATCTGTAGAATATAACTAGGTAAAGTGCACAAAACCATTCAAATTACTGATCTGTATAGCGCGTTTCAAAATATTCTGAAATTATCTTTTTCATCATGTTTTTCTTAATTCAGTTGCTCCATTTAGCATAAACTAAATAGCTAGGATTTGCAGAATAAAACTAGGAAATATGCACCCCAAAACTAGTAAGTTTATTTAATTTGAAAATGCTTTTCACAATAAATACTGTCCCAAAACTAGTCTTTTTCATCATGTTATCTGCAATTTTAGCTGCAAACTTAATTGCAAGGATCTGTGTATAAGATGTAATACACAATGAAATGGCCATGAAATGATTTAAATTCCAAATTCTACTCAAGTATAGCGCATTTTACAATACATACTCCAAAACTACCAAAAATGCCTTGAGAAAAAAAACATGCAGAAAACTTTTCTGTCTAAACACAAGACAGCACATGGAGGAAATATCTCATGTTGCACTCCCAGGAATGTCTGTACCTTGAAAAACCACAGGGCGATTTATTTTGACCATCTTAGTCTAACAGTCAACCGAGATGTGTCATTATGTAAGCAGCCATTTGAAGTTCTCACTAGAGGGTGCCATAGAACAACTATATTATACAGTATAGAGATTCTGCCAAGGCTGTGACCACAATGTTAAACACTATATTAAAGTAAAGGGTAACTGTGAATCAACATGGCAACCCTCACAGCAGGGCACCTCCATATATGTGCACTTTACCGCCTCGGGTGAATCTGTGCCAGGCCTTGAACGGAGAAATCTAAGATCTCGTATACTACAACATTTCCAAGGTCAATGCGAAAAGGGGTGTGTTTGCGCATGTTTGTACAAGTCAACAACTGGCACATGCTGCACGAACAGAAGAGGAAACAGGAAGGGAGAGTGTTGTGAATAGCCATGATAAGTTTTAAAGGCTCAGACGTGACGTGCACATAGCAACAGCTCCTAGAATCCTGGATTTAAATCTCCTCCTGTTTCACTTCTCAGTTGCTATGACTATACAGTCCTACACTTGTAGAGCAAAACGTCTGCTTGTTGCTAGGCTCGCCCTCCTCCACCCCAAACAAATTGAAACCCTGAAGACGACAAATGCTGTCCATCGTAAACTGGACTGAAATGGAGCAGCTGTGGAAATGCACCAAACCATTTTACTGTGATGCATCTGATCAGTGAAGTTCATTTAGATTTTATGGACTGCTTGCATAAAGCATGGCATTATAGAGAGCAAAATATGAATGCTGAAAAAGATAAATGAAACGAATAAACAAAAAAGTCCTATAATTTCTATCTATCTATCTATCTATCTCAAAGGATTTGATGAAAAAGTGCTATAATCTATATTTACAAACGAATCTAAAATTAAATTAAAAAATGAAATAAAAACACACTCATACATATATACATATTACACATACAATTACTACATACAACCACACACACACCAATTATATATACACAAAGTCTATCATCTATATTTATAAATTAATCTATACATTCAATTTAAATTAAAAAATAAATAAAAACACTCATACATATATACATTAAATATATATACATATTACATAATTACAATATATATAAAACATATAGTAATTATATATATATATATATATATATATACATATACACACGCACGCACACAAAGTCTGTCATCTATATTTATAAATTAATCTATACATTAAGATTTAATTAAAAAAAATTAAACAAAAATAAATATAGCATTTTATCTTAAAGAATATGATGGATAAACAAAGTGCTATAATCTATATTTATTAATATACATTAAAAATAAATTAAAAAAATGAAATAAAAACCTATATAAATGTGTGTGTGTGTGTGTATATATATATATATATATATATATATATATATATATATATATATATATATATATAAGTCATTAAAATGTATAAAATTCCATTTTCTCTTAAAGAATATGATAACTAAACAAAAAAGTGCTATAATCTATATTCATTAATATACATTAATTACAAATACAAAAATATAATGCATTAAATACAAAAATTTAATAAAAACCTATATACATTTAAAAATATATATTTTATCTTAAAGAATATGATACATAAACAAAGAAGCACAAATATGCAATCAACAGCCTTTCGACTGTTTACAAACAGAGGATTACGGCCCTAGGAGAAGTGTGGGGAAAGAAGAAAAAAAAAACATGCAACAGCAAGAACCGCAGCTGAATCCAGCGCAAACTCAATAAATCCCAAGTGCATCCGAGTCAAAATTCTCAAGGGACATTGCAGGGCTTTGAAGAAGCTGTGGCTCCAACCTCAGTATTTACAACAACCATGCATAAAAAAATTTAAAAAACAATGCAAAATCTAGACTAAACGCAACACAGTATGCAATGCATGAGGAGGAAAACAGATTGCAGACTGCTTCTAATCTTCTTCCTCTGTTAAGTGACTTAATAAGATCCACTGCATGAGGACACAATGTGGGCAAGGCAGACTTGCAGACTGCTGCCCATGTGCAGAGAGAGAGACAGCAACAAAGTAAGAGAGACAAATATAAAAAACACTAACCTGCCCAGTTGCTGTCGTCTGTCAGAGTAGAAAGGTCCAGTCGAGGGACATCGTCGCACGGCTCTGCGCCACTAAGAGCCTCCTGGATCTTCATGGCAGGCGTCTAGCAGAGAAAAGAGCGAAGGATAAACACCAACTACACCAGAGTGGGGGTAGTGCGCTCTTAAGTTGAGCAATACCCTGCCTGTGCCTGCCCCTGTCTACTTACAGGCTGGGAGGAGGCAGGGGGCGGCACTGCAGGACAAACCCCTGCCTGCTGATTGGCTGTCTGCCCTGCTCAAACCCCACCCATGTTCCTTTGAGGGTGGGTGTGGTTAATTTTATGTTCTTTTCTATCTCTCTACCCCTCCCTTTCTCTCTGCGCAGCTGTGTCCCAGTAGCTGAGAGAGAAAGAGAGGGAACATGCGGAGCACGCAGAGCACGCAGGCAGAAATGCCTTCCCAATCATTTCACTTTAGCATTGCCGGGACTCTTCCCTCTGTTTCGGCAATGATCAATCACGCAGGAGGGGTCGTGAAGGGCGCAGACAGATCTAATCCGGACAAACGTGCAATTCGGTCACTCACACAAACACACACTTCCGCCACTGGGGCGTGGGATGGGGTCTATTTTTGGAGCAGATGGGGACTTTTTCCCTAACTACAATGTGAAAGGGAAGTTGCAAATAAAACAAAGATTATTGGAAATGAGACTGTCATTAACGATTATTTTGATGAATAATCAAATAATCAGCAATAAAAAAACAGACCTAAGCCTTTAAAATGACTTAAAATACATATATAATAACAATGAGGAAATAATGTTTGGTTGAAATAAAGTTATCAAAAGCAAGTATGGTTTTATAGAACGACACTGTGTAAAAATACATAATATAAACAATCATCTTATGTACATTATGTATTATAACAAATGCCTAAAGAGGGCGCCAACGGCCTGGTGTTGTTACACTTTACAGCAGATCAAATACCGGCCAAACTACATTTAATTCAAATGTCCCCTAATCTTTAATATTTGGCCATTTCTTTGCTATAGAAATGATACAGCCACGGTTATTTCTTCAACAAGAATATGTGGACGTTAAAGCATGAACACTCAAATAGAGAGTTTAAACTTTTATTTTGAAAACACGGTGAACTGTTTTGTATGTTTAAAAAACATACTGATATAGCCTATTCTCCTGTGTTGTCGTAGGCTTATAAATGATTTACCTTACAAATGTGATGAAATGGCGCACAATGTGTTCCCAGATGAACGTTATAAGCAAACCAAACTCACAGCATATGTAAAGATGAAGTTTGAGACGCGCTTCACTCGTGTAAATAAAAACAGCCCATGTGGAGCAGCATTTGCTGTGAACTCGAGACGCACGTACGTACGTAACCTGCACGCATGTAAATAAAGCGCATACCGGCTATTAAACCCACAGCGCATATATTTATTTAATTTAATCGCAGCCTTTGTGAATTCACAATAACACTGCTAGATTAGCTTAGCCTTAGAAAACGGTCTAATAATGCGGTTCATGTATTCTTGTCCGTGTAATGCGCCACTTCCGGTATTTTGCCGGTTATTCGACACTGGTAAAATGCATTTGAGAATTTTTTTTTATTTTTTATAAGAAAATCGCGTACTCGAATTGAGGAATCGTGACAGCCCTAGTTGGAAATACCATTTCCAGATTTTCTACTTCAAAATTTCACATTTAATTCGGTAGCACTTTCCAATAAGGTTCATTAGTTAAACATTAGTTAATGTATTAACTAACATGAACTAACCATGAGCAATACATTTGTTACTGTATTTACTAATCTTAATGAAAATACAGTTGTTGTTTGTTCATGTTAGTTTACAGTGCATTAACTAATGTTAACAAGATTTTAATAATGTATTAGTAAATGTTGAAATTAGCATAAAGATTTAAAAAATGCTGTATAAGTGCAGTTCATTATTAGTTCATGTTAACTAATTAACCATATTGTAAAGGGTTACCTATAATTCAGTATGTTAATTACCAATTGTGAAATTTACTAGCAATTTCTGAGTTAAAATTGGTTCTACACCAAGTTTTTTCCCCCAGTGCACACGCCGTGCATTACTGACAGCATGACAAACAGTCCCGTTTAGTTATTATGGCATACATGGCTTACTCATGCTAATGCAACTGGATTTGAAACGCACTTATGCCATTGCAGACGTGCTATTTTTGGCGATGTGATTTTCATTCCGTGCCTCATCATGGTCCATAATTGCAACACTGCTGATATTGTGTCAATCCAAACTTAGAAACAGGACTTTGTGCTGTTTAAAGTTGTGCACTTGGCTCTGTAAAATGCCTCTGCCAACGTGCCAAGAAATGTGATGTTTATTACCACCAGAGTCGATAAGGAACAGAATGGGAAACAGACTGTCCAGACTTCCTGAATGTGATAAACACTGCCACTTCAATGCAACGAGACTAAAAGCAAACATTTAACCTGAAATGAGCGTCATTGCACAAATACACACTCATCAAAACTGAAAAATAAACACCAGATCATGAGCAGGCTAACTGATTATTTAAAACAAGAATGTGTTTACAGTACAAACGTAAACTTAATGTATATACAACGTCTACATGCTTTTGTTTAAACCATGACGAAAACGACTTTAAGATCTGAGCGGTGGAAGTCAGTTGACTTAGATCAACAGGCTTTCCACAGATTTACAGGCTTCACATGATGTTTGTCCCAGAAAAACATTGACTAAAATCTCTCCAATCAAGGGCAATCAACAGTAAACAATTCATTAGATAATCTTCTTGTCATCATCTGTTCACGTTGTGATTAAAGAGGTGACAACAATAATGAGATTATATGGCTGATGAGATTGAAGTTATTATGGATATAAATATTTCAATCTACACATCTCATCATATCCAGAGATGCCAAAACACCAATAATCTTATCTAGAATCTCAAACTGTGGCCCAAAAGCTCTGAAGCAAAGGTCTTGTTAAAAAGTTAGGGGGAAAATTAAGCATTTAAAATAAGTTGTACACATACTAATCAATAAAATAAAATAAAAATTGACTGCCGGTAGTACTTAAGAGATCTCAGTACTACATTTTTTTTATGCAGGGCTTTTTCAAATAAAATGTTCATAATGCATGCATTTCAAACAGTGTAATCCTTAACTAAACTTACTGAAGTTGAAAAAGTTAATGAGTGTCACTAAGATTAAGCGAGTAATATTCGGCTGGTCATGTGATCTCAAAATGACAGACCCCCATTTCTTTATGTACTTATAAAACTTTAAATAAGGACAAAATTATGGAGTGCACCTTAAAAGAAGCCATTAAATATGAAACTAAGACAGAATTATAAATTTACCACAAATAAAAAAAATGTATTCATTAACGAATTGACATGCTATAGAAAAGAAACTGTCAGAGATGGCTTTAAACACTGTGGTTAACTGACAAAGCTGCAGTAAAGCTCTGCATATGAGTAAAGGATTGTGCTTTTCAACACGTTCATGGATGTTCGTGACTATATCAACTCTTTCATTGAACCTCAAAGTATTTGAACGCTTGAGTCACTCTCAAAAATGTATGAAATGTTGTTGCATCAGTTAAATAAACAAACTGAGTGACATTCATTTTAAAGAACAATAGGCAGAAGCACTACATTTCATTTCAAGGAGTTTGTTAGTTTCAATCTTAAAAATGAAGGTTCTAAAAGGAATGCCACAGAAGAACCAGTTTGGGTTCCCCAAAGAACCTTTCAGTGAACAATTGTTAAAAGAACCACTTTTCTTAATGTGAAGAATCTGAAGAACCTTTTTCTACTATAAAGAACCTTTTGTGGAATGGAAAGATTCTATGGATGTTAAAGGTTCTTCATAGAACCATAGATGCCAATAAAGAACCTTTATTTTTAAAGGGTTAATTTACCCCAAAATGAAAATTCTGTCATTAATTACTCACCCTCACGTCATTCTGTAAGACCTTCGTTCATCTTCGGAACACAAATATATATTTAATATTTTTAATAAAATCCAATGGCTCAGTAAGGCCTGCATTGACAGCAAGATAATTAACACTTTCAGATGCCCAGAAAGCTACTAAACAGTTCATGTGACTGCAGTGGTTCAACCTTAATGTTATGAAGCGAGGAGAATACTTTTTGTGTGGCAAAAAAAAAACGTTTTCAACAATATCTAGTGATGGGCGATTTGAAAACACTGCTTCATGAAGCTTTGAAGCTTTACGAATCTTTTATTTTGAATCAGTGGTTCGGAGCGTGAATCAAACTGCCAAAGTCACGTCCCCCCAGTGGTGAACCATTGAAATTTCGAAACACTTATGATGTAACAAAGCCTCATTTACTGAACTCACATGATTTTGGCAGTTTGATACGCGCTCCAAACCACTGATTCGAAACAAAAGATTTGTAAAGCTTTGAAGCTTCATGAAGCAGTGTTTTGAAATCGCCCATCACTAGATATTGTTGAATAAAGTCGTTATTTTGTTTTTTTGCCGCGCAAAAAGTATTCTCGTCGCTTTATAACACTGAACCTTTGTAGTCACATGAACGGTTTTAAATATGTCTTTAGTAGTTTTCTTGCTGGCAATTTAGGCCTCACTAAGCCATCGGATTTTATCAAAAATATCTTAATATCTTAAAGATGAACGAAGGTCTTATGGGTGTGGAATGACATGAGGGTGAGTAATTAACAGAATTTAGAATTTTCATTTTTGGGTAAACTAACCCTTTAAGAGTGTACAAATTCATACAATTGAAGTGTCCAAACACTTTAGGACAACTGTGTATCAGTAATTGGAGGACAACCAACGATGTGCAAAATAATTGTCACAGCTTTATAAACCGATTGGTCTGAACATGCAGGAAGACGACTAAAGCTGAGGGTTTGGTCCATTGGCACGTTGACATTAAACGGCGCCAGAGCCCAGATGGCATGACAGCAGGCTAAAGGTAGGTGGTGGTCCAACAAATCCAGGATGTTCTCACAGGAACACCAACAGACACAATTGTTTGGATGCAATTCAGATGCTCTTCTAATCGCTTTATCCAAAGATCTGACAATGTATATCAATGTTGACATGTCTTAACACCGCCGTAACAGTCGATCACAAGACACTGTGAAAGCCCAAAGATTTAGTACGGCTATCTATTTGGTGTCCTTCCTGCAGGTGTCATCAAGACAATAAGCCACTCACTCAAGTATCTTGTTCATCTACATTTTTCTTTAAAAAACAAGGCTGTTATTACATGAACTTGTCTTAAAAATAGAACTATGTATGGTACTCAAACAGGGGGAAAAAAACAAGATAAAGAAAGCAGGAAAGAAAAGTAGGTTTAGGGCAGGAAATGTGATACAGAAAAAGAAATGCTAGAAAAACTACACTCACCTGAACAAAATTTAACCCATGTTCCTTTTGATGGTTCCCCCTAAAAATATACATTTCATTAGTGATATTTTAACGGCATAACATTGCTAAAATGATATATGCACTCCTCAATCTGTAAAGATCAGACTGAAATGATCAGGGATATTGTTTAAAAAAAAAAAGAATATTGTTTGAAATGCTGGGATCCAGTGTGCAGAGCGGTAGGTGCTACACAATCAGAAACAGCACAAGATTTTACCTTCAATGATTTTACTCATATTGTTAAATGAGAGTGTTTAGATATCCATAATTTATGAACATTGTACTGTAAATTTCACTATCATATGGTAATGTTTTCAGGTTTCTGATCTCAGAAACCCAAGGGTCTCAGTTAAACAAGCTTAGTTTCAATAGATGTTTTTTTTTTGGTTGAGTTCTGAAAGTTACTCATGTTGCTCTCAATCAAGATCAAGGAAAATTTAATTCTCATGATGTGATCTATTTAAGTTAATTCTACTGCCCAATATACATAGAACTGCACATAATGCATTTAGAGGTGTTTAAATTACCTGTTATCAGTAGATGCCACGTTTTCTGTAGCATTTCTATCGTATGCCCCAGGTGGCACTTGGCAGTCCATTAGCTAGATTTAAAAGAAAACCAACACATGTATGTTCTTAATATATTAACAGTAAGACAACAAAGAAAACATAAACCAACATTAAATAAACATTCAAATAAATAAAGTGACAGTAAAGTGTTCATGTACAAGTTTTTGCAGCAATCAAATTCAGGGATATTATCATCATGTTTAACAATTGTTACACTATGTGGATACTGTCCAAATATATAAAGTCTAATCAGTGAATATTGCATTCGTTTAAATTCAGCAATTATTTAAACTATCATTGTACCGCTTTATATAGTGTAGGGTCCAAAATCTGAGAGTACTAGTGAAAAAGCTTAAAACTCACTATTTTACTGCTGATTTTTACCCCTAATAAATTACATCAATTTGGTTCAAAAGTAGAATTAAAAAACAAACATAACCTTCGTAATTTCTTAGTACCTCATGTTTAATGCATTTGCTTTAATTCTAGGTTTACTGTTACGTTTAGATTTTTTTAAAAGCGTGGTGTCAGACTTTTGTCTACATTACAAACTGTATATCTAATTTGATTGGTTATCTGCCATTAAAAGCCCATATTGGTTGACCACAAGTTGACCAAGAGATGTTTTAGTATAACCGAGACATTACTAAAACGTCTGTAATGGTGTCTAATGCACGTCACTGTGGTGTCCCAACAAATGCTTTGAACACTGTGGTCTGATCTGCTGAGGTGAATCCAAAATACAAACACACACGTAGTATAAACATGAGTCAGTGTCTTCGTCAAAACACTATTCCCATAAAAGCAAACCCTGCAATTTACCACCAATCTTCCAAAAAGTTGCATTAAGAAGGGTTTAAAGATAATTAGCTATTCCTGTTACTGTTTCGTACCACATGCGGTTTTTTTTTTTTTTTGGGAGGGGGGGGGTGGGTACTCAAGGGATAGTTCACCCAAAAATGACAATTCAAGACAAATTAATGTCATTCCAAACTTGCATGATTATCCTCAGATCCAGAGAAGAAAGTATTTCGAAGAATGAGTCAACTGTAATGAGTGGGGCTCAAAACAACATTGGACCAAAGACTATGCAAAGATTATGCACTCCTATTACTTATGAATGGGAAAAACTGCAAAGTACAATATGGTGGAATAAGTCCCGCCTTCTAAACAAAAGAGCCAATCGCTGATTGATAAAGTCATTGCGTCACTGCAGTTGCCATTAGTAGCTCCGGTTCCCATAGAAACCTGAGACTCATGCTTAGGACTGCACATGCGCATTGGCTGGTATAGCCTAAAAAATATGCTTTTTGAGCATAAGAAACAACATTCATGGGACAGTTCATGTCAGATTTTGTTGCTTATCTGAAATATGTTATTTAATTGTGAGTTCGGCGAGCAGTTTTTGAGATTTCAGGATTCCCCCATTCATGGATGCCCGAAATAGCTGCACGAAGGCGTTGCAAATATGGCCGGCGAGTGAACAGACTTTTCTTGAAAGGGACTGATTGGACCTATTGACTTTCATTGTATTGACAAAAAAAATACTGATGCAAAATATTCCAATAGTTCATGATATGGTACCCAACGCATTAACTGTAACACTTTACAATAAGGTCTCATAGTTAACATTAGTTAAGGCAACAATATACTCATGGCGAACTTTTTTTTCCCCCGCTCTTCGTTTAGGGGTAAAACGACATTAGAAATTCATGAGCAGCGATATACTGTTATCAAACATCTGACTCCACCCACACTGCGGAGAGCGGCATTTAGATTCCGCCTCTAAATAAAAAAATAAAAATCGCAAGATTTAAAATCGCACTTACGAGTTATAATGTCAGAATTGCGTGATATAAAGTCAGAATTGCTTATTGTTTGTTCATGTTTGTTCACAGTGCATTTGGATTTTAAATATTTATTAGTAAATGTTGAAATCACCATTGACTAAAATTAATAAATGCTGGAGAAGTATTGTTCATTGTTAACTAATATGGTTAACTTGTGTGAACAAATGAAAGCTTACTGTAAAAGGTTAAAGCATGTGTCCCCCCCCCCCCCCAAAAAAATATTTATTTATCAGGGGCAAAAGATTATTCAAAACAGCCTATTTTATTGTCCGCCAAGTGAAAACTAAGTCTTATTGCATGAACTGTGGAACAGGTTACACTTCTAAACTGATTACTTACAGTTAGTGGTTTATTGAAATTACTAACCCTTAGTAAGTGAAATATTTATAGTGATGCTTGCCTTGCTTGCAGAAAGACAAAGAGAAGGCCATGGAGATAAGACAAAAAATCAGACTTACAGTGAGAGCGTCCTGGTTGTCAGAGAGCTCAGTCAGTGTGGGACTGTGTTTGGGCTTCCTGTTTCTCTGAGCCTCGTGTGGCAGCAGCAGACGCCCGTCAACCTCCTCTGTGACCCTCACACCCAGAGACGGGATGTTCTCTTTATCACCCTCGACCCTGAGAAAGAAACAGTTCGCTTTCAGACACCACAGAATGAAGAGAGATGAGCCAAGGACTTCCTGTGCTTGTCCATTACTCAAGGGATCAAATCAGAAGACGAGAGCAGAAATGAACCCATTGCTCTGATACCTCACCTACTTTAAGCAGACATGACTGTTTATTTACATCTGTGTAACACAGCACAACTGTTGAGCCACTAATCTAATGTTTTCAGTGTCTCTGTGGATAGTTTGCTTAGAGTTTGTGTCAACAGGATTAGTTCAATCGCTCTGAGATCCAGGCTTCAACGACCCAAGCTGAAATGGAAATGAGAGTGGAGAATAGTGATTCATAAAAATGAACATCTAATGGGTTTTTTGCTTGAATCACTGCGAATATAGGGGATTAACTAATCTATTTTGTTAGGTTACAATTAGCTATAAGCTGACATACATTATATTAGCCAGGCCGATAAGATAGTAGATAGAGGCATTTTAAAATTATCAGCAATCATCAAATATTTATGGAAGCTTGTTTCCTCCACAGAATAAAATTTTTAAAAAGATAATTGCGATTTTTTAATCACACAATTCTGACTCACAATTGTGATATAAAAAGTCAGAATTGTTAGATAAAAAGTCGCAATTATCTTTTAAATTGTTTTATTTCATAGATATTCATATTCAGTGTCAGCTGCAGAAAGCTTGGACATCCTTGTTAGTGGATTTTCTTTTTTTCTTTTTTTTAGTTTTACAATTAAAATATTTTGAATAAAATAAGTGCTAAATGCAGGTTTTCTGTGCATCTTATGTGTATATATCATGACATATAAATTATATATAACTGTATATGACGTAGGGGGTGGCAAAAGTCTGAGACCATTTGGTCTCAAATTATTGAATTTAGCATAATTTGGCATTAAGTTTCCAAAGTAAATAAACAATTAAATAATTAAATTAATACAAATGAAATAATATACAAGGCTGCGTTTATTTTATTATAAATACAATAAAAACAGTAATTTTGTGAAATATTACAATTTAAATGTTAGAACTGTGTTCTATTTTAATGTATTGTAGAATGTAATTTATTCCTGTGATCAAAGCTGAATTTTCAGCATCATTACTCCAGTTTTCAGTGTCACATGATCCTTCAGAAACCATTCAATATGATGATTTCTTATTAATTATCAAAGTTGAAAACTGTTGTGCTGCTTAATATTTTTGTGGAAACTGGTAGATTTTTTTTCAGGATTCTTTGATGAATAGAAAGTTCAAAATTTATTTTAAAAAAGAACACTATAAATGTCATTTTCAATTAATTTAATGTATTCTTGGCTTGCTGAATAAAAGTAATTTTTTTTTTTTTTTTAATTTACTGACTGCAAACTTTTGAATAGTAGTATAATATAATCTAGTCAACTCAAGGCGTTTCTCTGTTAATCAGGTTAATTCAGTTGTGAATTGTTATCAGAAATATAACCTAGATCGCAATCACAACAAACAACTTGTTTATTGTTGTGGGACTGGCTTTAGAGATTGACATCACATAAATTGCAGTGAAACTGCTAAAGGCAAGTTGATGAAGGAGATTTGATGAGCTGCAAAACATCTTGGGCAACTAAGAACCATATGACGTTGATTAGAATAAGTTTACTAAACGTTCTACAATGACCTGGATAATTCACTGCACAGACAAGCTGACATGTCTGCTTTCCTTAAGAGCTGCTGTGCAGCCAAAATAATGTACCAGTTATCACTGTAAAGCTGCTTTGACACAATCTACATTGTAAAAAGCGCTATATAAATAATGGTGACTTGACTTGACTTGACATGGCGTTTGGCTGCAGCCACACCAGAGTCAATACAACCCAAGAATAGCTGCATTTCAGGAGTAACCTGCTCCTACCTGAAGTTCTGCTCCTGTTCTCGTAGATGTCTCCTCCTCTCTCGGGCCGTTGTCACAGGAGATGAAAAGTGGGCAGTCGGATCCAAACCCTCTGAACTCTGACCTGTGTGCATGTGTGTGTTGAAGAGGTGCTGCTCGACCGCTAAGCGAATGGTCTTCTCTAGAAAACTGGGCAGAGAAAGAGAAAGAGACATGTTAATTGTCAAACGATGATTGCTTTAATTACCTGACAAATGGAACTCTTCTGTCTATTTAGAAGACTGACTAATCATTGATTCAAATAATTGAATTGTCATATTACGGCACTGCTTAATCACTTACTTTGTTAAGTCAGATCTGCAGTGTCTAGGAGAGATCTGTGAGCTAAAGAAAAGAACAAAGAAGATACAAAGAAAAATACTGAATTATTAAGCTTAAAAATTTGGTTTAGTTTTTGTTCATATAATGAAAGTCAATGGGGCCCAAAACATCATTGGACCCAATGACTTGGAAAAAAATAAAAAATAAAAAATTATCAACGCAATTTTCAGAATATTTCAGTGGGTGGTTGCCAGGGCATTGGTAAGGTGTTCAGGGTGTAGGCATGTGACAATCAAATTTTCATGTTGCGATAATTGCTGAAGCTTTTATCACAGTATATTATCACGATACTGAAATGAGTAGCAAAAAAGTGTTATAATATAACAGGTTTAAGAACTCTTTTTCTTATAACAAAAAAGAACTCTAAATGTTTAAATACAATAATACAATACAAAAAATTATAAAGTAGGATTTTTCAAAAAGATTAAAGTGCAAAAGAATTAAAGAACAACAGGCAACACTTTACAATAAGGTCTCATTATTTAATGTTAATGCATAATATTAAGAATGAGCAATAGCTACATTTGTTACAGAAGGTATTATTTTTTTCTTAATGTTAGTTAAGCAATACAACTGATCATTGTTAGTTTTAGGTCCATTGAATAAATTACAAATTTTGATTTTAGTACACATTAACTAAGAAATGAACATTAAGATTAATAAATTCTTTATAAGTATTTTTCATTGTCAGCTTGGTAATAATGAATTAACATGTTAACCAATGAAGCCGTACGTCAGTTTTACTGAACAATAACAAATTATCAGAACATTTTCAATCATTATAGGCATGTTTAAGTTTGAAAATAAATAGCCTATTAAGTATTTAAGTATTTGGTGCTTTGAACAACACTGCAAGTACAAAAAAAATGAATGGCTGTTTAAAGCATTTTAAATACTGTACTAGCGCAGCTGCTTTATTTACGGGGTTTCCGGGGTAACCGCTGCATTTCTGCTGTTCCATCAGCGCCCTCTGCTGTCAGAGAGTGAACACACACTTTCATTCAGCGCGTCTCCTTAACTCGTTCCACCATGTGCTTTTCCTGCACATTGGGCTTGTTTACATCTGAGCGTGCGTGTTCTTTTGACGCAGCATACAGCGGTGTTGTGCATTTTATACGGTTGATGGAGAAAGTATTTTTAAAATGCATTATAAAAATTTTAATAATTCGTAATAAATAATTATTCACTGTATTTTGAAGTGTCCGCGATAATGTCGTGCATATTCATTATCGTGATATATCGTATTACGGCACATGTCTATCAAGGTGGGGGTTTTTTTTTTGTTTTTTTTTTACAGGTTTCTGATATGCTGATTTGGTGCTCAAGAAACATTTCTTATTATTATACATGTTAAAAGCAGCGGGGCTGCTTAATATTTTTGTGCAAATCATGCTAAATTTTCTTCAGGATTTTCTCTCATAAAACGAACAGCATTTATTAGAAATATAATTTTTTGCAACAATGTGAAAATCTTTATTTTCACTTTTGATTAATTTAATAGATCCTTGCCAAATATATATATTTTTAAATTCTTACTGACCCAAACTTTTGAACGGTAATATACATTTATATATATAGTTACTATAGTGAACTCAGTGTGTTTTCCTGTTAATCAGGTTTAAACAGTTGTAAACTGCTATCATAAATACAACACAATCACAACAAAAGACTTGATAATTGTCTGAGGTGGTTTCAGTTGATGCTTGCCTTAGTATCACTAATAACACAATTCTGCACTGAAATGATGCACTGCCTCCAAATATATATATAAATATTAAGTCTGTTCACAAACTCTTCTAGTTTGAATTGAATTGAATTGAGAGAGAGAGATAGATTAAGCATGTGTGCTTTACCTGATTCTCTCAATAGTGTTCGGCAGCAGCGTCTGTACTAAAAGCAAAAATGTAAGTTTATCTGCTTCAAGAACAGTGCCGTTATTACCTCGCTAGTGAGAAACATCATGTAGCATTTTTATCCTATTGTTTACTGTATTTATTTGCTTGGTCAGTGTCGTTCTGGGTTTTGGTTCTTTTGCTGCTGTAGGCTGTAAGGACATTTTGAAATAACTGAAATCATTTGGCGAAGTGATGAGGACATGTAATGCAGTCAAGACCTGCCTGGAACTAATTTAGCAGTGCGTTTGCACACCTTAGAATGTTCATCGACCAATCAGATTCAAGCATTCAACAGCCCTGTAGTATAAAGCACTGAATAGAACACTGCATTGTACACACTGTTTTGAAGCCAGGAAATCTCCCATTGGATTACTGACCTCATTCGACCATCTAAATCAGAAAAACAAATATGATTTACCAGGAAAAAAAACTAATCTAAATACTCTTACATTGGAAAGAAAGTTCCAGAAAATGACTCCACGGTAAAAAAAAAAAATAGCACTATCTTTTGGATCTGGAAATACTCCAGACACAACATATCCTTTACCAGCAGCGCTCTCAGGGTCAGAGCCAGTTAACCACTCACAGCTGACTACTCACTATTTAAACACCATGAGTGAGTAAACAATTTCCTCAGGATTGAGCGCTATCAAAAGGGATGACTATTAGATGCAAACGTAAATGCTATAAAAGGCTGGCAAGAATATGGCAGTGAGAACAGTTCGGAGTTGAGACAGAGGATTAAAGATGATTTGATGAGGTCTGTCAGTCTTACATAACACAGTGGTCATAGTGTGAACTCCAAGGGCAAGGACTGAGTAGAAGCTGGCACTAAAACTAGTCTACACTAGACATTTCTTCCATATAGTCATCTCCCAAATCTAGTTCACAGCAGTGCGCAAAACAGGGGGGAACCAAACTAGCAATGCTAACAGAAAACAGGTCCAAACTTCAAGATATGCATGTTACTTGAAAAACTAACAAATACAAACATGGCATTTTAATGACATTTTAAGGGTCATAGAGCAAATAATATGTCTTCAACATCAGCTTTATGTTTGATGGCAGAAATGGAAGTGCCTTTTGCCATTTTGATTTTAAAAATTTATTTAAAAATAACAAAAAATGTTCTAAAACAGACTCTTCACCATTTTTTAAGACCAAGGACCACTTATCAATAGAAATGAAACAGGGATCCTATTGATGAATGCCTATATCAATATCTAATGTCCAAAAAATAAAATATTAAATTAAAATGCATATTATATATATATATATATATATATATATATATATATATTTATAATACATTATATTAAGCAGCAACTGTTTTTTAACATTGATAATAATAAGAAATTATTATAAAATATAAAAGTTTAATGAGCATCAAACCAGCATATTAGAATGATTTCTGAAGGATCATGTGATGAAAAGATAACAAAATAATAAAATATATTAAAATAGAAAATAGTTATTTTAAATTGTAATAATATTTCACAGTATTACTGTTCTGTAATATTTGAACTATATTTTTGATAAAATAAATGCAGCCTGGGTGAGGCTGATCTTTCAAAAACATAAAAATAAATCTTGCTAATCAACATAATATTATTATTATTAAATCTTTCTCAAAAGCGTTTTATTATATAACCTTTTATTGCAGTAGTAAACCCAAGAACTATAAAACAACACAGCTAAAGAGCTTCATTTGGCAGGCTAAAATGATTTACTCACTGACTGACATCTTCTCTGGCCCAAGCAAACACACTTCAACCATGTATACACCCAAACAAGAGGTTAAAGGTTCCAGAAAACACTCTAGTATATTATATTTATTTGTTTGCATTCCTTATTGACAGTAAAATGCAGTGGTATACAATAAAAGACACTAGCAAAGTGGTTGGCTGAAATGTCAACACTGTAAATAAACAACCAAGATCAATTACAATTTCTCTATTTGTACAATAAAGTCGTACGGGTGGGAAATGATATGAGGGTAAGTACATGATGAAGAGAATTTTCATTTTTGTGTGAACTATTCCTTTAAGGCTCTCTGCTCTTGTTCACTAGTGCCAGAGAGTGTCTGCAGCGCGAGGGCTGGGTTGGGTAAACTATGTGATGGGAAATGTGTGAAGGGTCAGTTGCTATGGTAAGAGAGGGGACCTGAGCTGATGCAACGAGTCAACACATGAAGGAACTGAGAAAACAACCACAGGAGAGGTTTGTTTTGACCTGTTCGCTACCAGATTCATCACGCTCAGTCCGTACTCAACCAGAAACCATTAGCAGCTGCCCCTGACATGACGCTAAGTGGATTTCAGTTGTTTGAGCGATCATTTGTACATAGTGTTGTGTTGTTATGTAAAAGATCTGTGCAAATAATATTTGTGAGATTTACTTTACTACCACAATTCATCTAGCAGCTGAAGCTTAATGTACAAAATAAACACAAAGTTGTTGTGTCAAATCTGAGGACGTATATTGAGACCTTGTTCCCTGGTTTGCACAATAAAACAAGTCATGTGTGGATCATTTCCAATTTGAGATATTATAAACAAGTCCACCAAAATAACATGTTTTTCAACAGCAGGGAGAAGAGAGGGAAAAAAAGAGCAAGAGAAACTGTGACTTGTCCTACCTAATATAGAAAGGAGATATTGGTCTTTCATCTTCTTGGAGGCTGGAATGGAGAAACAAACAGGTCAGAATTACTGAACAGCACAATCTACACATATGTGGTATTTGCCAGAGTAAACAAAACCGTTTTTTGGAACACATGGTATGAGTGTCTAAGAGTGCCTATTGTCTGGTGAACAATGACCACGTCGTGCCGCAGTTCAGAGCTTTTGTTTGACTTGTCTCCAGTAATTACTACAGCTGGAAAGAACCGTATCCACTCCACATGCTGGAGTTCGGCCAACAAAACATGATGAGCTCAGGAGTGGATGTTCCACAGATTCAGATTTGTTGGGAATTAATATCGTTATGGAGAACAAAACAATACACATCTCCAGGAAACCAGTGGGACTGAATTAGTGTCAATAAACAATGGCTAATATAGTCATGATATTGTAGCTGAATTCCCCCCCACCCACCCTCTTTTGTGAGAGGAATAGCTGTGGAACAATAAAATGTGTTAAATGGAGCAGAGTATCACACACACACAAATTATATTTTCAATACATATTTATTAGATTTTTCCATTTTTACAAAATAATGATAAACTGAAACTTTTAATTTGAATCAGTATTTTTCACTTTTTGTGGTAAAAATATCTAAACATCCTTCTGATTAAAAATATAATCATCAAATATAAAATAAAAGTTAAATAAGTAATTGTAAATGTAATTATTTGAGGATCAAAATAAGTAAAATGACTCACATTGCATTGGATGGATGGATTTTATCTTATTTGTTCTTGTTTTAAGCACAAATAAGTGAGAAAATCTTCTCTTTAAAAACGTCTCATCTTATTCAGTTTTGTTTCTCAAGTAAATTCTTATATCTTGGATGTTTAGATATTTAACTGGAAAGGGGACCCATTATGCAAAATTCACTTTTACATGGTGTTTACATATGTTTCCCATGAATCATAAACAGTCTTTCGTGTTTTCTATACTTTGTGACGTCACATTAGAACAGGCCCCGTCCACGACTGGTGATGGAATCTGCCCTGTTTGCTTAGCTCCTCCCCTGAGTGAACCGTACACTGTCCATCATGTTTACCTACGTGATAAACAATCTAAAAATATTATGTTGGCTATATAAATTAACACAGAACATGTTTTTCTATTCCACTGCGCTACTTCACCATTGCTTTTCTACGCAAATGCGCTAGACGGACGAGTTTGACTGCTGCGCTAGTGTCTCGCATCTTTACAGTGTCTCGCACAGGAAACAGCGCTCTAAAAACACAGAGCTCCAGTTAAAAGAAGTTTAAGGGTGTACTCGCACTAGGCACGGTTGCCTTGAACCGAGTGCGATTGTCAAAGTAGTAATAAAGATGTTTGCCGTAGTAATGATGACAGTAGTGCACACAAAAGTAGTAGCTATTCCGTGCTCAGGCACGGTTAGCACTCACACTGCATGCGAACCGCACTCGAGCCCAACCAAACCATGCTCTGGATTACTTTAATGATCTCTTTACTACCTTTCTGGACCTTGAATTTGGTAGTTGCGTAAACTGTCAATGGAGAGACAAAGCTCTCAGATTTCATTAAAAAGATCTTCATTTGTGTTCTGAAGATGAATGACAGTTTTTATGGGTTTGGAACGACATGAGGGTGAGTTATTAATAACAGAATTTTCCTTTTTTTTTAATGAACAAACCCTTTAAAGATACGCACGAGAAAATGTGTTTTTGCTTCCACCCAAAAAGGGGCATTTCGGGCATGGTATAATAAATTATCTGTGGAGTATTTTGAGCTGAAACTTCACAGACACATTCTGGGGACACCAGAGACTTATATTACATCTTGTAAAAAGGGGCAAAATAGGTTTCCTTTAAGACACTTCTTTTCAGTGTAGCTGAAAGCATAATCAAATTATCCAAAATATTTCATAAACAAACATGCAAGGGGCATAGGATTTGTATAACTTGATATTCTTGTACATTCAAATGATGTAGAAATCTGTCTAAATTTTTGTGGGCGCAAATTCTTGTTATAATCCATATAACTGCTATGCTTGGATTGTGTTTAAAAAAAAATGGTACTAGAAATGTAGAGATCATTGAAAGGTCCATTCATTGAGTGAGTTGGCATGCACTGTTCAGAAGTACGTGTGATATTACCATGAACGCTGTTGTAAGATGTGTGTTGTTGTGTGTGTGTGTGTGTGTGTGTGTCAAAAGGGAAGTGAATAATCTGAAAGTTGGCCACACTGAATCACAACTATCCAAAACGGATTTAGATCCATTTCACACAAAAAATAATAAAAATAAAACCAAGTCCATTTGGCTCCAAACAGCTCTAGAATCACAACATGATTATCAAACAAAGTTCTTGTGCGTTTGTGTGTTTATCGGGATGCTTCCTTTTTGTTGTAAAATGCAAAATGACCCTTCCTGTAAAGCCTACTAAGAATTAGGGTACCGCACATACCTAAAAAAACATTTCGCAAGATTTCTTGGGGAATCTGAATAAAAGAGAAATATTTTCCACTTCACTAGAGCTCTTAAGTGGTGTTACACAGTCTGACAAGGGTATTAAAATAATGACTGCCGTCATGAATTACAAAACGGAAATCCTGCTTAGCCACCACCTCCATGAGGGAACAACAAGGCCTTTTTACTGAGCTTTTGTTCTGTGAGAAATTATGTACAAAAGTACTTGACTACAAAGGACAATTTTAATTATCATTACTGATCACAGTTAAATCAATGCATTAATCTACAGACTTCATGAGGTATATATGCTGATAAATCTACAGCAGTCACAAAAGGTATCTAATATTTGGCACAAAGGCGAGAGCGCGGGATTGCTATTCCCTTCAAAGACCCACAGGAAGATGCAATGTCCACATATACGTATGGAAAGTCACAGCAAGCTGACTAGACAGCTGGATCAACTGAAAAACTGTACTGTTTTCTGAATTCCAGGGTTAATTATTGAAAGGCTAACTTGTTGGACGAAATATTACAATTAAAGTTTTCTAAAAATAAAAATGTAAAAATGTAATTGTTTCATGCCACAATACACATACAGTAGCTGCTGCTACTGTATTGCACAATTTGCACTCACAAAGTCAAGAAGTTAAAGTCAGCATGAAACAGAAATCACGATAGTCTTTTCTTCTCTATTGTGACATATATCTGAGTGAAACGGCTTCACGAATAAGAAAAAAATGTAGGGCGGGACTTGATTTTGTCCATGGGGAATTGATTGGATGGTTGTGGTTTGCTATTGGTGGATCTCATGTGAGTGACAGGTTGCCCCACCCTCATGCCAGTAAACACGTCATCAGAAGAGAGAAGAGATGACGCTGCAAGAGGGAGGGGAAGTTATTTTAATTAAAGATTACGAGGGCACATGAATTATAATGTGCACGGATAAATCATTTAAAATAAATACTGTAATATTCAATTTAAAAAAATTATAATTGTCCATTTTGATTTTATGGTGACTTTAATGTTATTCCTAAATGGTAGAATAGAACTAAGTGTTGGGCTTGATAACATCAGCTGAAAAGTAAGGTCATTTCAGAGGTGGAGCAAGTTATTATATTTTGTTGAAATATTATGAAGACAAACCTTTTTTTTTTTTTTTCATTGGAATAATGTGCTCTGATGAATTGGCATAACACTGATGTAATAATAGTAGATGACATTTACCCCAGACAGTGTTAGGTACAGAACCTCTCACATCAATTGTTCTTATTGACATACCTTTATGCTTGTGGTGTGTGTAATCAAAAATCTATTTTTGGACAAGTACATTTCAAACATGACGCACCTGTCTGAAAAACCAGTATAGCAAAGGCATAGCTTGTCCAAAAATTCTGTCAGCATTTTACTGTAATATATTCCTATACAAAAATAAATCTTTACTACTGGAGTAAAAAGACAATTAGCTGACTACAACTAGATTTTATATTAGAATTAACATGTCTCATATTAATAACTTAACTTGAAGACGGAAAGTCGCGTCTCGGAAGGCCGCGCGCAAATATTGAGTTGAAGTCTTAAATGGACAAATTCACACAAAAATTAAAAAAATGTCCGTCTTGGTGAGTATCCTAGCAAACATTATTAGTAGGTTATGTCTTAAATGAATGTAAACAGTCTAAAAAGACAACGCATGTTTTTCAGTATCAGTATTTTGGATCCGTACAGTATGTCTTAAAGTGACAGCAGCCAAATATTCCTGCTGCCTGTGTTTTTAATGTTAATCAAACATTGCTCTTGACTGAATAACTTTTGTAACTTTAATAATGATTAATCTTCATTTAATTTGTACAGTGAAGATTATATGCAATTTTATTTTATATTTGATTGCTTTATTCAAATAACCTGAAAAGCACTGTTGATTTTATTTGTATCTTTGCTCTTTTTTATTTATTTGTGCTGTTGCTTGTAGTTTGATTATTTGTTCTTATTTTCTTTATTTTTATTTGACAGTAGTCCTTTTTTCCTGATAGACAGATAGATAGATAAATAGATACATAGATAGATTTATTTTTGATCAAATAAATGCAGCCTTGGTGATAGCGTAAGAGACTTCTTATAAAAACATCAGACTGACAACAAACATTTGAAAGGTATGAACTGACCTGTTGAAGGTCTCTGTGGATGTGGCGGAGCTTATGGTCTGATGGGTCAGATTCATGCCGTCAACACTGAGGCTGATGCTCCGGTCTAGACTGTGCAGAGGAAACTGTTCTCTAGTCCCAGGGCTTTTGTCTGGACGATGGGACAAAAGCCTGGAGTCAGGATCACCAGAGGGGGCCGGTTGAGGAAAAGATCTAGGCATTTCCTCCGTCTTTATCTTTTTCACCTTAAGGATACAGATCAAAAGAAAGACAAAGAGGGTGAAGCTGTGGTTTTGTTTGATTAGTGAAGGAAATGCCCTTGGACTGACATCAAGATAGTGATATAAAGCACAATAACAAGTAAAAGGTTCTTATAAATAAGCATAGCTCACATGTCTTACCTTGTTAAACGATAAAGGCTGTACACGGCGAAAACCAGTTGAATAAGTGTAAGAGGTAAAAAATCTGACCCGCACAAGAGCAAAGTCAAATTCAGATCGATTCATTGCCACTTAATGATGCTGAACAGCTAACTGACCTTCAAATGAATAATACCCATGTATTATTGGTAAACAGACCTTAAACAAATACTAAACCACTTGTATTAGCAGGACCCCAGCAAATAATGGCACCATCATCCTTGGACCGCAGCTGCAAAACTGTGTTTATCCAGAAGAGACTCTGAAATCTAAACTTTTGAGCACTGATTTTTGAATAACAAGCCAATCTCTCACAGCAAAGCAGAAGAGATGACCAAATTTACTTCACAAAGCAAATGAGATCATGCAACAAATTCACAAAGACTACAATAGGGTTAGATTGATCTTCAATCCATTTAGTCCTGAAGGCACTAGGCAAAGGCAGGTAATGGCTTTGACTACGGTAAAGGGGACACTAACGATCGAGACCACGTGGGACCTATTTAAGGCACAGTAACTGAGTGAGATCTGGACATCGATACACTAATGTGTTAATGATGCAAACAGCACAGGAAAATCATTGTTTTATTGAGTTCTGCATTAAACGCCTTCGACTGACTGTTTATAGAAGGGTCGAAGCACTGACGCAAAGGCATTGTGTTGTCTTGTGATCTTTTAAGATGGTAGACATAAATGAAAAGGTCAATCGAAATATGGAAATTCTAAGTTAAATTTTAGTAAGTTAATCCCACAAAGCAATCATTCGGCTTCAGAAGAGCTGGAATATAGTGCACAAACAATATTGACTACTTTTAGAGTGCCTCAGTACTCAATGAAATACACTACCGTTCAAAACTTCAACAGGTCAGTGTGCTTCGCATGGACATTTACTACTGTGTGTGCATTAGGACTGCCCCCTAATATTTGACTAATAGCTAGTCGACTTGAAGAGGCTTAGTCAACCAAAAATTGTATTAGTTGGTTAGTCGCATAAAAAAAATAAAAATAAAAAAAAAGTCAAGCTGTTCGTGAGGGACAGATCGTTAACGGCGGGTCCTTGTGGTAATTACAGTATGTCAAGCAGGAAATCCAAACGTTCGCCTATCATCCATCGACCTCAAATATGGCTTTTCATTTGAAACATGTAAGTAGTAACAACTTTACATGGCCGCTCGCTCTAAAATTAACCTAGATAAATGTGTGACATTATTAGGCACATATCCAAGTGTTTGTGTGAAGTGTGGAAGCTGAAGTATAGTGCTTTTACTGCAAGACATGGAGTACGCAGAGCCGTGTAGTACGTTTATGATGGATGGATGCACTTTCTTCAGCTTCATACTCGGTTCCGTTCACTGCCATTGTAAAGCTTGGATGCATCGGGATATTTATTAATATAACTCTGATTGTGTTCATCAGAAAGAAGAAAGTCATATACACCTAGGATGGCTTGAGGGTGAGTAAAGCTTGGGGTAATTTTCATTTTAAAGTGAACTAATCCTTTAAAGGCTCATTATTATGATTTATATGGCTTATTAATATACATGCAGGCATGTGACGGTATCAAATTTTCATGTTGTGATAATTGCTTAAGAACTTTTTTTCTTATAACAAAATAAAACTCTGAACATTTAAATACAATAACACAATACACAAAAATTATAAAGTAAAATGTTTCAAACAGATTAAAGAGCAAGAACAAAGAATTATAAAGAACAACAAGTAACACTTTACAATAAGGTCTCATTATTTAACGTTATTTAACGCATTAACTAAGATTAAGAATGACCAATAGCTACATTTGTTACAGAAGGTATTAATTTTTTGTTAATGTTAGTTAAAAAACAACAACAACTGATCATTGTTAGTTTTAGCTCAGGTCCATTAAATAATAATTGCAACTTTTGATTTTAGTCACATTTAGTAACATTAACTAAAAAATTAACATTAACTAACATTAATAAATGCTATTTTGAATTCTAATAAATGCTATAATAAAAACATTTTTTGTCAGTTTGGTAATGTTAACTAATGAAGCCTTATATATCAAGTGTTACTGAACAATAATAAATAATCAGAAAATGTTCAATCATTATAGAGCATAGTGTAGTCCATATTAAAATATAAAAAAATTTAAGTTTGAAAATATTAAGCCTATTAAGTCTAAGTATTTGGTGCTTTGATGAACAATATTGCGAATACCAATTTTTTTTTTTTTTTTAAATGGCTGTTTAAAACATTTTAAATACTGTTAGCGCAGCTACTTTGTTTACGGGTTTACGGGGTAACCGCTGCATTTCTGCTGTTCCATCATCACCCTCTACTGTTAGAGAGTGAACGTGAACTTTCATTCAGCGCATCTTCACTCGTTCCGCCATGTGCTTCTCATGCACGTTGGGCTTGTTTACATCAGCATACAGCGGTGTTGTGCATTTTAAACAGTTGATGGGGAAAGTATTCTTAAAATTGATTTATTACGAATTATTCGAATTTGTATATTAATTATTTTATATTAAATTAAATTAAATATTAATTCATATGAATTATTTTTAAGTGCCCACGATAACATATCGTGCATATTCATTATCGTGATATATCGTATTACCGAATATCAGCACATGTCTATATACATGTGCGATTAGTCGACTTAATCACTTAAATGAATGACTACTAGTCGACTAGAAAAATCTTTAGTCGAGGGCAGCCCTAGTGTGTATATCTTTCAAAAGTTTTGGATTGGTAAGATTTTTTATGTTTTTGAAAGAAGACCCTTATGCTAACCAAAGACTGTATTTATTAGATCAAAAACAGTAAAAACAGTAATACTGTAAAATGTTATTACAATTAAAATAAATGTTTTCTATTTTATTATATTTTCATCATATGATCCTATAGACATAATCCTAATATGCAGGTTTGGTACTCAAGAAAATTTTCTTATTATCTATGTTGAAAATAGTTGTGCTGCTTAATATTTTTCTGGAAACTGATTTTTTTCCAGGATTCTTTAATGAACAAAGTTCAAAAGAACAACATTTATTTGTAACCGAAATCTTTTGTAACATTGTAAATTTCTTTACTGTCAATTTTAATCAAATAAAACATTTCTCTGCTCTTTGCTGAAGTCTTGCAGCGATTCTTACCTTCTTTTTTCTTGGTGTGGGTACAGGATTTTCTGGACTTGACTCACTTTCTCTTGTCGGACCTGTATTGTCAGCTGAAGTGCAAGGAGCGACCTAACGGAAACACCTAGTGATCAGTCAACAATCTTCAATATAAAGTTTTTATAAACAATACATTCTGTTAAACAGTAAACGGTAAAACTTGATTAATCTGAAAACAACATTTTGTCAAGTAGTTTTTTTTTGTATTTGCTTTGTTTTCTTTCTACTTTGTTTTCTATGTGATTCTGCTAGGCATCCAGAATAACAGAACTAGATTTTTACATTTTAAATAAAAGTTCTGTTTCCCCCACCAAAGTTTCAGAGTCTGTTGCTATGCAGTTACTAGGGTGCCCTGGGTGGTTGCTTACTAGCCCAGCATCATGGCTTGTGTCCATGCTTCAGTGTAAGTCTATTGGATTTGTTTGCCAACTTTATCCCTCAGCAGACTTAGAAACACTAAGATCCATGATTTTTGAGGTATCACTTTAATAGCATGAACTGTGGGGAACGAGTTACAAACCAGAATTTAATAGGGCTGTCACAGTCCAGATCTAGAAGTTTATCTGTCCTCACCTCTCATTGGTAGAAAGACTTCCACTCACTCACTAGTTACATTTCAACTTATAGACTTATGACACAGCCCTACCAGATTCACTTTCCTTATTGATAATCAATCACCGTAACTGAACAGTCATGCCTCGATACTTTTTGGGGTTTTTTCTATTCCACTGCATCTCATATTTTTAAACACAAAAAGTACTCTGTGATCGGCACTTCGGCTCTTTGTATTAAACTATGCTTAAATACAATGCTTTTTTGTTGTTTTTTGTTGCTTCTGTTTATGCAGTATATAAGTGTATGCATAAGTCATGTTATTTCATTTCTTTGAATAAACAACCTAATGCGGTGCATTAATATTTTTTGCCTAACCCATTTATTCAACTGAAATGATGCCTTTTAAATTTGAATATAATTCAAATATTAGTAATATTTAAGTTAAAAAAAATTGACAGCCCTGCAGTGCTGGTGCACCTATGCACTCAAATATTCTGTACATTTTTGCAACATCTTCGAACCTTCTAGATGCTCAAGACCATCCCAATACAAAGTTCAAGTAAGCATAGGACATTTGAGGTCTCTGTAATCTTTGACCCTTGTTTAGTGAAGTTTAATGATAAGCAAACCATTTCCTTCATGTTTGTGTGACTGTGTGTCAGCTACTGATCACAACAAAAGAAAAATCAAATCATAAAACTTAATGTCAAGTACAATGAAATCATCTAAAACAAGGAAATGTTCATGTTTCGAGAGATAACAAGTATTCCATTCAAACAAACTCATCATGCTATAAAATAAGTCAATAAATAAAAGAAATATCCATCTCCTTCATCCACTTAGAAACATACTCGTTAAACTATCACTTCAAAATAATCAGCGTTGATGTCAAGAAATGTCCCGTGTATAAAGTTCCTGTTTGTTTATGCTGGTTTTCCCAAAACAAAATGAGGTAATCCGAGCAAGCCAGTTCGTTTAGCGCTACGTGTTAAGCTGAATGATTTCATTGACCCCTTATGTAATTGGAAACATCTCCGCTGTAGGAAGTGGTCTTATTTTTCATGAGTGTCACATCATGTATTTTTTTCCATCAGCAATTCTGAGTCTGTTTACGACATCGTTTTGCCGATTAGACGGTTCTCCCACAGGCCTTATCTGGTCAAACTCGGTTTGATCAGCACCACATGTCTATGTAAACAGAGGACTTTCAATAGCTTTGGATTTCAAAGATAACACAAAAACACAGCATAAGCCGGTACATGTTAAGACCTTCATCGGCTGAGATATTTCAGGAAGGTGGAAGATGGTGAAATATTTCAGATTTATGAACGCGAAGACTCTTCCTGCCAGGAAGCCACAATTAGGATCTGAACTTACTTCTGGTTTACAGAATAAAGTTTGATAATGAATACATAAGGGGTAAAGAGAATTCACTTAAGTAAATACAACAAGCAATGCAATTATTTTTTTATTGACATTGTAATCCATTTTATTGATGTGTAACTTGTGAATGGAGGTTGTAATTTACAACAGTTCCAGAAGTAGGAAGTGAGAAGTTTTATATATCAAATGAAGTTTAACAATCATATTTTGTGTATAATTTTAATATTAATAGCAAGCAAACTCAAATAAATCACATTTTCTACAAGTGTATATTTGATGAAGCAAGTGTCTAAAACAGATATTAATACCTAAATAAAAAAATATTATGAATAGCTAATGTTGGTGATTCTTACCTTCTTTTTTCTTGGTGTCGGTATAGGGTTGTCTGATTCCTTTTCTCTTGAAGAATTTGTATTTTCAACTGGAGTGCATTGAGTGACCTAAGAAAAAGACAGTGATTAGTCAAATGATTTCAACATTATAGACCAGGGGTGTTCAGTCCTGCTCCTGGAAGGCCACTGTCCTGCAGAGTTCAGCTCCAACACCAATTAAACACACCTGAAGCAGCTAATCAAGGTCTTACTAGGCATACTAGAAACTTCCAGGAGTGTTGAGGCAAGTTAGAGCTAAACTCTACAGGACAGTGACCCTCCAGGAGCAGGTCTAGACACCCCGATATAGATATATATTACATCTGAAGTTTATAAAAACGTAGGAATTTCTAAATAAAATATGAGGCACTTTAAGAAGTACATTACAGTTTAAAACAGACTTTGTTTTTTTGTTTTTTTTGGAAGAAATTAATACCTTTATTCTGCAAGTATCCACAATAATATTAAGCAGCACAACTGTTTTCAACATTGATAATAATCAGAAATATTTCTTGAGCATCAAATCAGCATATTAGAGTGATTTCTGAAGGATCATGTGTCACAAAATTCAGCTTTGGATCACAGGAATAAATTACATTTTAAAATATAATCAAATAGAAAACAGTTATTTTAAATTGTAATAATATTCCACAATATTTACTATTTTTACTGTATTTTTGATCAAATAAATGCAGGTTTGGTGAGCAGAAGAGACTTTCAAATGATAGTGTACTTAGAAAAACTTGTGTGCAGAGGAAGTACCACCTCCATACAAGCTTTTGCAAAGTACAGAAACAATATTATTGTTTTCAAAACATAATGCCAGTCATTCAAGAGGGTCACGGTTCACACTGCTTCATAGAGAGAACACACACAAACATGAGATCCTGCCCGTCTCCAGCAGACACATAAACACTACACCGTGCGTTTCTGAGCACGTACACATGGCTGCCGTCACATGCAACTGACATAATTCAATTGAGAGGGATAATTAAATTCACAGAAAACAGAACTCTCATTCTGTGTACATATTGTGAAACTCTAGCATATATAGGGAAATTAAGCAAAACTCAATAACAATATTCCTGCTTGTGTGATTTATCAAGACAGCAAATGCACAGATGATTAAATAACTTTATATATTTATTGACTTTTTTCTAAGTTTTGTTTATAAAATTTATTGAGTGTTTATCAAGATGTGTACTTGGCACAAGCTACTGTAGATCTATTCTTCATCTTTCATTCAATGTTGTTCCTCAGGACATGAGCAAACATCCTGTAGTCCACAAAAACACCTTTTGTGTTATACTCAGGGGTGTAACTTTAATACCCATCGGAAAGACAAATACATGAAACTTCGGGCCTTTAATGGGAATTAAGGTCACAAGAACTCGATCCAAAGTCAACATGACATGAATATCAAGAGTTTTAGTATCCCGGACGAGCCCCCACTTTTATGTCCCATCTCCATCTGTGGCAATAATCTTGATGTGCTGTTAAAGAAACAGTAATCCAAATGACTGCATTACTGGACTTAAAAAAATAGCTTCTGACTGACTTAAGATCTGCATCATTTGGATTAAACTGAAAGCTGAGTCTTGTGATTGTACCTTTCACCTCAGGCCGAGTAGTGTTATTGGATTGCTGAGGTTTTTGAATTACTACATCACTGGAATTTAAGGTTTGACACAATAAGTGCATATGACTGTGGAAACATACCCACACTGACTCTGTGTACCGTAGCAGGTTGTCTATACAGGCATACACTGTCTGCGAATACACACACATGCTATCAGCCGTACCTTCATCTTCTTGACATGTGGAGCATGTGCCTTCAGAACAGGGTTGTAAGGTGCCGTCTCTGTGTTTTCAGTGTTTGTGTTGGCCTCCTAGGAACAGAACAAGAGATTCACATGAGAGCACCTGTACCCACTGACCACAGCAATGAAGCATCAGTGCACATGACTGGGCTGCATTTCAGAAGAAACTGCTTTCATGTGACAAACGCAGAAGAGCAAACATTGTTGATGGTGGCAAAAGAGAGATAGTGCAATGACGTATTGAAGTTTTGGCGAGTCGGTGCAAACAGCAACAATGCAAGGTCAGGGAGACTCACTGGCTGTGCATGTGACAACCAAGATAAAGCAGGAGAGAGTGGCATGTTTTAGGGTGTGAAGGATGTGCTTCGATACACGAGTGTGATGTTTTCAGTTGGTCTGCACTATTGAGGCCCTTTGACATACTGAGTTATGTCTTTTCAAAATTCAGATGTTAGTTAATAAACTAACTAAAAGAAGAGGGGAGAATGGGATGGGGAAATGTTGCAAATGTTGCAAATTCAAACTTGTATCGCTCACATAAGTACTATGACTTAATGTTTAGACCAGTGTTGTTATTCTTAAAGTGACAGTTCACCCATAAATGAAAATTGTCATTATTTATTCACCTTCAAGTTCTTCCAAACCTGTGTTAGTTTCTTTGTTCTGCTGAACACAAAAGATATGTGACCCGTGCTGTCAAAATGAGTCGGAATGCACAGGGTTAATTTCGAGATGCAGGTAAAACAAGTGGAAAATGACAATTTTGGTCGAATGTGAGGTTTTCACAAAAAATAAATTCATTAAGCCCTCGTCTAGCGATCCCAATGCTCCAAAAATGCTACCTTTCCATTGTCCATGAAAAATGCCGTTTTTCTCAGCTCAATTCTGGTCGACTGGCACTTCCTCTCAGCACAAGTTTGGTATAATTGTAAAACGCAGCATTCCAACTTTGTGAATATTTATAGCGAATTCTCGATGGCATGAGTCTGAACCAATGAATTGTTATTTTCAAACTCATGCTGATGTAAACATAACGATCTTACTCGTGCTGACTGACAGATCTGAAGCGCACTCACTAAGACGCCGCAATCCCGATATACACAGAATTACAGTATTTGAAAAAAAAATTGGTCTTGAGTATTCTCGCAAACATCTGTTATGTCTTAAGTGAACATTTGGTTAACTGTTGGGGGAAAACATCTGATCTGTAACATTATATTAGATCCGTGTGATACAGTAGGTCTTAATATATAGGCTGTCTGTTTCATTAATGTTAATCAAACTATTGTAGAATTATGGAAAAAAAGTTGAATATATATTTCTTCCTATAGATATGGGTTTTGACTTAGTTTGTGCCAAATTTGGTGGTATTACCAGGGATTTTAAGGTATGGCTGCTAGATAATTTTGTTTTGGAAACTTTAACTCGATTTTTCTCAAAATTGACTTTGCTGACTATAAACGTTTTTTGCCGGATTCCAACAAATCATACATCATTTTGAAGTATACAGAATGTGGAAATAACACTAACTTATTTTTTATAATTCTCTCATTGCGACTCATTTGCCAGCACGGGTCACATATTTTGAAGAATGTTGGTAACCAAACAGTTGATGGGCCCCATTGACTCCATAGTAGGAAAAAAAAAATACTATGGAAGAATGGCTACCATCAACTGTTTGGTTAACAACATTCTTCAAAATATCTTCTTTTGTGTTCTACAGAATAAAGAAACTCATACAGGTTTGGAACAACTTGAGGGTGAGTAAATGATGACAGAATTGTCCCTTTAACTAAAACTAAACATTGTTTTTTTTTAAATTAAATTAAATGTTAACAGAAATAAAAAAAGAATATTAAAAGCTAATCTTATTTTCAGTTAGTTATGAAGGCAAAATTTCAAGCTTTTGTTTAGTTGAAGTACTACAATTAAAAACTAAAACTGAAATAAAATTACTTAGACAAAAAAATTTATAAAAAGGACTAAAACACAACAAAATTACTAAAACAACTAAAATTGAAATATTGGAAAATATAAAAAATGAATGAATTCAAAATAAGAATAAAATACTAAGACAGTACAGTAACGATACTAAAATAACATTGATTTCGACCCCAATTTTATTTTTTTTTTAATTTACTAATATGATACACATCAAAGAGTATTCTGTTCCCTTGCACTGCACAATTATAATTATTACTCTTAAATTATTTTTACTATGGCATTATTAGATGATTACCAACCAAAGGCAAAGTGAAGAGTCAGGTTACTGGGAGTTAATGTGTTATGTCAACACTTACTTTGACCATGATGATGTTTGAAGGCTCCTCTTCAATCGGTCTTCTCTCCACCACAGACTCAAAGATGGCGCTGTACTTCTGGATCAGCTTGGCTGTAATGTTATTACAGATATTCTGCTCCCGTATACCATCAAAACCAGATGACACACTGCAGAAAAACAACACATACATAAACATATTAAAAAACTACAGTGCATGTGAAGTATGTATATGTTTGTATATATATATATATATATATATATATATATATATATATATATATATATATATATATATATATATATATATATATATATATATATATTTTACACACACACACGCAAAAACAGGCTATAAAAACTACATTGCATGTGTGGTTAAATGAAATTATAAATAAAAATAAATAAAAAAAACGTATTAAATATATATACACACACACATATACATATATATATACACATTAAATACCTTTAATCAAATATAAATTATTGTCGTTTAGGTAAAAGGTTAAACGAAAAAACTTTAGTAGCAAGAGTAAAATAAATAAATGAATAATATTATTCCCTTCAGTGTATGGAGCCACATTGAGATACTGTCCCATGATAGAAAGTCATAACATACAGTAAATGCTGCTTCTGTATGGGGTCACCGAGTGCTCGACTGACAGCTGTATTTGTGGTTTAATTATTCCCGACAAAAAGAACATGTTGTACAAGGGTACAAGCAGGAGAGGTATGTGGCTAAAATAGGCAACAGTTTTGTCACTTCCACCTCACTGAGCCGAGGTTACACACATCACATATACACAAATGCTGAGGTGTCAAACACACATGCTGTGGTGACAGGGATTCCCTGAAAGTGGCTGATATATTATTAGGAGTGGCGTTCATATTGCATCAGCTGGCAACTTACTTAGGGTTGGTCACTATAACAGGGAATATATAAAACCGTATTTAAAAAGAGTATTGCACTGATTTAAAATTAATTATTCAATTTATGGCCCAGTTTCACAGACAGGGTTTAAATAAAGCCAGGATTAGGCCTTAGTTCAATTAGGACATTTAAGTAGCTTTTATAAACAAAACTTAGAAAAAAAAAACACTACTGGTGTGTATCTTGAGACAAAACAATGACACTGATATATTTTAAGATATGTCAGTGCAAGTTGCTTTCAGTTAAAACAGCTCAAACATGCATTTTAGTCTGGAACTAGGCTTAAGCCTGGTCTGTGAAACCGGGGGTTTCTTTCTTTAAAATCACATTACTTATGTCCAGCCTCCTTGAGACAAACAACACTGAAAATATTGAAGAGTGTGTGCTTAAAATTGAAAATATAGTTAGCTGTGTAGGGTTTTTTTTTTTTTTTTTGAATACATCTGTATGCTTTGCGTTGTAGGGGCAGATAGTATCTGAAATAATCTTGGGCTGTTATTTGTCAGAGCTATTGACTTGAGAATAATCAGCCTAAATGTTTCTGTGCCTGAAAATAACAACCAAAGAATTTATGACCATAGAAAGTATGTAAGTGCTATTTGTGTTAGCGCTGTCATTGAGTAAAGAATTCCACCTGGACTTTGGCCCCCATTCGAATCATATTTTAGTAAATCATAATTATGTTGCAGAAATAGGCTGCCATTATATATATATATAATAATAATTTATTAAATACTTTCTGTATCGGTGCAGTTAATAAACTCTGCACAGTCTTCATTGCAAAAACTTAATATAAATTAATCCTTATTAAAGCTACAAAAAAATATTTATTCAAAAGCATTGAGTGATTTTCTCTGTTACCTTTGTTCTTTGATTAACATTAATGACAGACAGCAGCAGGTTTATTAGGTTCGTTAGCAGGTTTATGACATGACGCACATGACACGGATGTGACAAGTCGTATTTTTTCACAACTCTATATGTTCATTTAACACAAACTCATTTAAGACTTATGAGGTCTTATTTCATGCTTACGAGGATTTAAAAAATGAGTTGCATGCGTTAATTTTGACAGCCCTAATATACAGTATCCCACAGAAGTGAGTACACCCCTCACATTTTTGTAAATATTTTATTATATCTTTTCATGTGACAACACTGAAGAAATTACACTTTGCTACAATGTAAAGTAGTGAGTGTACAGCTTGTATAACAGTGTAAATTTGCTGTCCCCTCAAAATAACTCAACACACAGCCATTAATGTCTAAACTGCTGGCCACGAAAGTGAGTACACCCCTAAGTGAAAATGTCCAAATTGGGCCCAAAGTGTCAATATTTTGTGTGGCCACCATTATTTTCCAGCACTGCCTTAACCCTCTTGGGCATGGAGCTTCACCAGAGTTTCACAGGTTGCCACTGGAGTCCTCTTCCACTCCTCCATGACAACATCACGGAGCTGGTGGATGTTAGAGACCTTGCGCTCCTCCACCTTCCATTTGAGGATGCCCCAGAGATGCTCAATAGGGTTTAGGTCTGGAGACATGCTTGGCCAGTCCATCACCTTTACCCTCAGCTTCTTTAGTAAGGCAGTGGTCGTCTTGGAGGTGTGTTTGGGGTTGTTATCATGTTGGAATACTGCCCTGTGGCCCAGTCTCCGAAGGGAGGGGATCATGCTCTGCTCATTCATGGTTCCCTCAATGAACTGTAGCTCCCCAGTGCCGGCAGCACTCATGCAGCCCCAGACCATGACACTCCCACCACCATGCTTGACTGTTGGCAAGACACACTTGTCTTTGTACTCCTCATCTGGTTGCCGCCACACACGCTTGACACCATCTGAACCAAATAAGTTTATCTTGGTGTCATCAGACCACAAGACATGGTTCCAATAATCCATGTCCTTAGTCTGCTTGTCTTCAGCAAACTGTTTGCAGGCTTTCTTGTGCATCATCTTTAGAAGAGGCTTCCTTCTGGGATGACAGCCATGCAGACCAATTTGATGCAGTGTGCGGTGTATGGTCTGAGCACTGACAGGCTGACCCCCCCACCCCTTCAACCTCTGCAGCAATGCTGGCAGCACTCATACGTCTATTTCCCAAACACAGCCTCTGGATATGATGCTGAGCATGTGCACTCAACTTCTTTGGTTGACCATGGCGAGGCCTGTTCTGAGTGGAACCTGTCCTGTTAAACCGCTGGATGGTCTTGGCCACCGTGCTGCAGCTCAGTTTCAGGGTCTTGGCAATCTTCTTATAGCCTACGCCATCTTTATGTAGAGCAACAATTCTTTTTTTCAGATCCTCAGAGAGTTCTTTGCCATGAGGTGCCATGTTGAACTTCCAGTGACCAGTATGAGAGAGTGAGAGCGATAACACCAAATTTAACACACCTGCTCCCCATTCACAGCTGAGACCTTGTAACAAACACTAACGAGTCACATGACACCAGGGAGAGAAAATGGGTAATTGGGCCCACTTTTTACATTTTACTTTACATTGAAGCAAAGTGTCATTTCTTCAGTGTTGTCACATGAAAATATATAAAATATTGGGGTGTACTTACTTCTGTGAGATACTGTGTAATATATATATATATATATATATATATATATATACACACACATATACAGTATGTAATCAAAACCATCACAGCAGAGCATTTAAACTATGCACTGGTCTGTGGGGTTGGTCAAGGTTCGTGTGAAGTGCAAGTGCTGATCACTCTACAATACAGCCAATGAGAAGCAAGACTGAGAACATGACACTCACATTACATAACATGCAGTTATTGGCATTGAGCAGTCGAGACACGATTCGCATAGCTTGCGGATACATGCACAAAGAGCTAAAATTATTCTAATGAGCCTGTGCTTCAAAAATAAATTGCAGTAAAAGTGAACTTAAGTGTAAAGTTAAAGAATTGATTTAAGGAGAAGAGTGGTATTAGATTAAGGATCAGATGATATGATTGATAGAAGTGAAAAATATTTCATTGGTTTGCTTGTGTTGAATGGTGTGACTGAGACTTACTGGAAGACATTGGGCCCAAACACTGTGGCCAGGTTGGTTGCAGTCATGCGATTATGAGCGTGTTCCTGTTCCACCTTGGACAGGAAGTGACATAGGTAATGCAGGAGACTGTAGTGGATATCTGGCAGCTGATGTAGGAGCTCACGCAGGTCTTTACAGAAGTCATCCTCATCAGATTCTGATAGAACAACAAAACTGCTCTGTAAGAAGTAGGGGAAGGGTGACGTGTGTATGTGTGGTAAAACAATGGTAAAGGGTGGCAGGAAGAGAAAGGACCACATCATGCTAAAGTCTCTAGTCAGCCTAATATTATGCATAAATATATATTAAAAGCTGTTACAATGTTAGATTTAGGGGACTTACATTTTCATTTTACATTGTCATTTTTCTTTTTAAATATAAAAAATATTTATATTTTAATAAATGAATATTAATAACAAATTTTTGTGTCTCGCACATGCCACAAAAAGAGGAAGATTGGGACACCAGAGAAAAAAAACTGCAGCAAACAAGTCTGTTAAGAAAACAGTTCATGTAATTCCTTCAGGAATTCTTTCTTCTTTTTTTTTTGTTGCAATCTTTAATATGGAACTAAGGTGTTTATCACTGCACTGCTGATCTCTGACAACAAGACCACATTAATTAAGCAAAGTCTTCTCCCACCATGGCGCAGAGGTCGGTGAAGGATGACACAGTTGCAAATTCAATATTTTTTTCTAATTTTAATGGATCCACTGGATGTGACCCAGCAAAATAATGCAGTTTATTAAAGCCCTAACTAATCTTTTATCATCCATTCTAGAGCTCTTCAGTCAGTATGAAAAGAAAGAGCATGATTTACAGCACTTACTATTATACAGTCTAGATTAAAATTCTACTACAGAAGAAAACCTTAGAGTGCTCTGCTCAGTCACTGGCCTGAAAAGATGAATCATGTGCTTAAGATAGAACCATAACCTTCACACAAATAATTTCAGTTGATAACAGCTAACAGGTTTGACTGGCACTAAACCGCTGACCTACTTTGGTATTATGAATTAAATATATCTATGATATGTAAAAGTATTGTATAGTATATAAAAAAATATCAAAAACGTATGCATTGGATGAGGATTTACAATGGTGAGAATTAATTTATTGTCTCATGTGGAGTTTATTATGAAGCCCCGGCCTAAGGGGACATGGTCAAATACTTTGATATGGTATTAAAAAAATATGATGGGAGAGGAAATTATATTTTAATGCTTTTAAATTCATTCTCTAAAGTAACGCATTCCCCTGCACTCTCTCGCAAAGTAAAAGTAGGCATTCATTCGCAAAACATTTGCATTCCCCCGAGACCATTTGCGTTCGCAAAACGTTAGAAATGGTGCTATCAAATCGATTAATCACAATAAATCGCATCTAACATAAAATTATGTTATATAATCGCAATTAATCGCATCTAACATAAAATGCTGCTGTATAATATCGATTAATCACACCTGACATAAAATGATGTTATATAATCGCGATTAATCACATCTAACATAAAATGCTGCTGTATAATATCGATTAATCACACCTGACATAAAATGATGTTATATAATCGCGATTAATCGCATCTAACATAAAGCGTTGTTATAAATTCACGATTAATCGCATCTAGCATAATGTTGTTATATAATCATGATTAATCGCAGCTAAACATAAAACGATGTTATATAACCACATCTAACATAAAATGCTGTTATATAATCGCGATTAATCGCATCTAACATAAACAATGTTATATAATCGCGATTAATCGCATCTAACATATAATCAGCTGGTTGTCACATAGAACCAGAGCTCCAGAACAGTGGCAGATGGTGGGAAACAAGCTGGAAAACAGCAAGTGGCTACAAGGATTATTTGTGGCGCTTTTATGATGAATAGTAAATATGGAAGTGAATAAAGCTGACTCAAAACTGCTCTGTAAGAAGTAGGGTAAGGGTGATGTGTGTATGTGTGGTAAAACAGTGGTGACACCAAAACACCAAAATCATTTTTCCTCTAATCTCATATTAGTTTAATTAATAGATGATTGAAGTAGCTACACTTTCGGTTTTCCTACTTCAAAATTGTACATTTAATTCAGTATTACTTGCCATTTCTTTGTAATTGTTTGTGAAATTTGCCAGCAATTTTTTAATAAATACTGTTTCTACACCTGTTTTTTCCCCAGAGTAGTTTAAACCTACAATCTTTCAGTTACCAGCACAGATGTTTAAGCACTATACCACACCACTTATGAATGAAGACTAAAGGTGACTCACCCTGGTGCAGCTGAATGAGAGGATTGTGGATGGAGGGATGGATGAGACCTTCAGGTAGATCCCTCAAAAACTGCTTCAGTAAACTGGCAACTGCAAAGGCATCTGCTTCCTGATGCAGATCCACTTCTTCTCCACCATCAAACCTCTGGCGCAGGTTATCCACTGTCCGCACACTGCCATTCACTCTGAACAGACCCTCCTGACGAAGACCTGACAGATTGTGGCATCATAAGAGAGACGCAAAGTTATTTTTAGTTAAAATTAACAATTTAGGTTTTCAACAGCAGGTAATAAATAAATGTATGCCACTCTTAGCTCAAATGCAGAGCTAACCTTGATAAATATTAGAACATTTTTCAACGTAATAAAATCTACATAAAAATCAAGTTCAAGTAAAACACTTGTTCAAATGTAGCGTCACAGTAACATGTGCCTTGTTTCTCAAAGGCCCAGTGCAGTGATTGGCTGATCTGAAAGGGCACAGCACCATCTAGTGGACAACAAGCACAACTGCAGCTTCTAGGCTTCAGATTTATCACCAGTTTGATTTTGTTTGTACAATATGAGGAAATATTCAGATTGATTGGTCATAAGTTCATGATGTCCCATATTGAATAACACGATCAATTTTTATCATACAAATTTATATAGTAATAGTATGAATAGTATTGTTCTCTATTTCATCCTTGCAGTTGTCATGTTTTTGTCTGTTGTCATTAATCATATTTAAACTTCTTTATACAATTATAATGTTTGTAACTTTAAAAATGTGCTTGTTATCCTTTATGTTTTCAAATAAATAATACAAAATATAATACGAAATATCACTAAAATAGTACTTATTATATTAAATGTTATTCATTTTCCGAAAGTGATCATATATAATGGTAAAAATCAGATGGTGTTATTTTAAATGTCCTTCCTTTTTTATTTGGGTTAACCTTGATCCATTACCCAATTACCTGATTGTAATGGTCACAGCTTGGTCCTTGTTGACTGTAAAAGCTGTGACTTTGTGTTCTAAGACAACATGTACTATTGGCAGAAAGAAAAATAGACTAGGCCTACTTGCCAGTTCACATTCACTGCAGCCAACATGGTCAAAGTGCACTGATTATACCCACAGTATTCTTAAAAAAGCGCACAAAAAGGTGATTTTTTTTAAAGGTACATTATGTAACTTTTACCCTCTAGTGGTTAAAAACAAAAATGCATCCATTCCACATCGCTTACAACATTTCAAATCCCTCTGCTCTAGCCATCTCCGAAAAGTTTTATTACGAGCTCTGTCGCGGTTCTCTCTTTGCCAGCAGACTCGCCTCTGTTCGGCGTTTGTTTAAACGACTGATTCCCCGGAGGTATGAGATTTAGCTTAACCATGTCAAACTTTCTAGCTTGTTCTGACAACAACTAACCTACAGTAGCCTATACTGCTTATATTATATAGCCTATAATGCTTGTTCGAGATACATCGGCGCTGAGCAGACCGATCAGACATCAAAATACCGCTAGAGCGATTCAAAAGCATAAGGAGCCGTATGCTCTCTAATCGCTCTCGCGGTACTTTAATGTCATAAGCCGATCGGTCTGCGCAGCGCCAATACTAGAAACCTTTCACTATTTACGGATATGACAAGACATGCACGGGCGAGTCAGGTATGTGAGCAATTTCCCGCGAAACCCGTCCCCTCAGGTCTAAAATATAAACACTTATAATAAGCTTACTAAATCAGGGTAAGACAAAAACACGTTTTGGAAGAAGGATTGATGATGTATTGAATCAGTGTTTAAATTATGTTAATTTTGAACAAAAAAGTTAAATTGTGTAGTGTCTCACACTTTGAACATTATCTAAAACTGTTTTAAATAACATTTTGCTGAGGAAATGTTTGTAGCCTACCTTTAAAAAATGTTACTCCACAGGATTACTTAAAATTAAAGGTATATAAGGCAATTAAAATTATAAACCTTAAATGTAATATGAATTGATGATTAATAATATGTATATTTTATGTCAACAACCCATTTTCTGTAGCAAAAGAAAAACGGAAAAGGTCTTATATAAAAGAAAACATGTTGTTTTTTAAAACTTGTGTCTTAAAACGACGATATTAATATAATATAATATAATATATATAATATAATATATAATGCCTGGGATCATTCCCATTAAGTTTGTTAGGGCAAAACAAAGTACTCTGCTATTTGTTACTATAGAACCTGTTGCACCTCTTAAAACAATCATATATTATACATTTCCAAGTAAGTCTTAGGCCTATATTAGACATCTGATGATTTCTTTGTGAGAATGTAGTAGGCCAGGATATGACATGTTATCAGATGCATTATAATAGCTCACCAAAGAAATACTCAGGTTACTTTTAATTCTTTATCATTGTCCCCAGATCAGATTTCTTCACACCAACAACTTAGAAAACCATGACACTTACCATGCTTTTCCAGATACTCCACCATACACTGGACCACCACAGGAACCCCATCCTTGACCAGTCCTAGATCTCTCAACTCCATCAGGGACACGCCGAAGATCTTCTTTCCCCCTGTGCTGGTGACCGGAGAGGGTTTGAGCATGGGCAACTGCACCATCCACTTCATGTCCTCCTTGATCTGCACCGCTGCTTTGTTGTGCTTTGAAAAGCAGAAGAGAAAGGAGCAGTCAGCCACATCCACTGTTTTGACTGTCTGCATCATGAAGACCCCTAGTCCATATATCAGCCTTTATCTGAGACTTTTCCCACTGCCAGTGTAGGTGGATCTGTCACTGGCAGGAAACAGGAGGGAGGGAGGCTAGTGTATGTGTGTCTACGTCAGGAGGGGTTGCCATGCACCTGTAACCAGGTGAGAGGAAACACACAGACTCAAGCTGGCAGCTGACAATATATCAAACTCAGCTGTGGCCAGAGAACAGGGTGTACCCTACATGCTCTAGAGGAGGAACACTTTGAATGTTATGCATTCAGGAAGTTACACCAATATGGTGAACAAATATTTACAAAAATAAATATAAATATAAAATATAAATACTTTCTTTCAATGAAAAGAGCTTGGTGAGACATTAAGAAGTATCTGTAAACAGCTATTACTATTTTTAAAATTATATATATATAACTTATTTCTTTATTTCATTAATAAATAAATTTAATATATATATTATTCACCAAAAATTATTCAGACATTTTTTATATATTTTTACTAGTGGGTGCAGGACACTATAGTTCATTCATGTAAGTGAGGATAGCAAAATAAAGTAAACTGTGACATATTATACCCAAAAAATCTTCATACAGCGGACTATTAGTAAAACTGATAAAAATTTGGAACCAAAAATTATTCAGACTCTTTGACCTGACCATGTCTTGCTTAAGTGTTATCTGACATAATTAAGATTTTTTTTTTTTTTGACACAGTTTAACTCTGAGATCTTGTCATATTTTATTACCATTTTTTTAAACTATGGTGAATAAACTATATTAATGAATGAAATGTTCAAGGTGTCTGAATAAATTTTGGTTTGACTGTATATTATATATATATATATATAAAAATACACATACATATTTATAATAATTCTATGAATCAAAATTAAATAAATAAATATAAATCCATTATACATATAGAAAATTGAAATTTATTTATATTATAAATATTTATATTAGAATTGTATATATTGAACATTTTAACTTATTTATATAATAAATAAATAAGATTTTATATATATATACATTAAAATTATACACATTTTTAGTATAAAAATAGTATAGTATATATAATATAATTATAATATATATAATTATCTATATTATATATATACTATTAAATTATATATAGTGTATTTATATAGTGATTTATATTAAAAAATAAGATGTGTGTGTATCATTTTAATATGTATATATATATATATATATATATATATATATATATATATATATATATATTTCTTGATCCTTTAAAAGGCATTCACATATTTTGATGGTTACCACAACACAAGTGATCTGGCTAATAGCAAGTTTTAATGTTGCAGAAATTATTGTTACCATGGTAAATTCTTTAAGGGTTTCTTATATAATATTGCTAAGGGAAAAAAGCCCTTTTAAGCCAGCCTAAGACAGGAGACCAGCAAGATCAGCTAAAATGAGCTAAAACCAGCAAACCCCTTTAGGCTGAGATATTCTTCAGCAGGGCTATATAATCTTTCTGCAGCAACTTTTAAAATGCAATAATAAAGTATCCAGTTGCATCATTTTATATGGACAATAATGGACAGTTTATATGGACAATAAATTAACAAAAAGCTTTTTTCATCAAAGATCTTAAAGTAACATTCGTCAAAATTCATTCTTTGTGTCACAAACATACAGATACAATGCTTCCTTATGAATGAAAGAGCAAAAGAATGGATTGCATTCAGAAGTTGTTAGCAGTCCTTCAATAAATGAGAAGGTTTCCTGCTTGTTCTGTGCTCTACAGTCTATTCTAACATCTTCTAATTGTCCTCGTTCGGCAAAGTGTGACCCAGGCTGCATTGTAAACACACGTCTATATCTTATGCTCAAATGCATAATCAGCTCAAATACCAATCATTTCTGTTTCAATAGTAAGAGGATCATATACAATATAATTGCATGTATCTTGACAGCATAGGCATGACAGCATAGAGAATAAATGGAGAATAATCAGAGGGGATCTGCTTCAGGAAGCCACTGTTACCACACACACTAAAGCATATGGAGACGTGCTGCTTCATAGGCTTCAACACAAATTTTATTCTTAGTTACAGGTCTAATTTTCTTCATAATCATAAAAAAGTGTGAATACTATGATTTGGTCTCTTTTATGTTTGAATTGTTGAAGTTGAAGACTGAATTTATTTGATCAAAATTTCAGTACAAACAGTAATACTGTGGAATATTATTACAAATTAACTGTTTACTATTTGGATATATTTTAAAATGCAATTCATGTGATCAAAGCTGAATTTTCAGCATCATTACTGCATTCTTCAGTGTCACATGATCCTTTAGAAATCATTCTAATATGATGATTTGCTGCTCAAGAAACATTTCTTATTGTTACCAATGCAGAAAACACTGCTTTTATTTGTAACAATGAAAAAGTCTTTACTGTCACTTTTGTCAATTTGATTTGTCCTTGCTGAATAAAAGTATTACTACATTTTTTAAAAATCTCATCTTTGAACAGTAGTGTACATATTTAAACTAGTTAGCAGGAAAGCTATACATCTCATTATGCTTCCTTAAGTCCCTGAATTTGGTGTTAAGAACATAAGCTCGTCTGAGCTACTCATGAGAGACCTACAGGAACAGATGTCCATGAAATCACCCCCAACCCTTACAACACTTCATATGTGAAAGGGCCACACGTGTTTGCATACAGTCATGCTAATCACAGTCAATGGGAGTAATAAAGAACTCTGTGCTGCAAGTTTCCATTACAAGTTCAAACAATGTCCTAATTACTTAATGACACCCCCCGCCCCCCTCCTTTGAGGTCACTGGATCTTCAAACCCTCCCCCACAGTCTGATAAATACACCTCAGTAAGCTCCTCATATCACATGAGTTACTTCAACATAACATATCTAACTTTGTTTACGTCTAGCTGAATAGTGTAGTTAAGCTAGCTCAAAAACTAAACTAAAATACACTACGGTTTAAAAATTTGGGGTCTGTAAGATTTTTTTTTAACTTTCTAACTTTTATTCAGCAAAGACGCATTAAATTGCATCAGTAAAAGAATGTATAATGTTAAAATATTTCTGTTTCAAATAAATGCTGTTCTTTTGAACTTTCTATTCATCAAAGAAAATGGTGAATGCAGGATTTGCCCTGTTAAAAGAACATGGTTAAATATCACAAACTCCATCTCTGTTCAGTGAGCAGCGAGTCTCAGCATGTTCATTCATTTCTCACACGTATGCGTGCACATATGCTGTGTGTGGTCCTGAGAGCAACTGGTTGTAGCATTGCACGCTAGCAACAGCTGCAGAACATCCTTGCTATTATATAGTAGAAACTAGCAACACTGCCAGAAGAAGTGTGCAAAAACTGTTCCTTCAGGGGTTCAGCAGCTTGTCAATTGAGCAGTATCTTTAAAGGGACCTTATTTACACCTAAAAGGTACATATTAGTACCTTAGAGTAGTAATATGTCCCCTTATACGATACGATTGTGGACCTTATATGGGTAAACAAGGTAAAAAGTTGTCCTTTAAGGGTACTGTCTGAGTAGCTGTTGTACCCCTAAATGTACAAATTTTGGACAAATGCACACTGCACCAAAATAATGTTGATTTATATTTAAAGATTCACTAAAGTTGACAGAAGATGTTTTCAGTTCCAACACAGGAGACATTGTGAGCAGATGGGAAGAAATGACCTCAGTCTAGCGGATTTTACCCAGTTTTAAGTCCAGGATCACAACAAGCACTCATTCACACTGATGTATTTAGAAACTCCTCAGTGTGTAAATACAAACACACACTCTTTCAAACTGGCTGCCTTATATGGAGCTGACCAGCATGTTCTTTTTTTTTTTTTGTACTTACACAGATGGTTATTGCTCCAGCCCCCATCTCCCTCTTCTTCCAGGAAGAGCCTGTGGTGAAAAAGTAATTAATTCCCCAAAATCCTTCTGCTTTCTTACAGTGACCTCCTTAACATCCCATAACAAAGTCCACAGCTCATAATGTGTTGTTTAGTCCATCTTTGGACCTACTAAATGTATCGGAAAACTTCAGAGGCTAAGCAGAGGAGTCAGCCTCCCTTTCCTAAAAGCTCAGTGGAGGAGTTTAGTGACTCCTCACCAGATGAAATCTGAGCCCTGCGTTCCAATTGGCTGGTGTTGAAAGTCACATGACCAGCTGGCCCAAACCTTTGAAAGTCTCTCCACATGGGGCAAATGAAAGGAAGCTGCATCACTTACCAATTCACAACTTGTCTGTGTTGGTATGAGGGGTCTTTGTTGTCTGTTGGATATATTTTAAAGAATCTACTTAAATGATAAGGAAAATGAAACTTTGGCTTTCTTTGCATGTGTTTATGTTTTGATATTTTAGAATTTTGTCATTCATTTAAGTGAGAAATTCGAGACTAACATAAAAAGGCATGTATATTTGTATGCACACTTGCACAGGCTTTTGGACTGAAGACAAAGTCTTTGTGTGCAACAAGTACAAAGAGTGCTGGTCTTCAAAAGCTTTACTAATGGATGCATGGTAATTATGAAGTGGCCAAAACAATGTTTTTGAGCTTCATCAAAGTCACCACCCTTAGTCTATAGATTCCAGTTTAGAGCCGGTTTAATCCTAATCAATTTTAAAATGTACATTTGTCTACAAAGCTACTTTCAATCATTTTGGCATTTGCCTTTAGATCAAAAGATTTTAGGAAGGGGCATAGGCCCACTTCTTTTGTCACATACTGTTTTTCGCCTACTATATAGCAGGGAAGTATGCGATTTTTGCAGCTAATGACTTACTACAACCAAAACTTACACTACACTACACCATGAACCTCCCATGATGCTTCACTACCCAACGGCTTACACACAAGCAGGCAACCAGTCAGCCTACTGAACATTAGGTAAAAGAAGAGATTGTTTAGGGTGTGAAATCAGGAGCAAGAACCACAAGAAGGAAGTACAATATCAGAATTTAAAACAACATTTCCAGTTGAGTTAAGCATTAGCACACCTGAAGGGCATTTCATGTGTTAATGCATGTGATCAAGCATCATTCCCTGCAGGCTGATTTGAGGAGGTCCATTGACAGGAAATAATATACATTACTACACTCAAAAAATATTTATACCTATTATAATTTATAAGCCCATGTACTGCTTAACATTTCAGAAGGATTATCTTCAAGGTCAAAGGGCACATTTTAACTCTACATTTGCATTGTAATCACTTCACATAAAAATGCATAATTAATATCCTCTGATGCTCACTAATCACTGAATAGCAACTAGAACAAATTACAACAGATGCTCAACTAAATCAATCAACTCAGATGAACAGGTCTTTGTTCCTCTGACCTCTCTCATTCCCCCAGCCTGTTACGTAACCAACATCTCCGGCAGGCATGACAGACTTGGGTTTGGGTCTGATCTTGGGTGTCATGGTAACCGTTTTGGCCAATCACATCAGGGCGATGTCATTGGTGAGGTCTTTATAGAGTGCACCAGTCGGGTTCCAGAAGTAAAAATGATTGGCTGGCACACATTATCTAACCACCCCCCTGAACACAATAAGGCTCATCATAATGGAGGTTTTTTAATAAACACTGACAAAAACTAAAACAGTTACACAGAATATAATATGGTACATATTGAGCTGTCAATAGATTATATAACCTAGGGTATGATTTTACCCCAAACTTCAACATATCTTACACAAAATGGCAACTGCAAATCCACATTTTGGTGCCTTGATTCCAGTTGCTTCTCTTTTCTGCTTTCAGTATTCTGTAAAAAAATAGCTCAGATTTCTTGTTGAATCTTTTTGTACAGTCAATCGCACAACAGCTCTTTCCTATTTTAGATGTGTTTTTTAGGAAAAACAGTAGGATCGGTTGTCCAGTGTCCTTGGAAACCCTTTTTCTGGTTAGCATTATTACTGAGGAAGCGGATGGTGGCCTTGTCCCCATTGACAGCTAAAGATGGTGGGATAGAGCCGCAAAATTTGCCTGAACAAAGAAACAGGATGCAATATAACATTAGGAAAATGCAGCTGTTTGCAGTTGCTTATAAAAGCAACAAAATACAAAGTTCTGCCATAAAACTCTACATAAGTCCTTAAAGGGGTAGTACACCCAAAAATTAAATTTCTGTCATTAAAGTCCCCGTGAACCGGAAGTTGCAAACACCTTTTCTCCAGTGTTGTGACGTATTTCCAAAAACGGAATATTGAATAGAGGGCAGGGATTTATTTTAGCGCTCCTCCTCTCCATCTCTCGCTCATAGCAGACTAACGGTCGGAGGGTTTATTAGCGGTCGGTTTAAGCGTTTTCAACCCAAGCCGTCAAACTGATGTCATTAGAGAAGGGGCACCGTTGCAGAGGGGAGGAGCATTTTCAGATTTTGATTAAATATTAAGATTTGTTTTATGTGGATTGACTTGCACGGATGAATTGTTCACCACAAAACTAGCAATTTCAAGATCTGCTACGGGGGCGATTCATGTTTGCTTGTACAGCAACAGCATGCCATGTGTATTGGCAGTGGCAAGTCCCGAACTTGCTCTGCAGCAGCTGCAATAAAAGCAGCAGCGTAGCAATCTATTCCGCCAAGACCAAATAAAAATAACATTGTCATATGCCAAACACTCAGAGAGTTGTCATGACAGAAATATTTATAACTATTTATTAACTATGCTATGGTATATAATCAAACCTTGTGATGACCCAGCAGCATCAAAGACCTCCACATAATCCACACACTGCCCCAGCAAACTAACAGCCTGCAGTTCAAAGTGAGTGAAGACAATATGGATTCCAGTGGCTGAGGGGATGTAGATAGTCCAGGTGCACACCGCTTGGCTTGGGTACTCATTGGGCCAGTTGGGTGATTGTAGCTCCCCTTTTTGACTTGTGAAGTGCCCACCGCAACCAACAGCAGCTGGAGATGTACAGATAAAGGTGGTCCAAAGTATGGAAATGAGAAGATGGGTTGTTATTTTGGGTGTTCTGAGTGGTTGTTTTACAGTTGCTATGGTGTTAGTGGTTTGTTCAAATGAAATGTATGTATGAACAACATAATACTGACACTTGTCTTAGCAAACACCATTGACCATAACCCAAATCTTAAACATAATATGTATTTGATGAAATGACAATATTCACTCAGAGGGAAAAGAAGTGTTTTGTTTTTTCACTCACTCTCTATGTCAGTAGGATCCACTGCTTTCCATATGGCACTGAACCCTGTGTCCACAATTTTGTCATTGGAGGAGAAACTGATAGTCAGTGTGTCACCAGCCGTGACTAGATCTCTCGGAGGAGATGTGCTGCAGTGGGTACCTGAGAAAAAGAGCAGGATACACAGTATATTTTTTCCATATTCCCAAAACACTGCGGCGGCCCACATGAGAGCAAACTAGTATATATGGACATGCCACATAGGATATGTCTACCTAGAGTGCCGATGTTATCACTGAGAGTGACTTTGTCATTGAGGCACAGTGTGGTATCCTCCAGGGAAAAGTTGCTAAAGTGCAGGTAGACATTTTTTCCTGTGGGCACACGGATATTCCATTGGCAGGAAGCTCTGTTACTGTAACTATATGGATGATCCATTGATGCCAGCATGCCCTCCGTGCCAACCAGATCCTTCAGTCCACCACAACCAGAACCTTGAGAAAAAGAGAATGCTTTTTAAACTCCACCCTAAAATCTTCAGCTGATTCCAAAAGAACCAAGATTCTCCCGTCCAGCAATGCTAATGTACATACTGATGAGTTCATAGATGTCTTTGCGAATGATGTTCTCAATCCAGGGCAGGTAGGCGGAGGAACGAGTGAAGACGCTGGGCTTCTTATCAAAGACACAGCCGATTGGACCAAAACTAGTGATGCCATGCACCTCCCAAGGGGCCGAGGAGCTGTCTTGGCATACCAGGGGTCCACCCGAGTCACCCTATCACATTAAATGAATGCTATGAGTGTAATGGAGGCAAGCTAGTAAGATCTGTATGTGTAAACCTCACTCCCCTGGCCTCAAGAGGCACACAAGTTGGTCGCTAGAGACTGCGTGTTTTTTAGCATCCTTGTTAGCGTGGCCACCTCTCATGTGGGAAACGATCTGTATGTGTAAACCTCACTCCCCTGGCCTCAAGAAGTGCACTAGTGACAGGTGCTAGAGACTGCGGTCTTTAGCATCCTCGTTAGTGCACGCGCCTCCCATGCCGGAGTAGGATCCGGTTATATATGGTGCCGTGACCCAGATGGGAGTGAGTTTTGGGGAGTGATTGTAATGGAGGCAAGCTAGTAAAGATCTGTAGGTGTAAACCTCACTCCCCTGGCCTCAAGAGTAGGACCGGTTATATTTGGTGCCTTGACTAGTGACTGGCGCTAGAGACTGCGGAATTTAGCATCCTTGTTAGCATTCCCGCCAGAGAGGCAGATTTAAATCTCGTTTAGAGTGGGTCGAGTAGGATCGTTTAATCAACATATCAACATTTTTGTATATTGTTTTTGGTTGGTTTGTTGTTTGCCCTTCTCAGTTTCATTTGGTTGTAACTGTAATTACAAATAAGAGCATATTTGGAGTGTCTAGTATCTATTGGATATGCAAGACAATCTGCTCAAATTAGCATTGAAAATGCCCATTGAATATAAATACAGCAGATGTTTACTCTACTTTATTTCAGAATAGTTCCATACCTGGCAGACAGACTTGAGCTCATCAGGTAAAGTGTAGCCGCAGCAGATCATGGAGGTCTTGACCTGGAACCACCAGTAGTCCATGCGTTTACAGGTGTCGTACGGCACTACCGGCAGGGCCACCTGGTTCAATGCCTCAGCGACTTTAGGAGCAGTGGAGTTACCTGTGGGCAAGATGGCATTATGTATTTGTAGATATTTTACTTATTATCTCTCACTGCAGAGGTTAAGGCTTAGAGCTGATAACTGGAAGATAAATAAGGATTCTAATCTAACCTAATATGATTGTGCATTCTAGGATGCATTATCAAAACTGCACAGCAGAGGGAGCAATCACTCCAGAGTCTTTGGGGACTATCGGGACTGTCAGATATGTGGGCCAGGGAGTATATGTTGGATCTGTACATTTTTAGTGCCTGTTTTTATACATCAGGGCAAATATGTTTATAAATCAAATTCAGATGGGGATGTTGAAAAAGTATCCAATTGCCTGAGTGTAAAAAAAATGTCACGAGACAGATCACTCTATAATATTAGCTCCTTGTAGCAGACAGAAAAATAAGTCACACTGTTAACACCCCACCAAAACTCCATCACTGACAAAATATCTAGTATAACATAATAAAATAAATCCATTCATTCAAGGCAGTATTTCTATTTTTCATTTAATTTTTTTAAGTTTAAGTTTTTCATCTGTAGTGAAGACATCTACCAGCTGCTGAAGTTGACAGTCTAGCTGCCTAACCTTTGACCTCCTGACATCAACTACCCACAAAAAAGAAGTCCTCCCCAAAACTCACAGAACTGGCAGAAAGCCTCTCCAAGTTTTTTGATTGACTACATTTTATGTATTGTAAATAAAACCACTTACAGCAGCTTTAAATGAGCAAAACCACTTCAAAACTCACAGACAAGGCTTAAGTGTAGTCCCAGACTAAAATGCATGTTTGAACTGTCAAGCTGAATACCTATCACTTTAATTCAGAGGCTGGACAACATAGAACAATGTCATGCGATTAAAATGAGTAAACTAACCTGTTTCATCTCCCCAGCCGGTGGCGTAGCATTTTTTGCCCTCGGGCAGGACCTCCTCAACTGAAGGCAGACAGGCGAAATCAACGTAGTCGGTGGGTGTGACCTCTCCATCCAGTCGCACCAGGGCGATATCAAACTCCACGGTTGGCACAGTTGGGTACTGGAAGCCCTCGTGGCGATAGATGCCAAGCACGTTAAAACACTGCTCGGTTGGCTCAGAGAAGGTCAGGTTGTGTTTCCCTAAACACATTTTCCAGCGCTGCAGCTCATCGGCATACCTGATGAAAATCGACACACACACACACACACGTACATCGAATCGGTTATTACAGCAAAAACCCTGACGGGGTCATCAGGACTGAGACAAATCATCACCTATGAAAAAAACTCAATTTCAGACAAATAAAATCTCATTTAAATTAAATTGAAATAAATTATTCCTAAAAATAATTTAATGATATCTTGCTCCATGTGTTATATTTGTAAAAAGGCTCATGCATGTAAATGTTTTCAACATAATATTCAATGATAATAATCAGAAATGTTTCTTGAGCATCAAATCATCATATTAGAATGATTTTTGAAGGATCATGTGACACTGAAGACTGGAGTAATGATGCTAAAAATTCAGCTTTGATCACAGGAATAAATTAGATTTTAAAATATATTCAAATAAAAAAACAGTTATTTTAAATTGTAATAATATTTACTATATTTTTACTGTATTATAATGAAATAAATGCATAAATGCAGCCTTGGTGAGCATAAGAGCCTCTTTCAAAAACCTTACAAAATCATAATTATTCCACGCTTTTGACTGATAGTGTGTATATATAGAATAGAATTCATTTTTGTAACCTGATGAAGCAGTGAGCAGCTGTCAGGACCCAATTCTTATGGATGAGAGTTCCACCACATGTATGACCGAACTTGGGTGAAGGCTCCGAGTCACGCCAAACCTTCAACAAAATGGTATTTTTACCTTTTTATTTATTTATTTTATTTTTTTACAAACAGGGCAGGATGAGTTATGCATTATGTTTAATACTTAGGGTTAGAGGTTAGTTTAAATCCCTAGTCCTTAAAACCAATATTAATATTAATGCTTCCTTTAGCAAACATAATTAATAATAGCAACAAGCTGAATTAAAAACTGACCTCAAGCACACTAACCTTGGTAACATCATGGTAAGTTCATTTCTCATATCATTAGCTTTGGATAAACATAATTTTATCTTTAATAAGTTAAAACGACAAACATTAACTTTCCTGTCATATAAGATATCTGAAATCTCTCTGAGGAAGGGTGTGAGATTGGATGAAGGCGTAACCGTACCTGCATGGATACTTGCCATGGCCAGGAGTGAGCATTGGCAGGTTCTCCGTTGACTATGCGAGTGTTGACAGCGGGAGGGATCGTGGGCTTCCCACAGCTCTCAGGCCAGTCTGTGCATTCAGATGAAGGAGATTTCTAACATACTGAATGATTTCAGCTGTCACTTACCTTTGCTCTAAATTACCTGCTCTAAAAATAGACCTGAGTTCTCAAAGCATATTTTGGTATTGAACAGGAATATATTGAAAAAATGTGAGCAGTGCTTGTAAAATTATGACCATGTTGCCAGGGATTTTGCCATAGCAAGCTTTGGGGTGGTTGCCAGGTCATTGTTCTCGGTGGTTTTGAGTGCATGAGTCATTCCTACAGTTTTGTGGATTTTGTACTGATTAGGTTTGTTGGGGTAAAAAAGTAAAATTTAATTATTTTTTAGTCTTTTAAGAGGGAAAAATGGGAAAAACATACTGGTCAAGCTCGGGCTAGTATAACCTAATAATCCTGACCAAATATTTAACATTCACATTCTATAGAATCTGTCCACCCTATTACATGACATTTTTACAATGCAATGTGTAACAGGGTCTTGACTGATATAGGCTGTGATCTCTTTCATGGAAACTATCTATAAGCCTATAAGCCTAAATCAATTATCACAATCTTTCGTTCGGTACAAACCCCATACTGCATAATGTGTATTCTCTAGCCATTGAGTGTACATCGGTTGTACACTCGTTATTGTGGTGCATTGTGGGATTGCACTCGATATCGTCCACTGTGATTTTGGACACCACTACAAATGGCTGTTCCCTTAAATAGTGCTCTATTTAAGGGTATAGGGCGCGATTTCCGACACAGCCTTAAGCTGCATCTCATTTCGGAGGCTGCGTCCTCCGGAGGTCGCATTAGAAGTCTGCATACGTCATCAAGGATGTCTTATTTAAGAAAAGTAACGGTAATAAAATTGACTGTTATTCCTTGTGATATGAGAAATGAGATCGCGTCGATGACGTATGCGGCCGACAAATGCAACCTCCGGAGGACGCAGCTTCCGGAATGAGACACAGCCTTAGAGTTGCTTTCCCTCCAAGTAAATGATGTCACTTCTAGCAAGTCATGTGATTTAGGGCATATGCTTAAGATTTTAAAAGGCAAATAACGCCAGTGTAACAGGGTGGACTGAAGTTGGGACATAAAATAATTAAATAGTTTTACACATAAAAAGAAAAACATTTATAACTATAAATTGTATTTTATGTCAAAGATAATAAATAAATGTATACTAATACTCAAAATTAATCATTTAGTAATACATATATATGATGTTTAATTTAAAGTGAAGTTGAGAAAATATGATTTGGGATATAGGAATTTGCCTGTGAAGTGCTTTAAAAGGTTTTCTTTTATTTTGTATTATTCTTAAGTACTAATCATTATGAATTTGTGTTAATTAGGGAACATCTATGCATTGAAAGTTGATTAACATTTATGTAAAATATGCAGTATTGTTTCATGGGAACACAAAACACTCCAAACTGTAGAAATGACCATTTCTATGCAGTTATCTGGTTAGAATTATCAGCTCTTGATTTATTTTATGTATTGTTTTATATTTGCTGGAAATGATGTTTACTTGGCAATATATCTGATTCTGATTCTGAAATGATTTTGCTCATACCTATCGTGATGTCATCCCATGGGTTGGGTGGCACCGGAGGTTCGGTGGGGGTAGGTAAGGTAGAATCGGTAGTCCAGTGTGCACGGAAACCTTTGCCCTCAATGAATAAGTCAGCATAGAAACGTATCACAAGTTCATTTCTTGTGCTTTCGATGACAGCAGGCATTTTGGAGCCACAGAAGGGGCCTGTAAGAAAGTACATTTATTTGAATGCATTGCCCTCTATAGCCCTTAAAAGCATGCAAGCCCTACCATTTTAGTGGACAGTAAATTATAGACATATGTCTGGTTTGAAGAATGAAGGTTATAAATATGTCACAGTTTTAACTGATTTAAAGGGTCTCATAAAAAGGTGCCCTTGCAGAGCATTCCTTGTCCTCACTCACCGTATTTTTTTGCTCCAGGTTGTGTTCCGTCGTAGACAACCACATTGTCATTGCACTGGCCGAAAAGGATGCCAGCCTCTTCCACATCAAAGTCAGTGAACGTCAATTTAATGGTCTTCCCCTTGGGATCGCGTATGGTCCACAGACACATGCTGTTAGCCGGGTAGTTCATGGGCCAGTTTTGAGACTTGATGATGCCTGTCTCCTCCTGTGAGAAACCTCCACATCCCTGGATATCTGCAGGACATCATAAGTGTGGTTTGGTGCTTTCGGACAGAGTAATGGCTATAAAATGTGACAGTGAAAGGTAGAATTGTTCCAACCAAGCAAAATGTCACGAAATTGTGTCTTGCTGTTAAAGCAGAAGTCAGTCTGTACATGGAACCTCAGGTTTTAGCCCCAGGCCCAGGACAAGCCACATGTCACCATGGTCTTAAATTAACTTTTTGCCAGACCTGCCAGTAGCAGGTGAATTGAGAAACTTTTATTATTATTTCCAACCAGCCATGAGACAGTATTTTGTATTTTTATAACATATTTTTGTCCCAATGACAATGGGATTATTTAGCTGTTTTTCTGTTAATCAATCAGTGATTTTACATGAAAAACTTAAAACTTGAACCCCATGCGATATCTGCATGTGAACATTTTTCACCCGATTATGCAGATTCTTTTGAAATGACTATTTCGCTCATGAAATTTAGCAGAACAATGGTAAATGTGACCACAGCTTAACTAGATTGTAGAGACAATAGATGCCAATGGTTTGCATGATTGGGAAATGCAGCAAAGGTCATTGGGCTACACTTGCAAAATCATATACAAGATCAGATGACCACAGATCACAGAAAATGTAAAAGCACTTTGTTTATCATATTTTTGTTTTTGTGGCTTAAAGGGTCCTATTATGCCTTTTTAATTTTTTTTTTTTTTTAAACATTCTTTAGTGCGTAATGTTACTATTTTAAGATGAAAAACTTCTGCAAAGTTACAAAGCACAAAGTCACTCCAAAGGGAGTTATCACTATATCAGTGTGACTGTTTCTGAACTCACTGAAATGCCTCCATTGTAGTGTTGAGTTTTCTTCCGGGAACAAACATGTCACAATAATCCTCATTTAAATAATTAATGCCCAAGCTATATGCAAATGAGGGGGCAAGGCCTGGTTGAGTTGAGTTATAGCGCGGTACGTAAGAATACGCCTATGATTGAATCTGGAAGTAAAGCAAAATAACTGAGAAAAACGAGAAGCAGTCCTCTGATGCCATGTCCGTAGTTTATAGCAAAACATCAATCTCAGACGGATTCATTTAAATAAGTTATTACTCCACCATCTGCGTGACATCATCAACCAACGTGGCTGAATGACAGGACTGCGACAGTACAGTTTCGGGAAACAGTGGTGACTAGCTAAGTGAGTTATGAGTTACGTCGTTGTACGGGAAACGCACTCCAGAGCGTTACTGACAGACTGGAAAGTTAGGTGCTGCAACAATGTCAAATATGTGAAAAATAAGGTGTTTTTTGGACATTCATACATGAAAACCTATTCTAGTAGACCCCAAAAACAAAATTAAGACTTTGAAAATCAAGACTTTCATAATTGGTCCCCTTTAACAGCATTTTTGTATTTCAGAGAAAGTTTTAAAATGATATTAAAATTACATATACAGTATAAAATGTCCTATAAGGCCTTCTTTTTGTTCAGTACATTTCTAGTTCACTGCACAGGCAGAGTTTACTGTGAGTCTAAGTAGAGACAAGCTTTAAATGTGAGCACTTGCATTGCATGTTAATGCAGGCGTCAATCAGCATGACTCCAGATGGTTTCCTCTCCTTTTTTTAGGGTTGTAGCATCTGGTGAAGGGGGAAATGTTTTTCATAAATCCAGGAATGTGTATATTTACTGTGAAATATAGCTCTTTCAATTGCCACTGTGTCAGCCAGGGTATTTATTTGAGTGATTTGGCACTATTCCAGTTTGGAGATGTGCAACTCTAAAATGAGATTTCAAACATATAATTTGAGTTCTAAAATATTATTAAATTATTGTTCAAATTGGACGATTAAATGATGCTGACTTTGTGTTTGCCACACTCTTTGGTTATTTTACATTGCTATTCTACCCTCATTACCTGGATTTCAAAATCTCCATAGGACACACACACACACACATCTCACAAGACACACAGGGTTGCTGATGGCTTTTGGCTCGCAGCTGCATCATCCGAGGTGTGTGTGTGTGTGTGTGTGTAGGTGTGAGTAGATGGATGCCTTTATAAGATTGCAAAGGTGTTTTACCAGAAAGGTCCTCTGGATACACAGCTTCCCATATGGCAGAGAAGCCACGGTCGGCTAGCCGAGCATCTGACTGGAAACTTAGCAACATGTTGTTACTGACACTGATAAGAACTGGGGGAAGAACAAACCCGCAGTGTGTGCCTGAGAGAGAGATAAAAGAGAAAGAGAAAGTTTCTGCATTACTCTGCATCTAATGGCACAAAGTCAGAACATTGACATTACTGGTTTTGCATCAGTTGCACTTAAGTCCACTAACAATGTTAGTCAAAGGGTAAAGTTTTTGAAATTGAGATTTATACATCATCTGAAAGCTGAGATTTATACATCATCTTAAATTAACTTTCCATTGATGTATGGTTTGTTAGGATAGGCCAATATTTGGCTGAGATACAACTATTTGAAAATCTGGAATCTGAGGGTGCAAAAAAATCAAAATATTGAGAAAATCACGCAAATGAAGTCCTTAGCAACACATATCCACTCACAAAAATACTTTTTTGATATATTTACGGTAGGAAATTTACAAAATATCTTCATGGAACATGATCTTTACTTAATATCTTAATGATTTTTGGCATTAAAAAGAAAAATCTATCATTTTTGACTATATACCAATGCGACTTATGACTGGTTTTTGTGATCCAGGGTCACATTTAGTTTCACAAAACACAAATGTTTCACTGGCTCTTAGAAATAAACAGGCTATTTTAGGTACTGTAACTTTAAGGAAGCCCATTTGTGCCACATAAGAAAAAATAATAATTCTTTGGATAATAATGATATATACAGTATATAGTCATAGTTATGGCATAAGATATTTTAAATTATAGGCTTTACTAAGTAATAATGATGACTTTTTGCATTTTTGTCATAATTATGTCATTTTGTCATAATCTTTTGTCGTAATTTCGTGTCTCGTGTCCCGTGTTTTATTGAATCTTTTGGCTGCAATGCTCCAATCGTGAATAAATCATTCTTCTGAGTCTGTAATTTTTAATCAACCGGTCTAGTAAGTTAGCCAGCAGAACCGTTTGAATCGGTTCGCGCGTCAGTCTGATTTGAATTCAGGGATCGTTTGAAACCGTTGCTCACTGAGTAAAACATTAAAAGATACTTTAGTACATAGAGAACAATAAGCGCTGAATTTTTTTTTACCTTAAGTTAATTGAAAACAAGCCTGCAAATGCATCCTTTGTTTTGTCAGCGATGAAGAAGGTGTTTATTAAGTTCATGTGAAGCTGGTGAACGGCCCTGTTGCAGGTAAACAGTTTACTAGAGGACTTTTAACCCAGGGTTATCTTTTCGAAGGTAATCCTGGATATTCAGAATTCGAGGTTTGACTGTACTTTCATAAACCCCGGGTTAAAGTTTGTATTTCCATATGGGGTCTCGATGTCATTGATTGGACAAGCGAATAACAGCTCATTCCTGACTGTAGTATCCCGTTTGCCCTGAATAGACTTTTCAGACCATAACTGTCTCTTTTTCACTCTACTTAACGCGTTTTCCGTCTGATATTTTCATTTTTCATTCACGAAATACAGCGCAAGAATTTTCTGTGACTGTAAATGAATATTTAAGGTAACGTCAAGCTGTGTTCAGTTAATGATTGGTTCAGAGAAAATTATGCTATACTTTTTTTACTCGACGGTGGGCCTGTGCAAGTTTGTTGTAGATTTGATTCGTCAGTAATAAACAACGGCACCTTTCTGTGTTTACAAGTTGTTATGCTTTTAAAAAAAAATACTCACTTCAGTTTTAATAGTACAAAAAGCATTTAGGAAGTCATCGTTTCCATTTCATATGAAGATAATGATTATTTCATTTGTCGAATGGCATCTAATTATGTGAGAGAAATTAACTCATGACATGTGTGCTAATCAGTATTCCTGCAATACAAGTCAAATTCATTATTAATATTAAGAATTCCATATAGACCTACTGTGGGCCTATAGCTCAGGTTAACATGGTTTGTTATGCATTTCTATTCAAACTGTTGAACTCCTATCTTCAGGGTAATACAGGCTGTCAGCAGAACTAACACTCACACACCGCTTCATCTTGACAGCCAGGATAAAGAAAGTGATGTGAAGAACACACACATACACACTTGCAACAGGCAAGTAAGGACACAATGTCAAGACAAATGAGCCATGCAGTCCATGACTGCTGGTGGGCCAAAACATAAATTGTTTTTAATCGTTTAATGAATTTCAAAGCCCTTTTGTTCAGTGGTTTAATGGAATAATTCACATTTAGTATCACAAAATCACATTTAGTATCACATTTCAGGGCTCTAGACAAAAACATTTTTTAAGAGCCACACAACAATTAACTTACATTTTTAAATCATTTACTTTTAGACATCCTGCTATGTTTATATATCTCCCCTTTACAGTTTCAGCATTTTCAGCTTGTGACTTTTCTGGGAAGTGAATGTCACTATTGTCATGATTAGATTTTTATATTTTCTGCTTCCATTTTTGTTCAGTTTTAATGATTTCTTTTGTTTCTAGTTTTGTTGTTGTTGTTGTTGTTTTTAAACATGTCTGTTTAGTTTGTATGAATTTTTATTTCAGTATTAACATTTATTTCAAGCAATGAAAAATAATGTTCTTAGTCTGTCCTTCCTAAAGCTACACCAGTTTACTTTTGAATCAAATGAAAATAAATATAAATATATGGAAATAAATATAAAATTTTGTTTGTGTAACCAAATAACAAGCAGGGGAAATTAATATACATACTACTTGACTGATTAATGAACAGGCCGAAATACAGCGGGACTCTTATTTTGAAATGTCTGTGGTTTACTTTTGCTGCACATTCAAGTTTAGATGAGGAAGATAAAAAAAAATGATGTTGTTATAACCGTTTACAACACATTACAATATAAATAATATAAAGTAAACTTTGTCATAATTGATCAGCATTAGTTCATAAGCAATCAGTTGACAAATGTGCGCTAATCATTGATTGCGAGCTGCTCTGAAGCACTTTTGTGAGAGCCTGAAGAACATGAACGGCACCATCTTTTGACATTAAAATATGCAGTGCTCACATTTATTTAATGAAATTAATGTTAATAATCACATTAGTGAGAATCGTGATTTGTTTTTCCAACCACAAAATATAAGACGCCTTAAAATGATCATTAATATCTTGTTATAGCCTACCATTAAGGTACTGAAGACTTTTTATGACTTAAATTTATCTGATGAGCATGAGTGGAGTGGAATAATGAAACAGAAGTGAGCAGCATGATATTCAAAATGGTAAATACGCGCTGCATTGTGTGTATCTGCAGTCTGTAGAGCCGTTTTCCCCTTTTGAATGACGAATATAGACGAATTTACATGAAGAAATAGGCAGTTGTCTATTTTACAGGAGCAGAACGGTGTGTTCAAATGCAGCTTTTTTGCACCGACGCAGGCGACAACACAGTCGGCTTTCATCAGCGCAAGTTCTTTAGCGTCTGTTTGGTATGTGATATTTTTCCATACCCGTTCATATTTTTGTGCTCTAATTCAGTGAAACTTGCACACGCAGCATCTCATTTATTACGTCAACACAACAAATGTGATGGGCTACTGGTCACAGAACACACAAATAACATGCACATTTTACTGCCATAATGTGTGAATTTGTATGGTCGCCAATGGCGCAGTCTGGAGCCCTGCATTTAGTTCACAAAACAATTAGTAATTATTATTTTTGAGTTTTGTTGTTCCAATAATGTTCCTTTATTGCACTGAATTTTTCAAGAATGCACTGGTCACTCTTTTCCATGCATTTACAATAAAAAGTGATTGGAATATCAATTTCCATCTGTTTTTTTTTAAACATACCTGTTTATGTCTTCAAAGCTCTTGGAATATAGTTTTATGAACCATATATACTGTATACTTTTATGAAAGCTCCATTCTCTATTCATTGCAATTGAAAGGACAAGAGCGATTCTTTTTTTTTTTTTTTTTGCCCCACGGAAGAAAGAAAGTCATACAGGTACTATTCTACACTATCACTGCTCTGCAAATAGCCAAAAACACTTGTCCTTTTTGTCTTTTCTTGTAGTTCAAGCATCCCAAACTTTTGGTTCTTTCCCCTCACACTTTCTCTTCCATTCTTTCTCAACCTGCACCAGGACTCAATGACAGTATCTGGGGTGCAGTCCTTGAAAAGCTGCTGCAGATAAGCGTATCGGCTGCTCACAGCTCTGTTTGATGTTCAGTAATAAGGAGCCGTAATTTATAGTACGCTCGCCTGCTGGCTCATGCCTCACGGAGACTGATGATAATCAGTTTTTACAGTCCCTTTGTGTGAGGGATAAGAGAGAGCGATGAGAACGCCAGCTACTCTTGCGCCAGCAGTGCCATTTAGTGTTAGTTATGGGCCCCAAAACAGAGTCGAAGGTCATCTCTGATAGGCCACGTTTTGCCACAGTGCAATGCTGGCTTGACACATTTTATCTAATTAAATTACTGGAGGATGTGTCACATGGATAGGACAAGTCTGTTCACATATTAAAGAGGACCTGTTATGCCCTTTTACAAACTCTTAATTTTGTTTTTGTGTCTACTAGAATAGATTTTCATGCTTGAATGTTCGAAAAACAGTTCCTGTCTCTATGAAGCCCCTCCTTCTGAAAAGAGCAATGCACTCTGAATGGTCAGGTTGGACCAGTGTGTTGTGATTGGTCAATACTTCAAGCATGTTTGGGAAATGTCTCACTCCTTACCATAACTGAGTTTCAACACCTACTAACTCAACTCAACCAGGCCTATGCTTTGGATGGGAATTATTTAATTGAGGAATACTGTGACGTGTTCATTCCCGGAAGAAAACTCAAGACTACAATCAAGGTGTTTCAGGGAGTTCAGAAACAGTGCACACTGATATAGAAAATAACTCCCTTTGCAGCTTTTTCATGCTCAAAAAGTAACATTACACACTAAAGAAAGTTGAAAATGTAAAAAAGCATAATAGGTCCTCTTTAAGCCCAGTTTTAATAATGCAGATTCAGGCAATTGCAAAACCAGAAGATTTTTGGTTTTAAACAAAACACTATAGATTACAGATTAGATATTAATGTTTTCTGAAAGAAATGCCCTTGCAAAACTCACTGCCATGATGCTTGGGTCTTGTAAGTGGTTTCCAGGGTGTTGCTAAGGTGTCTCAGAGTTTGAAGCACCATTTATTAAACATAAAGCTATATAGTGAGTAACCTTTGTATCTTTTTTTTTAGAGTCGTGTCTTACCCAGTGACTGCTGACTGTCGATGACGGTGAGTTTATCTTCGCCGCATTGGCCTGCTTCACCTACGATGGCCAGATCAGTGATGTGCAGTTTGACAAGAAAGCCCTCATCCACTGTGATGTCCCAAGAGCAGCTCAAGTTTGCAGGATAAGCCTGAGGATAGTTCTTGGAGCTTATCTGACCTTTACGTCCGAACAGCTTCCCAGGAGACCCACAGCCAGAGTCTGAACAGAGAGCGAGTATTACTGTCTGAACAATAATGCTCAAAAGAAATTCATCAGACCCTGCAATCTTTAAATATCATCTGGCTTCATGTAGGGTAGAGGCATGTCATGCTTGATGATGGCACTACAAAATGTGCTTGTTATCACTTTATGTCTTTAATGCCTAAACTGTTTTTCTAGAGAGAAATCAAATTAAACGGTATCAAACTGTGCTCAGATTTGCCAGTATATCAAAAATTATTAATCTAAGACAAAGCTTAAATAATTTAGAACATTTTAACTTAATAAACTTCAAAGCAACATATAAACTTTGCCTGCAGTACAGTTGTCTTCTGGGTCAACCTTTAATGCCATAATTAGATGCATTTATTATTTGTTTAGTTTCATGTTTAATCCCCTTCATTGTGCACAACAAGCCATATTAATTTACCCTCCTTAGTCATTAGATTGCAGGAGGTGCATTGATCATCAGCCTTATACTTTAATATGACCAGGTAAGTGATGCATTGATGCAGTTTCCTTCAAAATACCATTATTGTACTTACCTTCTGGAGCAGGTGTGGGTGTCTGAACTGGTGTGGTGGTTGTTGGTCCAGTGGTCGTGGTCTTGGTCTTGGTGGTGGTTGTTGGTGTGGTTGTAATTGGTGGGGCTTTGGTGTAGGTGGCGCTGAAGCCTTTAGCAGTCCTGCTTGAATCAGACTTGAAACGAACCACCATACTACTGCCACTAGACAACACTGGAGCCGGGACCTTGTTTCCACAGAAACGACCTACAGTAATTGAGATTTATGTTTTTTGGCAGATAAAAATGAGTGCACAGATGTTCGGCGAGGCACAAAGGCAAGCTTTTTGGATTCAGTAAATGTCAGTTCTCACCCAGTTGAGCGGCACCATCTGAAGCACCATCATAGACGTCCACAAAGTCACCACATGATTCTGGGACAAGGTCAAAAGCTGTAAATGTTAGCCGGACCTTTTCCGAATCAGGTACGCGTATCATCCACTGGGCAACACAAACATATAAAAAAATTGGTTAATTTAACATTAATCCTCACCTTAGAATAGCTAGATTAGAGTGCATTTAAACTGCTGTTTTTGGCATTTTGTTTTGCACACTTTTGCAAATGCACAATACATAGACTGATCCAAATGCAATTTTGGTATCCTGACAGGGCTGGTGATTGAAAATATGCTTTCTCATGCATCTTTAGTTAGTTTCAAGTCAAGGCTGGAAGGCTGGCTGTAGATTAGCAAATGTGGGTAAATATCCTGCCAGATGGAGCCGCACCGTGAGGAAGCTTCCAGCAATCTGACTTCCATAATCAAAGCCCCTCATGTCAAAACTGATCATCAAATCCTCCTCACAAACTCCACAATTTCTTCTGTGTGTGCAGTCTGATCGGGATTAGATTCATTATTCATAAACATTTGTCAAAAAACATGATGGAACTATATTTTTAGAAGTTATGAAGAAAATGTGTTAGAATGTTGTGGATGGATGCAAGGATTGCATTGGATTGATTGGCCCAGTCAGAAGAAACTAATCCCAGTGATATTTTTCTCCTAGAGAATATGGCTTGTATTCTCTTTCATTGTGGATTTTTTTTTTTTTTTTTCATTTGTTTTATAATATGGCAGCTGAAAATCAATTGCAATCGCTTGGAACAGTACCATACTCTCAATCTGAGGTATCGTTCATGTCTGTAGCACAAACAATCACTAACAGTAAGTATGAGCAATATGGTGATGCTTGCATGAGCATTTTAATCCGAAATCCAGTCATTTGAATAGGAATCCACACGATTGGGAATTTCATATAAGGACGAAAAAGTTCTCGAGCTGATTTCGCAACAAGTTCAGTTGGGTTACGTGAATTTGCCACAGCGACTAACAGAAAGCTGCTTGCCGAAATGTTACTGTCTTCACTCTTTAAAGGGGTCATGAACTGAGAAATCAAATTTTCCTTGAGCTTTTGATATATAAGAGGTCATCATACTATAAGAATATCCTATAAGTTTCAGAACTGAAAACTTACTTGTTTATCCAAAAACAGCTTTTAATGTTACCCAGCCCAGCGAACGACTCATCCTGGAATGTGCCTGTTTATGACGAGCACAGGATCACTCACTGGACTAAAAATAACACCTTCCAAATTATCCTAATGTTAGGAATGTGGTTATTTTATTTATTTTTAACAATGTGAATATCTCAGTTGAGCATTATTTACTTTTTATGCGGTACATTTTACTGTGGATTCTTTGGTAAATAAGTTTTAATTCTAATGCCTGATCTGTGACCAGTGATTTCTGATTTACAATGATTCATGTACAGTCAGATGTTCTTTGTGTATGTGCCAGTAAATCAAACCAGTGATGACTTCTTCACATTATTTCTCTTAGTAGGATGAAAATAATCTGTTATTTATTTATCTGCTGGAGCTGTCAATCAAACAGCGCAAGTTTATCACTGAGTACTCATGCCAAAACTCCCGTAATAGTCTAATCTCTTATCTACAGAGTGTTTGCACTGTTAGTTATGTCTGTGATCGTCTACATGCTCATCACTGCAACCTTTCATGCCACAATCTAAATAAAATGCCATAGATCTAAATATAATCAACAAGTTAACCTTGAGAGCTTCAATAGTAAAAACGTGCAACAAGTTTTTGAGAGAGTTAAACATGTAATACTAAAGCTATTTCATATGCAAAGATGTTAACCAATCACAGCAGTGGGTGTTTACAGTAAAGTCTCACAGCAGACACGCCCATTCAAACAGCGTTCAAATCACGGTAGGAAAAATGCCTTTTATTTCTAAATTATGACAATTTTTGATGTAAAAATCATACTAACATTATAAGTGCACCCCAGGAAACATTCTAAAACAATAAAACAATGCAGTTCATGACCGCTTTAAGACAGCAGATATTGAAAACAATGTTCAGAGCAATGGAATAGCATAGGTGGAAAAGGACAAAGATACAGACTTCAGAGAACAAATGGGAAAAAGACAGATTGTGATAAATCAAGAGCAGGTGTAGAGGTCATATTGATCATTGGAAGCACCTGGTAGAGCGCGCCATTCTCATAGTTTTGTGCAGGAAAGCCAGGGGTCAACAGCTCCCCACGGTCACCTTGAAGAACGCCACCAGCCCCAACTATTTCTAGAAGCATGGGAACGGGAGAGATTTAGCTGCACAGAGAGACACCAAAAGGGTATTCTGACAGCCCCCCCCCATACACCCCAGTTACACACACACACATTAACGCGCTGCGTCTCTTTCTAGGTCAGCTGCAGCGAGACACATATAACAGCCTCTCAGTATCTGGCAGAGTACGATACAGTCACTAAATGATGATATGAAAGGTGCAACAGACGTGCATTGTTAAATCTTTAATGTTCTTCCACCGTGTTAATAATACTGTTATGTAATTAAGTCATTATGTAACTCTCATTGTCATTACCTGCCGCTGTCTCAGGGGCCACAGCTTGGTACAGGGCTTTGAATCCCTTCTCTGTGTATCTGTTGTTGGTGTCAAAGTACACAAAAATGCTGTTTCCTAAGGACACTATTGGTTTAGGCATTGAATAACCGCAGTATCTCCCTGCAAAAGAAAGAAATTGAGTTTTTATTTAACATCATAAAAGCCTTTGACATCAATAAAAAAGATTTTCTCTTACATTTCTCTTAAGTTTCTATTTTGCTATCCTAACTAATCAAGATTATATAGTTATCTGAATTTATTTTCCATTTTTGTGTTGTGACCCACCGGTTGAGAACCTCTGGACTAGAATACCCAGGAAAATACAGTGCATTTCTGAGTAGGTAGGTTTGCTTTTTTTGTCTTGGTGTGTGTCCTCTCATTCAAACTGAAAATTTGGCAGGACATGCTCAGCATAAGCAATGGTTCAACAGTAAAAAAAAATGGTGACCAGCAACATTCACTCAGTCTGTCAGAAGTTAATTGCCTCATGCCCTCTGGAATAAATGCAGGCAGATCTCTTCTGCGCTCGTGGTAATTAACTTACAGTGATTTTTTTCGGACTCTCTGCAGGGAAGAGAAATGGTTTTGCCAAAATGATGACCGATCTCAGCACAAGACTCACCAATTGTGCCGAGTTCATCCTTGAGAGTGACGAAGTCGGCCTCACACATATTTGAGTCCTCTATAGAGAAGTCTTCAAACCACAGATGGATCACCTGTAAGAAGAAACCATGAGAATTAATTTTTCATGAATGGGGTACACATTTGTGTCCCATTACACTGAAAATAATTTGAAAATAACTTGCTACACTCTTAAAAAGAAAGTTTCCAAAAGTATGTTTACACAGCGATTCCATAGAACAACAATATTTGTTCGCTTCCGCGTTCGTCAATACATCATGCGTCAGGTCAGAATTCACTCTTTTGCCATAAATCGATGAGTACGGCCATCTGCCGGAAGCTAGCTATTTTAGTTTAAAATATTTGAAATATTTATTTTTAGTTTTAAATATGGATATTTTTCTTGCACAAATGCATCACCTCACTTCAGAAGGCCTTTATTAACCCCCCGGAGCTGTGTGGAGTACATTTATGATGGATAGTTGCACTTTTTTGGGCTTCAAAATCTCATCCTCTATTTACTTCCATTAAAGCTTTAAAGAGCCAACACCTAGGATGGCTTGAGGGTTAGTAAATCATGGGGTAATTTTCATTTTTGGGTGAACCATTCTCTTAATGTGAGGAACATTAAAAAAAAAAAAAAACTTTCCACTATAAAGAACCTTTTGTGAAATGGAAAGATTCCATAGATGCTAAAGTTTCTACACTGTTTCATTTTAAGAGTGTAGTAAATTTCACAAACAATTACAAAGAAACAGGAAGTAACACATTAAACTAAACATGGCATTTTGAAGTTGAAAAACTGAATATTGTATTTTCTTGTAAAATATGCTCAAACAGTCTTTGTTTTTAACCTACCTTGAAAATTGAATGTAAAATAAATATATTAAAAACAGCACATTCAATATTTATACTTACATTATAGCGGTTATAAGGACCTCCTTTAGCTAACGCTTTTTTTTTTTGTTTGTTTGTTTTTGTTTTCAGAGTTGGAGTCCCTATTTGAAGCCTGTGCAAAGAGCTTTCAGAAACCAAAGTATGTAGGTCATCTTACAAAATCCTTGCAGTGTCCTAATGAGCAGCTAACAGCTAATGAGCTGAGGTAAGTGTCACCCGGTACCTACCTTATTGGCTTCTACCGTGATGTGCCAACTGCAGCTCATGCCATTGTCGTAGCTGCTGGGGTAATTCCCACTGGAAAATTCCCCTGAGGAAGCCGTCAGCTCCTGCAGACTCCCACATCCCGTATCGATCTCATCCTCTGCGGACAGAGACAGAGCGAGAAATAGAATTTGACATCGCCTGTGTAAACAGATTGATTACATTTCCTCAGCAGCACCCCTCAGGTGAAGCTATTTCATGGATTCAGCCTCGTGGAACATAATGCAGTTTTAGTCTGGTAACTGAATTTGAAAAGAAAGGATAACGTTTGTGTACCAATACCTATAGGCCTATATATTGTGCTGCATTCAACATTAGTGTTGCAAAAATAATCTTATGGGTAACGATTATGTGAAACATAAGCATTGTAAGTTTTAAGTCAAACTTTTGCAAAAAATTATACTTCGATTATACTGTAGGTGTAATTTCACTTGCATGAAACTTTTACATTAATGTACACCAGAGTGTAAAAGTCCTTCTGGAAGTAGAAAATGATTACAGGAAGCTTCTGAGAGCTATTTTGAGAGTATTATACAGTTTCACTTTGTAATTTGCATGTATATGCTGCTTTCAAGTGCTTTCTAAAGAGGAGAATGCTGCATTGTATGGCACCGATTTCTGATTCAACAAACGTAGGCTATAGTAGTTTTGTGCTGAGAAGTAATTTAAAGTTTTATCAATAACTTTAATCATTCAAAAGTAATTTCATAGTTGGAGTTTATAAGAAGGGTGCAAGGAAATAATTTGGGTTCGAATTTAATTAAAAGCGTTAACATAAATAAGCTGTTTTCATGAATTTAAAGTAGCAGAGATTCATTACAGACTAGTTGTTTATCAAGTAAACCTCTCTGTGGCTTTGATCAAGTCTACACTGCAAAAAATGCTGTTCTTAGAATTTTTGTCTTGTTTCCAGTCCAAATATCTAAAAATTCCTAGATCAAGAAGCATTTTCTTGACAAGTAAAAATTATTTTCTTGTTTTTAGGAAAAATAAGTAAAAATTAAGTGAGTTTTTCCTTAAAACAAGATAAATAATCTGCCAGTGGGGTAAGCAAAATAATCTTAATCCAAACTGAAAACAAGATTATATATCTTATTTTTGGTTTGATATAAGATTATTTTGCTGTGTATTGATTAGACATTATACGCCCTTATATTATAATCATAAATAACTACACCATTTCTATTGTTGCATTTTATTACCACTGAGATGCTTTAAATTTACATCTACATTTATATCCGAGTGGACTAATTATCTTGATTAAATATATCTCTTGGACTTGACCCACCTCTTGGACTCGAGTTATTCTTCTCAATGACAAAGATCACAACTAGTCCAATACTGACTGCAGTCAGCGCTACAAATAGGAAAACCAGGCTCTTCTCTAGTGTTGTCAGACCTTTCTTGGGCTTCATTTGTTCTGGTGCTCCTCAGGGTTATCCAATCTAGAAACAGTGTGATGGTCTTCAGCCGACGCTGACTGACTAACGTTCTCCTCACAGATGGTCTAATATTTGTAATGTTGTGTTGACCTTTGTTGAGCTGTACTTTACTCTCGGATGGGTTGACTGTGCAAATCCACAAAAGCAATTTCTGTGAGTATCTCCTTGATGCATTTTACTGCGTGTGTGACAGGTCAGATTGTAAATTTAGGAAATCGTACTGGCTTTATCTAGGAAGTCTTATCGGTTTAAGTGAAAGCAATGATTACAGTCTAAAATGATTAACTAAATAAGAAGTATCTTGGTTGTAGACCAGTTGTTGACCTTTTGTTTAGTAATACTGCAGTGATTGTGAAGTTTAAATTAGTTATATAATTAAAGGGGCTATTCAGAACCCTTGTTATGAGCAACATTGGTGGCTGTTAAGTGAACTGCAGCCAGCAACGTGTTCGCACTTGTGCACACATAACATACATGTGACTGAATGTGATTCATTTAGGGTGAAGTTCTTTTTTGTTCTTTGTCAGTCCCTCGATTTGCTAAATCGTGTGCACGATTAACTATTTTGTTCCCTCAATTTGCTTAATCGTACACACAATTTACTAATTCGTTCCCTTGATTTGCTAAATCGTTCGCACGATTTACTCATTCGTTTCCTTGATTTGCTAAATCGCGTGCACGATTAACTATTTCATTCCCTCGATTTGGTAAATCGTACACACAATTTACTGATTTGTTCCCTCAATTTGCTAAATCGTTCGCACGATTTACTAATTCGTTCTCTTGATTTGCTAAATCGGGTGCACGATTAACTATTTCGTTCCCTCGATTTGCTAAATCGTTCGCACGATTTACTAATTCGTTCGCACAATTTACTAATTCATTCTCTTGATTTGCTAAATCGTTCCCTTGATTTGCTAAATCGCGTGCACGATTAAATAATTCGTTCGCACGATTTACTAATTCGTTCCCTTTATTTGCTAAATCGCGTGCATGATTAACTATTTTGTTCCCTCGATTTGCTAAATTCTTCGCACAATTTACTAATTCATTCCCTCAATTTGCTAAATCGTGTGCACGATTAACTGTTTCGTTCCCTCGATTTGCTAAATCATACACATGATTTACAAATTCATTCCCTCGATTTGCTAAATCATGCGCACGATTGACTAATTCATACTAATTACTAAATGAGAGCGACATTTAGATGAATATGTAGGCCTAAATAAGTGTCCCTCAATAACAAAATAAACATACAACAATGGCAGCGGTGAGAAAACAGTAGAAAGCATCTGATCATAGCGATGTGGATATGTTTGCACCATCTCTGCAATTCAACGACATATGTCGACAGATAAGGTAATTCAATTTACACTGTTATGATAGTTTGATTATAAAGTATATTTGAGACTAGACTATATCTGACTATGTGAGACTAGTTTGAATGAATCCCTTTCATTTGCATGACACATAAACAGCGTACAGAATGGATCTATCGGCATTATTCTGAACATTGTATAAGCATAGAACAGAAAGGCTCTCAGGAGTGTGCGTAAACGTCACATCCTTTTGATTTTCCCGGCAAAAACTCCCTGAGTCTTTCACATAAAAATCAGTCTACAGGCTTTCATAGACAACCTAGGAAGTTGGGGAAGGTATCGTTTTTTTAAGTGTCATTACAAGCTGTTCACACATTGTCAATAAAGAGTGATTAATACATGAAAATTCTTATATAGCATCTTTAACCTTTATTGTATTAGCATCCACACTCCCTAATGGGAAATTCATTGCAGTTCACAGTTGTTTTATATGTTGTTTTCTGTCATTGCAGGAAATGTTCTTCAAAATATCTTCTTTGTGTTCCACAGAAGCAATAGACGTTAAGAATGACATAAAGGTGAGTAAATGATGACCGAATTTTCATTTTTGGCTAAAACTATCCCTTTATGACTTTCCTGCATGTCTGGGCACATTACTTTTAAGTTCATACAAATACCTGGATCTATTGGGTCTAAAAATAAACATCCTAAGGGCCAGCAGTTGACTAAATACTTTGTATTTGGGGGAAAAAAATCAACAGTGAAGAGAAAGAACAGCTTGCTGTGCCACACACACTGTCAAGGCCTGGTTGCTCAGGCATTGAACTGGGCGAATGAAAGAGGATCTTTTTAAAGAGTCCCTTTCATTGAAGTGGCCCATATATGCTCAGTCGCTCCACCAGAGGTTTGTTCTGGAGCCTTTGGAAAGCAGTGTCACTGTCTGGCCTGCTCTTTAAAGAGTGTCATTGAGGTTTATCCTGGAATTCTGGAGAGAAAATAAGTTTGCATAGAGTTCTGCACCGAGTGGCACTTCATTATCTTATAAAGATAATGAGGAACTGTGTGTTGCTCACTTGGAATTACTGGGAATTACCTGCTATCTATAAGATTTCAATGTCACTTTAATGTTAGGAGAGGTTTTATCTCTCTTTATATTTTTGATAGATACTTTTCACTTTTGAAAACGATGGCGTGGCTGCCCAGAGGAAAATGTTTACACTTGTACGCACATGCACAGTGTGCATGAATGGTCATGTGACATGCGTTTTCAGTCATTTAGTGAAGATGGATCGTTTCTCAAATGCTGTGGAAACGGCAATGTAAAAGAGGATTGTTTTCATTTGAAAACGCTGTTTTTAAATAAAAAAGCACTAGTGTAAACAGGGCATACAATGGGTCTGCAGCATTTTCGTAACTTTGTTCCAAAACGTTTCAGAAACAATCTCTGTCTACACTACACGACCGAAAACGCATGTCACATGACCGTTCATGCACATGACTTGTGCATGTAGGTAGCTGCAGTATTTAAAAAACGCAGTTTAACTGCACAATGGCTGCTAAAAATGACAACAAAGTCAGCAAAGATTGCAGTTCAGTCTCCATGTTATTGTTTACACGGTCGTCAAGGATACGCCCCGTTTACGCTAGCATGTTTTTTGTTTTAAAACGATAACTTTTGCTATGGTTACGCCTGTCGTCTACACTACTCCGGCATTTTCGACCCTCGAAAACTGAGACTTTCGAAAACACTTTTAGTTTGAAAACACCAGGGGTTGCATTTCAGTATAAATGGACAAAAACTGAGACTTTTGAAAATGATGGCGTGGCTTCCCACGTTTACTCTGCGTATCGTTGATGACGCTAGTGTAAACAGGGCCTAAGAGTGAGAGAGAGGCTGCTTTTTTGTCCATATACAGACAATCAAGGCACCAAGATTGGGACAAAAGTAGAAGTAAACAAAAGGTTTTGAGATCTCATGTAATATTAAATCAGTATCACCTGCCATAAAGTCATGTGTGGGGTACAATGTACAGTTACTGACACCTAATTTGGACTGTCACTGTTAGCTGGGAGCCGAAGCTGTGAGTGAAGAGCGCCATATTGTCAGGATTTAATTAAGAGGAGGAGGAGAGTGAAGGGCAGGCGGCGTCTCAGCGCGAGATCAGGTGCACGTAGAAGATGATGGTCTGTCACCCTGCAGCTATTTGCAGATATTTTATTTAGCATTTAATATGAGCTGATAAGAAGACAGAATATTCTCAAAGCACCGCTCACAAATTGTGGCTAATAGGAAGTGACAGTGCTGTCACCACATAACCAGAATGCCCATGTATCTTGTATAAAGAGAGCAAGAAAAGAAAACTTCTTTTTACAGCCTTCAGTATTTTAATAATATTTTCTATTTTTAATCTATTTTTAAATAATAGGCGGAATCATTGGAGTTAATCAAGAATGGCATAAAGACCAGTGACATTGAAAGTCAAATCTCAGACATTTGATGGATTTATTTTTTATGGGATCACTTTTGAAATCATTTTTTTAGGTCTCACAATAAATAGGTAAAAATTCAAATGTATTATAACTGTGATTAGAACTAATTTTTGTAGAATTATTAATTAGATAATTAACTAGAAACCGTTGATCTAATAGATATTAGAACAAAAAACATGGTATTTGTGTGTCTAATGCTTTTTGACAAAATAATGGGACATAAAGGTGTAACGTGCTGTATATACATAGACAAAACGTGAGGGAGGTACAGTATAGTAGAAGGACGGAGAGAGTAAATCAAGGTGTGTTTGTGTGTGTGTTGCACAAACATATGTAGGGCAAATATTCCACAGGGAGCGCCGCCATGAGAGGAAGCGCTGGAGCTCCTCCAATTATTTAATGCAGCAGTGGCACGTAAACAAAGGGGAGCTGTGATGGAGACGGCAGCTGATGCAAAACTGATCAGACAACTGGGGAGAAGCTCTGATGTAATCTCCTGATGCTCCTGGCCCCATAGAGAGCTTCATACAGTGATGCAAGGGAATAGACTATGATATGTACTGTAAAAGCATGAGAACTTGCTGGGTTTGCAGTTACGAGAACTGCAGAATTCCCTGCAGTAAGTGAGGCATTGCGTTTGGTTGAATACAGTATGACCTGAAACTGTGGTGTTTTTCAATATTTAGCCCTGCAAGTAAAGGCTTTTTAAATACTAAAATCTAAGCGTGTGCTTGGACGTGGAAATATGTCCCTTTTATGAGGAAGGGTCCACTTGTAATTGTTTGACCTGAAATTATGTTGATGCCCTATGACTAGGGGTGGGCGATATACCTCTTGATGGAAATGAATGTTGGGATGGATTTGATTTCCATCAAAAGGTCCATCATTTTTTGGTCAAGATCTTGTATTGACAATGCAAGAGTCAAGCACTCTGTAAAGTCTACTCCAGCACATCCCAAAGACTTACAATGAATTTAAGGTCTGGACTCAGAGGTGCCAATTCATGTGTGAAAATGATGCTTCATGCTCCCTCCCAACCATTCTTTCATAATTTGAGCCTGTGAATCCTGGCTTTGTCATACTGGAATATGGCCATGAAAACGTCTTCCTACATGGCTTTTTAAGGAATGAAAGGCTACACACTCCATCAGTTAGGGTTAGAAGAAATGTTGCCAAACATATAACATTTCTAGAAACAATAATCACAGCAATAATGATTCACTCATAGACTCCTATTTAAATCCAAACAGTGGCTTTTTTAGGGTGGCACATTTTTGGTATGCTCATCAAATAAATTTAAACATTCAGTCATTCACAAGGCAAATGATCACTCATAAGACCTTACTTGACAACATACAGTAAGTGACAGCTGCTTTTACCCATTTTTACCTTTAAATAGGAGCACTTAATCATTACTATTTCTCATACTTAGGGTTATATATTAATTATTAAACTTCAGGGCATACATCACGTCATTTGAACATGAATTATACCTCAAATGATGTGGCTTTTACTTTTCTAGGTGATCAAACTTAACATTTTCACCTGGAAGATGATTAAACAGGTGGAAAAAAAAGAAAAAAACACCATAGACCAACATTGAAGTAAAGACCCTAGTCACATCTAGAGACCAGAATATCACAGAGATCTGGGTGTTGTCTGTTTTGACTTTGACCAGTAAACAACCACCCATAAACACCCTAGCAACCATGTAGCAACCATACAGCAATGCGCTAATAACCATGCAGAACTCCAGCAGGGTGGTAGCGAGTTCAAATCTGAGATCCACAGGGAATCTATTAGCAGTCTTAATGATGGTATGAATAATAGAGAAGGATTGCTTTAAAAATGTGCATTTCTTTAAATTTATCTGTCTATTTGGGTTATAGGGCCTCCAGCAGCTGTGCACAACCCTGTTCTGAGATCATGCTAAGTATTTTGAAGCTTAAATGATCTAAATGTGGTTTGATGAGGATCTGTTTTTCATTATACAGCATTTGCAAATGACATACACATGATATCTAACTGTACAGATGCAACAGAAATGTAAAACCCCAAAATAATCTATGATGTATCTTTTTTTCTGAAGAAGGCATTTTGCCTTCATTGTTATAGGAAAGTAAGCAGACAGGATACAAAATGGGAGAGAGAGGGGGGACGGGATTGGGAAAGGTCTGCTGAGCCAGGACTCGAACTTGGGTCACTTAAAGTGCGACGATGATATATGTCGGCACGCTGCCCATGAATATATGTCAGTGGTATAATATACACTACGCTAAATTTGATAGGATAAGACACTGCCATATGATGAAATGCTTGCCAAACCATTTTAATATAAAATCATAAACAGGCTCAGTTTACACCAAGTATGATAATAATAAGCATTGTGAAGCTTGTTTTTTTTTTTTCTAAATAAAATAAAATATATTCACAATAAATCAACAGTTACAAATAAAATTATGCAAAACAAATATTTACCAAACAAACCTACTAAAGTTTAAAAAGATATTCAACTAAACAAAGTCGGTAAAAAGGGTTATATGCATACATCTGCTCGTCAGTACAGTGCATAATCTTGGGTATTTAGAAGACTGCCATTCTGAACTAATACACATGCAGATTACTACATATTATCATTACTGTTATTATTATATTAATTATAATTATTGCCATTGCACCCTAAACATTGTTATAGCTTTACTATCACCATAAATAATTTCATCTTTTTCTAAAAATATTTTATTTTAACATTACTGTTCTTCACATAACACTCTTAACAAACTCTTCAAAAAACAAACGAGGCATCTCCCAACATGCTTTGCACAGTCTCATGGAAGATCACATTGTCCTCTCAATGACAACCAATCGTCTTTCATTCTAGTACTGACGGTCGTGCGCAACAGTTGGGTCGGCGGACATTTTGGAACATGGACCTGAAGTTGATGTTAACCTGCCTCCGTTTGTTCTTCTTGCCGGGAGGCGAAGACAAGGATTTTTTGATAGTCGTCTGGGTGATGATCTTCTTCTCATGCTCCTTGATTTTGCACTGCAGGTGACTTTGAATGGCAAATCCCAGAGACTCTGGATCCACCGATGCTCCGTATACCTCCCATGTCATCCCTTGCTCGTCCCACACGACATCATGCACACTGTTCTTGGATTGCTTGGTCTTCTCCTCCTCTTGGTCTTCTTTCTCACGCTCCAGCTTGGACGCTCCCTTTTGTTGCCGCTCTGTCTTTTTACTTTGTGGCGTCGAGCTTGATGTTGGAGGAGTGGTCATTGTGATGTCCTTTGGAGGTTTTGCAGAACTTGCCTCCTCAGATTTCAATGCAGGAGGCTTGGCTGATTTTTCTGGCATATCCTGGCAGACCTGAGCAGATGTTGTCTTGGGTTCCTGCACACATGCCACTTTATGAGGACCAGATGCTGAGACCGCAGGTGAACCCTGGCTCTGAAGGTGACAGATAGTCTCGTTTGACTGTTTGCTTTGGCTGCAGGTCTCGATATTGATCTGATAAACCGGTTGAAGCGGTGAAAATCCTCTTTGGTTGTTGTGTTGAGGCTCTTTAGGCTTGGCCCCAAGCTTGGACTCTTCCTGAAGGTCAGCATCTACATGCACCATCACTGTGTCTGACTTTGGAGGCTTCCCAGGGAGGGTCGTACTGGATGCAACAACAGATGGGACCTCCGAGGTGGTCTTCACCCCAACGACCACTGCTATACTGTCATTCTCCTCAGGTAGTAGGCCAACTGATCTTCGATGGGGTTGTAGAGACAGAAGACTAGGGCTAGTGGCTGTAGATTGACTGCAGACTGTAGCAACCGCCTGCACCTCCACGTCATGCCGTTGCATGCCGGGTTGGTTGCCAGACTCAACTGTTGAAGTCATGGTAGATGCCTCACGATAGAGTTTACAGTGGACCTGCTTCTGCTCTTCAGGAGCAGCTCCCTGCGTTTGGACCTCCTCATCAATCACTTCCGGGTGGACCGCACTGTTTGCTGAAGATAGGCGTCCAGAAGAAGTCTCTTGAGCAGTTCCTGGTGGTTTAAAATCCTTCTTCATGCAGTCATTGCTACATTTGTCCTCTTTAACAGGCATATGATTGATCTCGTGTGGTTGCAGGGTCTGAATTCTTGTCCCAGGTGCTGGTCCAGATGTTTTGGTCACTGAGTGATTGGTTTTAGGAGCATTGGTGGTGGATACCCGTTCAAGTGGGGAACTGCTGATGCTTATGCTGGTGGTGCAACTCACATCTTTTGATTCAGATAAAAGTGACATGTCCTTGATTGTGTTGTTGGTGCTGGGAGCCCAAGCCTGGCTTGGCGTTTGATTGTGCAGAGTCTCTTTGATCGCACTAGTTTCTTGAACTACTGATGCTTTGCTCTGTGCTTTGGGCTCATGTTGTTCATTTTGAAGTGCCTTTGTTGTGCTATTGCCATTTTTCTCCTGGTCAGCGTTATATGTAGTTGTAGATGATGGGCTGGATGTCGAAAGGACAGTTTTTAAATTTGAATTCATATCACAATCAGTTTTTCTACCTTCAGTGTTCTTGGCACACTGACCTGAGGTCTTTATGTTTGTGTGACTATTTTGAGGTTGCCTGTGATCTTCGCTGCCATGGGACGACACGTGTTTGTCTTCAAGGACAGTCCCTCCAAGAAGAGTGGTGTGGGAATCTTTGATGGAGGAATTGAGATGCATATTATCCTGATCTGAGCAATCCTGATTTAAGGTTAACTTTGGCTCAATGTCCCAGTTAGCATTTAACTCTTTATTTCCCAGCACATCTATACTGGCGAGCTGAGGCATCATCTGGACAGTGACAGTCCTTTTGGGGTTTGGTACATTTTCCATGTTGAATCCCTTTTATGTGATGAAAATCCAAAGTCAGAATATTCCAATTTGGTTCTCCTCTGAAAGCCTGATATTGTCCCCTTCAAGGCTTCCCTAGAGCAGAGAGATAAAAATAATTTTAGATACACTGTCTTCTTGTGATCATTAGAAATGAACTGTGTTAGTATCTGCCTGAACATTTATCTGCAAACCATATACAGTTATAAGGGAATGATGTAGTGTAAATGTTTGAGGTTATTTATAACTGTACAGAACAGCTCAATAGAAAGTTCCAATAAAATGAAACAAAAGTACAACTAATCCATCATAAGCCATTACTTGTAGCAGTGCCATCCTTTACTTGTTCTGTAAAGCATTATATCAATATGAAAACAGTTTTTGTAACAACAATTACACTGCACAACACAAATTATTTAGAAAAATGCTTAATCCTGTGTCTGTCACATGTACATGCAATGTAAAAACTACTAATGCAAATATACAGACAATATGGCAAAAAAACAAAAACAATAAACAATTCATACAAATTGTATTGCATATTTGTAATGTTAATTACTGATTATAGTTTAACTGTATTTTCCATAGTTTATTTTAATAAATTAAATGCAGTTTTATAGACTTTTAATGGAATTTTTCAACCCATGGTTGGGTCAAATATGGACAAAACCAACCATTGGGTTTAAAAATCTAATTCAAAATTTTAAACCAACAGTTGGGTTTGTCCATATTTGACCCAACCATGGGTTGAAACAACCCAGCATTTTACCCAGTGTACATTTTGACTCTACGGTATAATATAAAAACTGACATTTCATACATTTCAGCACATATTATTAAATTTTTAGAAGGACAAATTTAGTTTCTAGTGCCAAATTAATTCAACATTTGATATATTGGGAATATTCAAACAACCCCAGGTATTTTCACTATGGGATGCTCCCTCCATCCTATTCATTAGCAGATGATTTAGATCAGAAATACATTGCAGGCATCAAAACTCATAACAACACATTGTTTCAATACACTCTTAAAAGTAAAGGTTCTTTAATGGCATTGATGGTTCCATGTAGAACCTTTAAAATCCACGGAATCTTTCCATTCCACAAAAGGTCTATTGTGGAAATGGTTCTTCTATGGCATCACTGAAAAAACAAAAACTTTTGAATCCATTATTTTTAAGAGTGTATATGATAATGATAATTAGCAATATACACTGCCCTGCCAAAAAAGTCACTGTTTGGATATAAATAGACAAATACTTAATTAATAGTCTATGACTGGATCATTATTACTGTGATTATTATGTTTCTAGCATGTTATATGTTTGGCAACAGTTCTTTTAACCCTAATTGATGGAGTATGCTCATGTAGGAACCTTCCTATATCTTCCTACATGCTTCCATGTAGCAAGAGTGCTCACCTCTTGCATTGTCAATACAAGATCTTGACCAAAAATGTATGCACCACTTGATCAATTTTTGGTCAAGATCTTGTAGTGAAAATGCAAGAGTCAAGCACTCTGTAAAGTCTACTCCAGCACATCCCAAAGACTTTCAATAAATTTAAGGTGCAAGTCCATGTGTGAAAATGATTCTTCATGCTCCCTCCCAACCATTCTTTCACAATTTGAGCCTGATCAATCTTGACATCTGGGAATATGGCCATGATACGTTTTCCAACATGGCTGTTTAAGAAATGAAAACCACTCCATCAATTAGGGTTTTAAAAAACTCTTCCCAAAATATAACATGCTAGAAACATAATAATCGCAACAATAATGATCCAGTCATAGACTCTTAAGTATTTGCCTATTTAAATCAATTTTTTTTTCATTGTATTTTTTAACTAGTAATCTACATATAAATGCAGCAAGTAAGTATTAGAATTCATTCCACCATATATCTTTCTCTATTCTGAAGAGTTGGTGAGCAATTATTCTGTTTTTGACCTTAGCAACTCAAATAGCCCCGAGGAGCCTCAAAAATGGAAATCTGACAGTCAAACACAAACCACAGCTGATCCAGGGAAAAGAACAGCCTCAGCAACCCTGAACAATGATAGCTTCACTAATGAAGCCTACAAATACCATACAAATTTTTTATAGTATTCTGAGCATGCAGACGTATCATTAAAGGGACAGTTCACCCAAAAATGAAAATTCAGTCATCATTTATTCACCCTCAAATTGTTTCAAACCTGTATGAATTTCTTTCTTCTGCTGAACACAAAATAAGATATTTGAAGAATTTCTGTAATCAAACCGTTGGTGGGCCCCACTGACTTCCATAGTATTTTTCCATACAATTCAATGGTTTGGTTACCCATATTGTTCAAAATATCTTTTGTGTTCAGCAGTAGAAAGAAATTCATACAGGTTTCATATAGTAAATGATGACAGAATTTTCATTTTTGGGCGAACTATCCCTTTTTGCTATAATTATCATACTACTTGGACTGCCTTGTTTTTATTGTCATTTGCCAATGAGAAACCCGTCAGTTTACCACTAATATGCATATGAACAAAACAGTTCTTTCTGCTGCAGTAAGGACTTTTTGTTAAGTTTGTATAGTAATGTATAGTGTATAGTTAGTAGGTATAGTATTTTACATTTTCTTCCTTTCCAGTTTATAACAAACATTAGAGGAAGTCTATGTGTGAAACTGTGCGCCATCTCTCTCTCTCTCTCTCTCTCTCTCACACTCACACACACACACACACACACTAAATAAAAAACGAAACACTGAGCCAGTGCGATTCACTGGCCACTGCGGAAACATTCACTCTAATTGCCTGACAAAAGCATGAAAGTCAATTACAGCAAGTCTCAAATTGTGACCTGTCATTGATGAGAGCCGCTCGGAGGACGGTCGAATCTGCAGGAGGGTGGGGGTGGGGAACACACTATCAAATATTATTAAGTTCTGCCGTCAGTGTCTCATATTAAACATTAATTTCTACATCCAGCAGATATCCCACTAGAACATGCATACATCCAGACTTCAGGCAGAGAAATGCCTCTTTCTCAGGAGCTGGTTAACACAGGACACAAATGACCCTAAAAATAATCCATTTTAATAGGACGAAGTCACGCATATTGATTGGGGCTGTAAACAAGACAACAGACTGCAACGCATGCAACAATTTACAAAGAGACACGTTTCATTTGCAAATACAAGCAAACTCATCTTTAAATTGGGTTACGAGTGCGCACACACATACACATTTTTTTTCATTGACTTCTGCTTCTGCTATATTCAGTTTCCTACCCTTAATATCATATTCAATTCCCTATCACTAAATATTTTGCATTCTACATTTTTATGTACAATATAAAACATTATTTAGAACCATTGGCCACAGTGTAGCTGATTTCAGGTTTTTCTATCCTTGTGGGTGCATTTGGTCCCCCACAATAAGCAAAACCTGACCTACACACACACACACAGTAGGACAAAAAGCCAAACCAAAGTCTAAACAGTACCATGCATTATTATGATAAATGAATTAAACCCAGATTAATTGGTTATATCTCTTAAATATGAGAATTTGCTAGTTATACTTACCATTATCTTAAGAAAACCATGAAAAATGTTAGAAAAAGCTTTGCATTAGAAAATATTTTGTTTAATAATTCCCCCCCCCAAAAAAATGCTATACCCACCCATTCATATACAAATCCTTGCCTAGATTCCTATTGAAATCCCATAACTTGACCTTGTTGGCAAATTTATCACTGTGATGTATCCCTGTAGGAGCTGCAGATAAGAATACACGCGCATAAAATTCCTACCTGGTACGTGTGCGTCTGTCTCACATCATTTTCCGTTTGATTAGTGCGCAATAGACGCGCTGCTCGTACACTAGTTAGTGCGCTCGACGGATTATCAATGAAAGAATGTTAGGCGCGTGTCAGTGAGATAAAACCACGCCTTCCAAGCGCATCCGAACCGCAAGTTCAATCATCCTGTGGCGGGTGGCAGCAGGAAGCATGCGGTTCTCTCCATCACCTCTAGATGACGCCACAGTTCTTTAAGAAAATCAACTGCTCAAGTTAATTAAGAAATGAGGATCTCTTCAGAAGGAAAGTAATTCATGTCCTTCCGTCAAAAATGTCTTAATATTGGATTAAAAAAAAAAAAAAAAACCTAAAATCGCTGTTTTTTTTTCTTCTCGAAAATGGAAATCATATTAGGTTATTTTCTTTTCACAGCATTCAGTAATGTTTTAAACTTTTTTTTATGGTTTTGGATTTAAATGAATTTGAAATAATAATAATAATATAACTTAATAGGAAATATTCAAGGTGTTTCTTCAAAGAAAAAATGTTTTGGAATAGTGTTGAATTTGGTAGCCTTAATCATTTTGGGTGTAAAGAGCACAAACATGAGCCTGAAATTAGTTCTGAAATTAACTTCAAGCTGGCATCCTCAGGTAAACTTACTTTCAAACCTTCACTTAGGCTACTATAGCAATGTCTAACTTTAATTTTCATGTCATTGTGCAAATAATCAAGTTATAATAAATAACGTGTATAAGCTTGTTTTAAACACTTCCTTAAAATATAGCTGCAAGCAGCAATTAATGGGGTTCAAGCACTCTAAGGCCTTTAAGCACATGCGTAAAAAGGTATTATGTTTTATTTAGCAAGCCTGTAACCACCTAGATGGAAAAGACCATTTAGCCAAAACAGGCATTTTACTAAGGAAATATGTTTTAAAGCTTTTTAACAGTTATTGAGGTAGAGCCAACGTGAAAGTAGGTTTTTGAAATAATATCCAATATTTTAACAGATGATTCGATTGACAGCAGTGGTCCAGTGGAGGCAAAGTTGCTCAGAATGAGGAGTTTTACCATGTGGTATAAATGTTGTGGGCATGTGTGGAAAATTGTGTGATATACAATCCTTTATGTACATGAAATAAAACAAAGGAGTTTCTTTTGAATTTCTCGCAGGGCTGTGAGTCAAATAGGCCCAGCGAGTTTCGTTCCGATCCGCCTCCATTAACCTTGTCGGACAGCTGCTCGAAATTCATTGGTCAACGGCGGCCATGTTTTTCAAGATATGCAGATGTCCTTATAGACAATCATGGCACCTTTGGACAAAGACACCACATGCCAGTTTTCAAGTCAATCAGAATTACTGTTGCGTAGCTAAAGCTGTTTTTGTCAGGTTTTGTTTCATGTTATAGCGCCGCCAAGTGTCCAGTCGTTGTCCTTTTTCACACGAGCACAGACTGAGCCCATACATAGGTGTAGTTTGGTGAAATGATTGACCATTCCGGTCAAGAGGGATAGCCATTTTAGTAAAAGTGGCCATGCCCACTTCTAACGTTTTGCCCTTCCGTGGCGGACCTGAATCAAAATTTCAACTTTTATTTTTCAATTATTGACAATCTGACTCCAGAGAATCTTTGGATTGGTTCCGGTCAGGAAAAACCTAGGACTAGTTCACAAAAGTAGGTTTTTCAAAAAATCCAAATACCTGAAAATGTTACATTTTTCGACCATCAAATCGACCATCAAGCCGAATCAAATTTTTTAAAATGACGAACGATTTAGAAGTTATGAGCCATAATGTACGTTTGATCGCTGTAGCGCCACCATCTGGCTGATTGGTTCACCAGCAGGCGTCACTGTCATCAGATTTCTGACTAGTCGCGTCTCTAATTTATAAACATTATGGACTATTTCACCACCTGTTTGTATAAGGTCAAATAACTTTTAACAAAGTATATTATCTTTTATATATTTCCATGTCTGAAACTCGAGTATTTGGATTTCATAAACTTGATAAACAGACAGTAAGTTCTGAAATAAGCCATCAGCTCAAGTCCCCCACTGAAACAATTAATAGTTAGTAGTTGTTTAATTAATAAAATAAGCAATTATATATATATATATTTTTTTTTTGTTTGTTTTTTTCTCAGAAGTGTGATGAAGATCTTCCGTCACCTGCTGTGCCAACGCCATCTTAATCTCAAGACTTGCTTTCCACTCTTTGTACTGAAGTATGGATAACTCTCTTGACTCCTACAAATTAGTCTTCTAATAACATATTAAACTTAATCCGGAGTTTAAATTAAGTTAATATTATTTAAAAACGATGGCATAACCGTCATGTTACATAATCACCGCTAGGTGTCACTGTTATCAGCGTTGTGATAGTCCAGTCAGTATTTTGTAACCAGTGTCAACTTTTTCCCCACAATCTGTTTGTGTAGTTTATTGATTATTGTGTCAAACCATTCCATTGTTCATATGAATTTCATAATGTTTTATACATTTTCAACATATGTATGATATATTCAATAATAATAATAAAATACAATCAAAAACAATAAGTTTACTGTAAATTAACTTAAATAATAGTAACTTTCTAACATTTGTATAGAACTGCATTATATTTAGAGTTATTTTTCATCAATTTAAGGCATGGATTTAAATGAATAAATATGTGAGAAACAAAAACATGTTGTAGTGCTTCCATAGTTTATATATGTTTTATGATATATATAGAAATAATCATTATATTGGCCAAAAATAAAACTTTATGGCCTGGTATCACAAACAGAGCTTAGATTAAGCCAGGATTAGGCCTTAATTAATTTAATTAAGTAGCTTTTATAAACGTACCTTAGAAAGAAAAAAAAAACATTACTGGTGGTGTGCATCTTGAGACAAAACAATGGCACTGACATATTTTAAGATATGGCTTATCTGTGAAACCGAGGGTAAATGTCTACTTGTTCTGGCCTGAGAGATTTGAGAACTACTAAACACTTCTTGTGTTTGTTGAGTCCACAATGACTTGAATAAAAATGGTTAGTTATATATTTATCATATTTGAGCTTTCAAAATGACGCTAAGGGACTCGGTTTTCTCTCGTTCTCTGAGGATATGTTATGTTACACTTTCTTCTCTAAAGTGGAGAAGGTCTCCACCCTCCACACATGTCCCACAAAGACAGCATCTGTTACTCTTTGAACCTTCCTCCCAGACTGGACCTGCTGTTGCCATGGAGACACTCCTACCCCACATCCTCCTCTTAATCCTCCCTGACTTTATTCAAAATAAGGTCATCCCACCATTGGATGAGAGATGGGAAACGATAACATACTCTCTTATAATAATCTATCTATCTACCTGTCTCTCTGTCTCTATACCCATCTGTGAGAAAAAAGTGGTAAAATTTGACCCATGGGATGTGGGTTTTGACCGTTTTATCGGATTTACCAAGTTTTTTACCAAGTGCTATGTTAGAGGTTTATCCTTCCACTGGCTCTGTCATTGGTCTCTTTATTTGACATCAAGGACAATTAAGAGAATGTCACATCTCATGTTCGTCTCAGCAGGCACTTTCACTCAGAGGTCATACTGTCTCAAGGACAAACATGCAACAACACCAGCTCATTCCATAATCCATAAATATTTAAGGAGTATTTACATATGGCAAGGCCCACATGAAATCAGAGTTCAACAGAGTTATTGGTGTGGGGAAAAAACTGTTTTTTAGTCTGTTTGTGCATACACGGATTGATTTAAAGCGCCTTCCAGATGGGAGGAGCTGAAACAAATTGTGACAAGAATTAGTGATATCCTTAATGATGTTGTCCCTTTTCAAACAGCAAGTTTTATAAAGATGTTTAAGAGATGGTAAATCAGTGCCAACAATGTCCTGTGCTGTTTTCACCACCTGCTGCAGTGCTTTTTTGGCAGCTTTAGTACATCTGCCATACCAGGCTGTCATACATTTAGTCAAGATGCTCTCTGTAGTACATCTATAGAAGTTGACTAACAGCTTCTGAGGAAGGTTAGCTCTCCTTAGCTTTCTCAAGAAGAAAAGGCGTTGTTGTGCTTTGCCTATTAAACATGCAGTATTATCACCCCAGGAGAGATCCTCTGTGATGGTAACTCCCAGGAACTTGTGGCTAGGGATTCTCTCTACAACCTCATCTTTAATATTTACAGGACTGCGGGTGATCTTTTTAGTGGTCCTAAAATCCACAATAATTTCTTTGGTCTTTTTGATGTTTAAGACTAGGTTGTTGATGTCACACCATGCTGTCAGGTTCTGAACCTCCTCCCTATATGCAGCCTCACTTTCAAACGCCCAGAAAGCTACTAAAGACATATTTAAAACAGTTCATGTGTCTACAGTGGTTCAACCCTAATTTTATGAAGCGACGGGAATACTTTTTGTGCAGCAAAAAAACAAAATAACTTTATTCAACAATATGTAGTGATGGCACTACACAATATGTAGTGATGGCACTGCTTCATGAAGCTTCGAAGCTTTACGAATCTTTTGTTTCGAATCAGTGGTTCGGAGCATGTTTCAAAAGTCACACCCCCCAGTAGTGTGTTTGAAATTTCAAAACACTTATGACGTAACAAAGCCTCATTTACTGAAATCACGTGACTTTGGAAGTATGATGTTCATGCTCCGAACCACTGATTCGAAACAAAAGATTTGTAAAGCTTCAAAGCTTCATGAAGCAGTGTTTGAAATCGCCCATCACTAGATATTGTTGAATAAAGTCGTTATTTTGTTTTATTGGCACAAAAAAAGTATTGTCGTCTCTTCATAACATTAAGGTTGAATCACTGTAGTCACATGAACTGTTTTAAATATGTCTTTAGTAGCTTTCTGGGCATTGAAAGTGTTAATTGTCTTGCTGGCGATGCAGGCCTCACTGAGCCATTGAATTTCATCAAAAATATCTTAATTTGTCTTCTGAAGATGAACGAAGGTCTTACAGGTGTGGAACGACATGAGGGTGAGTAATAAATTACAGAATCTTCATTTTTGGGTGAGCTAACCTTTTAATTTACCCCCCTAAAACAGCACAGAAAATGCCCAAAAAGTCAGCAAATTCCATCTGGGCCTGCATATGACTCGCTGCTGATTCATTAGTAATGAATCACAAAGCAGACATGACACATGACATGGATTGTGCTCATGCATCAGGTGTGTGTGAACCTTCTTAAGGAGTTAAGTGCTTTAAGACCTGCCAATTCCCTCACAGTCAGGTATTAGACACGTTGACAAAGCCGTGTGTAATCTGTCATAGCACAGGGATTACAGTACGGCCACAGTAGCACAGTTAAGGTCGGACAAAATGGCGGAATAAAAGGAAACAAATTGTAGAGTAATCTCCTGAGAGAAGACGCTCGGGCCAAGGGGTTCCCTCGGAAAACTCCATTTTGTCTCTCTTTCCGCCCTTAGGGACTTCTCGCAATCCCATAATCCCCCTTGTTTGATGTTTGAGAGCTGATGGCGATGCTGCGGACGGCCCAGAAAGGGGCTTTGTGTGTGCCGTGTGGCTGCAGAACTATCAAGGGTTTGAATGACATGGCAAGAGGGGAGAGAGACGGGTAACTTTAGCTTAATCTAGGCTTAGCGCTGCTACACACACACTCGCTCACAGGTGTGTGTGGCCCTCTGGCTTTGTGGGGATGGTCGGACCCAAACCTCTCTCTGTATCTCACCCCAAGGATCAATACACCTCTTGAGGCCAAGGATCTGCGAGAGAGAGGCCCAGGGCCTAGGATTAAGTCGGGCTCCACCCCTCCGGTCCGGAGCTAGTTTAGATTTCATTTCTGCTCACGACTTTAACCGTTAACACTTTTTAATAAGGAGCATTCATCTACTGCTCAACACGGAGCAGAACCTGGGTAGGGTTGCACCAGTTGTTCGTAAAGTTAAATTGCAACGGGCTAGGAGTTTAGTGTGCCACTAACATTTGTGATTTTTTTCATAAAACTAGAGTTGTCTAGTAAGTCGTAAGCTCTCTGTAAACAAATGCACCCTCCTGTTGTGTTAAACAATTGTGTAAAAAAATGTTTTCTCTCGCAGGTCATACAGATCCACATTGGTTTCCATGCAATTTGCCAAAAATCAATGAATAACACTAATGAGTCATGTAAAACAGAAAATTGTATAACAAGCTCTATTGTAGCTTGTCAGAAACTAAGGCCCTGTTTACACTAGTGGTTTTTGTTTTAAAATGAAAACGATCCTTGTCCACACTAGCGTTTCCACAGCGTTTCAGAAACGATCTCCGTCTACACTACACGACCGAAAACAGATGTCACGTGACCGCTCATGCACACTGGGCATGCGCGTACAAATGTAAACAGTTGCCTCTTGCGCATGTAGGTAGCTGCAGTATTAAAAAATGCAGGAGTTTAACTGCACAATGACTGCTAAAAATGACAAAAAAGCCAGCAAAGATTGCAGTTCAGTCTCCATGTTATTGTTTACACGGTCGTCAAGGATACACAGAGCGAACATGGGCAGCCCCAGGCATCGTTTTCAAAAGTACCTGTTTTGGTCCGTTTACACTGAAACACAACCCCGCGTTTTCAAACTAAAAAGGGGTCTGCAGTGCTTTTGTAAGTCTCTGTTTTCGAGGTTCGAAAACGCCGGCGTAGTATAAATGACAGGCGTAACCGTAGCAAAAGTTATGCATTTTAAAACAAAAACGCAAAACTATATAAAATACATGAGATGTTTAACAATTCCCATCTATTTCTATTGTGTTAGTGGTCAATTTGACTCACATTTTATGTGCATAGACACAAAATACAAAAAAAGTTGTTTACTTGTAGTGACTATTTGCACACTGAGGGTCAAATAACTATGAGTATAAATAGTATCTAACATTATTTGTACTTAGTGTAAACTGGTTCTCAAACCCTCAAAAGATTTTTTTGGACTGTGAACCTCAACTGGATTAAGAAACAGTGAATTTTCTTTGGATAATTCTCGAGGTCTTCAGTTTCGAGTAAACTTTGAGTCTTACATTTCAAAGTTCTAAAATATGAAATATACAAGCATTTGACAAGATGTTTTTCAAAGTGTTTGGTCAACACAACCCCAAAACAAGAGTAGTTACAAAATTTGTACAGCCTTTCCAAAATACATCTGAGCTGATACTTTGCATGCACATTCATGACCCTAAAAAAAATTTAAGAAGAAATGAATAGTTTAACCAGTTTTTCAAGCATTTAGGAATAATACCCCCAGCACAACAGGAGGGTTTTTAATATGCCTCCTTTATTAATTCAATAAAATTCTTATGCTAGGCCAAAACAAGTTCAAAATCTTATTTAATAGCGAAATTCCTAGGTAAGGTCGAAATTAGCGGTCATTTTCAAATCATTAATCATGTTAAAAGAACTCAGAAATGCCTGTCTGCTTTCATGAATAGTTGCCAATGACGCAAACAAGTCTATCTTCATTTTTATAATGAACAACTTTAGGCCAGTTTTTGATTAATTGATGTAATTCATAATTTTGATGTATTTATGTTATTCGATTTTCAATTGTAATATTTTAAAATATAATTTATTCCTGTGATCAAAGCTGAATTTTCAGCATCATTACTCCAGTCTCCAGTGTCACATGATCCTTCAGAAATCATTCTAATATGATGATTTGCTGCTCAAGAAACATTTATGATTATTATCAATGTTGAAAACAGTTGTGCTGCTTCATATTTTAGAGTAAAATCCATGATATATTTTCCCGGATTCTTTGATAAATGGAAAGTTCAAAAGAACAGCATTTATTTGAAAAAGAAATCTATTGTAACATTATAAATGTCTTTACTGTCAGTTTTAATTCATCTAATACATCCAAAGAAAAATCTTACTGACTACTAAACTTTTGAAAAACAGTCGAATCATGATATATATGACATCAAAACGACAGACGATACCTTTATATTAAAAAGACAATTAGCTCTTTTAACTGAAGGATGACTCTTCCTTTCCTACATCCGCCATATTTAGTGTTGTGATTTCTCCCATTCATCTTTCCATGAGTGGTCCGTCTCCTCCTCTTTATGTCAAAGCAACTTACTGTTTAAACCCCTCAGAGCACTAAACACTAAAACTGCAGCTAACACTTGCTCTTTTCCAGGCTAAGCTGTTTATACTCATCAGCACCCGAAGAGGAAGAGAGGGACGGAGATGAGAGGGAAGTGGCTGTATTGGATTTTGAGCAGTGGCGGCCTCAATAACAGAAATGGATTTATGGATCTAATTTGATTGGTGGAAATAAAGGCCATCAGCCCACTGAACCATAGACACTCCGATGATGAGCATACACAGCACATGCGCCACGAGACAGGACGTTTTTTCATTCTAGAGGTTAGAATTAATACTCATACATTTAATAATTACCATTGTTTACTTTAAATTTGTTTACTAATTCTTGGAAAGGCAGATTTGTGGGGTTTTTTTTTTTTCCTATCCTAGCCGCAAGTGGTCCATTCTTAATTTGGTTTCCCAAAAATAATTACCTGCACTGCAACCTAAAAATTGTAACATCTAAATTTACTGGTTTTATTCAATTCAAGAATTTTATTTAACATCACAGAATCAAACTAAATACATTGATTTATGCCAAGAAAGCTCATTTTGATGGGTTAAACCAGGTGGAAATAGCTCTTTAAGGTAACAATTGCAGGTTACCACATTTAACGGTGTGTGAAAAAATCAGTACAAAAATGTTCATATTAACCCATTACATTGGCCTTTTCTTAGAGTGTAAGTGAAAAGTGTGCTTGTTCTTTAAATGTCCAATACTATATATTTTGGGACCAATAGGGGGCAGAAGCAGTCAGCTAATGCTAATGATGTCATTTCACCCTTGAGCACCAAAACTGTCATTCATATAAATGTGAGACTGATGTGCATTAGCATAGATTCATTGGTTCATTTTTAATTTTATGCTATTTAGCCCTATACATATTATAAAGCAACATTGTGTGTGTGTATGTGTGTGTGTTGGGCAATCATTTGAGAATGGGCTGAAAACCAGAGAGACTAATTGAGCAAATCTCTTCCAGTCATATGCTGCATGTTTCATTTGACCCTTGACCTCTCATTAGGTGGCATATTCCTGGCCTCCATCCGTATCTTAGATTTTTCAGCTAGGTTTTTGCGAATTCATGTATTCCACTCCTCTCTCTCGGCCCTCGCTCCTCTTGGGTGGCCCTCGTAATCCTCAAAGTCTTTAGGGGACCACAAGCCATGTCAAAACTCAAAGCCAAATCTTACAACACTTACTAAGAAATTAAAGGGCTCTTGTTAGTGTGTTGGCGGTTAAAATCCCCTGCTGACCGTCGCTGTGGTAGACTGGGTTACCTCACCTATTTTTCTCAGCTTCATTCCTTAAGGCTTAGTCAGAATAGATGCCATATTTAAAACGCAAATTAAGGTTTTGACTATATTAGTATTTTCGTGTTTTATATCTGAGTATTAAATCCCATTGAACATCATATGTCTATTCTGCAGAGCCTTGTTTTTATTAATGTGCAAATTCAAATGAAAAGCGAGTGTAGTTGACCTAGTAAACTATATAGCACTCCATTCCAAACAAATGGGAACTCGAATCTGATTGGTCAGCAGAAGCAACAAGTACAGGAAGCAGGTAAGCCAAGGCGAGTTCTGTTCATTTTGCGCTTTCTCATCCTTCATCTTTCTCTCTCTCTCTCAGAGTAAGTGACCCGGGGTCCTCCAGTGTCTGCACTCAGAGGGGGATTAGAGATTAGTGCCGTCGCCAGCATTCCACACATACCTGATTTCTGACTTCTACCTCACACTGAAAACCTCGTGACTTAAACCAAAGAAAAAATCCTCAGCTGCTCTCACACCGTCACAACAGAGTTAACAACATCATTCTCCAGCCAGTAAGATTCTCTAATGAACAAGTCATTAACAGAATGTTATTCATATATTTACTGGTCCATCTCTATCTACCTACCTATCTATCTATCTGTCTGTCTGTCTGTCTTCCGAATCTGTCTGTCTATCTATCTATCTATCTATCTATCTATCTATCTATCTATCTATCTATCTATCTGTCTGTCTATCTTCTGAATCTATCTATCTACCTATCTATCTATCTATCTGTCTGTCTATCTTCTGAATCTATCTATCTATCTATCTATCTATCTGTCTGTCTGTCTGTCTGTCTGTCTATCTTCTGAATCTATCTATCTGTCTGTCTGTCTTCCGAATCTGTCTGTCTATCTATCTATCTATCTATCTATCTATCTATCTATCTATCTATCTATCTATCTATCTATCTATCTATCTATCTGTCTGTCTGTCTGTCTGTCTGTCTGTTCTGAATCTATCTATCTATCTGTCTGTCTGTCTGTCTATCTTCTGAATCTATCTGTCTGTCTGTCTATTTTCTGAATCTGTCTATCTATCTATCTATATATATATCTGTATGTCTGTCTGTCTGTCTTCTGAATCTATCTATCTGTCTGTCTGTCTGTCTATGTTCTGAATCTATCTATCTGTCTGTCTATGTTCTGAATCTATCTATCTATCTGTATGTCTGTCTGTCTATCTTCTGAATCTATCTATCTATCTATCTATCTATCTATCTGTATGTCTGTCTGTCTATCTATGTGTCTGTCTGTCTGTCTGTCTATGTTCTGAATCTATCTATCTATCTGTCTGTCTGTCTTTCTGTCTGTCTGTCTGTCTATCTTCTGAATCTATCTATCTATCTATATATATATATCTGTATGTCTGTCTATCTTCTGAATCTATCTATCTATCTGTCTGTCTGTTCTGAATCTGTCTGTCTATCTGTCTGTCTATTTGTCTGTCTCTATTTTAATTCTTATCATTCTCTATGATGATTGTCATTAGTTTTATTACAATAATACAGTAAAAATATATATATTATTTATATAATGTTATAATATAGCATATCATATATATGTATATAATATAAAATAATTTATTCGTTAAGTTAATATGCATGCCCAGATTAAGTTATTACTTATTTAATTAAAGACTGTAAGACATTACAACAAATACCATGATGCATAAATACATTTCAGTTAATTAATTTTAATTCATCATTATTTACAGTACAAAATTTCGAACATAAAATGTGCTATATTGTGAAAAAAAGAATGCCACAATGCAGAAAAGTTTTGCAAAAAAAAAAAAAAAACTTGATTCCTTTTGAATTTTAGATGAAATATGGCCCAGACATGTTCTTGACAGGTTTCCTGAGATTTACATTTACAATGAACTAACATGTGTGACATATGTAGCATATCATGTTCCAGCCAGGTGTCATCTTGTTTACATTTACATTAAATTTATTGTTATTTTATTTTGCTTTATGACAAATTGCTTGTGATGTTCCTCGTTTGTTAGTCGTTTTAGATAAAAGTAACATTTGAAAGACTATTGAAAGGTGATGAGAAAGAAAGAAATACTGAATTTGATTTGAATTTGAGTTTGGGAAGGAAATGAGTGGCAAAACTGTCTTGATGTCTTATTATTAAATTTTCAAACTTAATTCAAGCATCAAGCAGTTTTATTCTGAAAACATTAACAGTCCTCGCTACTGAGTCCCAGTTCATTAACAGTCATATCTGTCAATTAAATGACTATCAATGGCCCCATTTCTAAGTCCAACCCCCCTCTCTCTCTTTTTGTCCTGAGGGTAGGGCAGTGTATGGCCAGTTTCATTAGCTGAGTCTCACCAGTTCTCTCCCATTTGCAATTCTCCCCATTGTTTTCCTAAACAATGGCAGCAAATAAAGCATTAAAATGGAAATGACTGTAATGTAGCTAATTAGTTATCTGTGTTTGGGACTGTTAGCAAGGAGAGGGGGTGGATATTTGTAGATCTCTGTCTGTCTCTCTAAGAGAATTAACAACATTTCAGGTGGACAGAAATTCCTAGTTGAGTGTTGTGGTGACTTGCCTAAATTTTGCGTAACATGTATTTATTTTTGTTTATCTTCCTCTGGCATTTGCTTAAAATGTTTTTTTATATATGTATATATATATATATAAATGTTATATGTTAATGTGTGTGTGTGTGTGTGTATATATATATATATATATATACACACACACACACACACATTTGTAATTTATTTACTGCATAGATTTCAAATTTTTCTAGACATTTTAACTGATTATTTTTCAAATGAGTAAAATATTTTAAAATATTATTTTCTATGTTGATGTTAAAGCTTTTCTCTAACAGTCAAGATTTAATTATCTGAAGGAAAAAAATCTTACTAATTCTACCACTTTTCTGATTGAGATTTGAGACACTTCTGCTGTAACATTGCTGAAACACATTGAATTTATTTATTTATTTACTCTCAACGTGTAAATATTAATCAGCTTTAATTTTAAAAAAAAATGTTTAAACTTATTTTTTCTTAGTATTTTTTTTCTCCAGCTAATACAAACACAGCTTTCTTTATGTATTTAAATAACACAATGTTTAATCTAAAGCTATGACTCGTCCTCCCAGTTTTGTTCATTTGTTTTGGCCCGCAAACAAATGTTTAGTCTTCTTCTTCACTTGTCCATGTCATTTTCATTTGTTTATCGTCCTCTTTCACAGGTGTGAATCCACAAGTCTTGTTATCACAGGTTAACCAGCTGATTGTTGATTGGTGATTGTTAACAGCTTGGCTTTAAATGACACATTTTAATGACCTCATCAAGAGCACTGAATAAGCCTGATTAAGTGCTTTTTTTGTCATTATTGTCCCGTTAATGGCAAGAAGACACTTCCTCAGGACTGGCCGGGGACGTTAGTGTATGTCACATCACTGTGAGGGTTATTGACCAGCTGTTTGTGATGCTTTCATAGTTTTCTTTGTAAAAAAAATAATAATAATTGAGGAGTTAAAAGAAAAATCCAGGCAACTTGATACACTGAGATTTTTGAATAATCCTTTTCTAATTCTTCCCAGTAACACTATATTCTTTAGCCAATTTGAATTTATGTGATCACAAAAAAAAAAAAAAAAAAAGTGAAATGCCAAAATTCTCATCTTGTCTTTGTTTACAAAATTATCGGCTAGCACAAGAAATTTTAATTCAGCATAATTTTATTCTTGCATATTGTTTTATTTCGTTCATAATATAACTGTATGAAATAATGAACTGTAATCATTGCTGCTAAAGAAAACATAATTTTACAAGAAAAGTGCAATAGTTTTATATAGACACACATAGAACTCAAATTAATACCCAAATTCTCAATGCCAATCAACAATCATTTAGTGAAAATATATAAACAGCAAAATAATAACCCAGAAATAATAACCATATACTTTATCTATGCAGCCTTGGCAAATCAGCAATGTTGTGCAATACGAAATTATTTGTTGAGGAAATTAAATAGTCTGAAGGAATAGTTAGTCTGTGTTTCCCTATCATTTGTAGTATCTATGTCTCAAAAAGTCCCACATGCTGAATGTAATGTATTGCTTTTTTACATTGGATGAACCCTCTGGATAGAGTCAAACCCTGTTCATTGAGGTGAAGTGGATATGACTAATCTTTAAATGATTGTAAACTTAATTCTTTTTCCTGTCTCGTCTTTACGTTGTGGATTCTTCTGGGATTTGGATGTGTCAGTGTGAGTAGAAGTAGGTGTGGTGATTGTGTCCCAACATGACTGTTTCATTAACAACAAAGCTGGTAATTGCTCAACTGACTGATGTTTATACTGATACATAGGTGCTAATTAACCCTGTTCATTAATGACATTAACAGGCGACAGTCATCTGGATTAAGGTGATTTTCCCCTTGGATTTCCACACTGGAATAACCAAAGTGCTACAATCATTTCCAGACATGGCCTGAACGGAACGTTGATGAAGGTACTTCCTAGTGTATCTGTCAATGCAGTAATTTGTTACCACATTTGTCATCAGAAAATGGAAAACATGCTAAATGTGAAAATCAAATGCAGATAACCATAAAATTGTATATATTTAAAGAAATGCTGTCTTTTACCCTCATGTCTCTCCAAACCTGTATGACTTTCTTTTTTTCTGTGGAACACAAAATAATTATATTGTTTTTAAAAACTGTCATTGTCACTACATAGGCATTTTTCAAATATACTGGTTTAGAACGACATGAGGGTGAGTAAATGATGACAATTTTCATTTTTTGTCCTTTTAAGATTGCAAATTCAGTCTAATCATGGTTTAATTAAGAGTAAAAATCATTTGACATTTGGATACTGATTAAATGTACTGTATGTCATTGACTACATTTGCACATGCACCGATAATGTGATTATTTCTAATAATTAGAGTAAGAACTTAACGCAATAAGATGTTTACATGACAAGATCAAACCTCTTCACTCCTGTTAATATGCAATTTTTTATTATTATTCTGATTATTCGCTAAGAATTGTGGTTATTTTTACCGCCATTATTCACAGACCCCAATGCACAGCACAAATGATGAACTCACATACAGTAGGTGTGTTACTGGCCATTGTTTTAATACACTTACGTCAGATGCAAAACACATTTCTATGGACGTATTGGATTTTTTCAGTGATGTGCCTAAAATGTCTTAATTCCAATGTTTTCGACTATCAGTAAATTGCATTATATCCATGTCATCAAACATTGCCAACATTCATTTTTTCAGCACCACAAAATTGTGATGCCTTCTTCACCACTATGTTCATTTGTGCATGACAATCCGTGTATGTCACAAGAACACGCGCACTTTGGTCAGAGTGGAATAGATGCGATTAAAGTGTTTTCACTCATATTTATTGTGATTAAATCAACCTGATCTCACGACCAATTCGTACGTATATTACAAGGTGGTTAATTCGTATGGATTCGTACAACCTCACTCGTACGAATTCATATAATTTGTCTAAACCCTAGTGACGGGTAGGTTTAGGGGCGGGGTTAGGGGTAGGTCATTTGTGCGAATTCATACGAATTTGGCAACTCGTAAAATACCGCACGATTTAGCAAAAAACTGGTCGTACAAATTAGCCACCTCGTAAAATAGGTACGAATTGTTGTGAGATCGGGTTAGATTAATTTGGACATATGCCACATAAATTAAATGATTTTTTGCTCACCAGCCACTGTGGCTAGTGGTTTTCCAAAGTAACTAGCCACTCAGCATTTTCACTGGCCACAATTTTGACATCGATGCCATGGGGAAAACTGACATATAGATATTTTTAATATAATTTCATAATTTGGCAGCAGGTATATTAGGCTGCTGTAACTTTAAGATCGGAATCACAGACCCATTATACTGTTACATACTGCATTTTCTTTCTTAACTGTTTACATTCACTTAATTTTTGCATTTTGACATTATTTTGTGTGTATTTGACTGTTTATGCACAAAATAAGCGAGCGAAAACGATCTCAAGGCCGCTTTATGTGTGCACACTTGGGGTGTGAGCACAACATCTGCGGGAATGAGTAAAATTTTGCACAATACGGGCAATCCCACGCTGAAATTCAAACCCTGTAACACCAACAATATTCATCTGGAGCAAATGAAATGAATGAGTGAGGGGAGGCGTGTTTGTGTGTCAACTCATTGTCGGAGAGATTAGAGAGTGAGAAAGAGCAGTTAGTATCATGCATCTATTCTGCGGAAAATGAGTATTGGAAGTGTTTCAGATATTTCAGTATTGATATGTATTGAAAAATCAATATTTTTGACAACACTATTGCACTTAGTTTATTGTTTCAGATGCCCTTTTAAATTACTACAATTGAAAAATGTATATATTATATATAAAATGATGTGTTAATGTCAAGCCCTGATCACAATATTGCCTAATTCTCATTATAATCAGATGGGGGTGCATGTAGTCAATGTTTGATCATAAGAAACTTTTTGTTGGGTTGCCATTTGATGTCCACTGGGTCCTAAAGCAAAACCCGTTGCAAACAAATGTGTCACTTTAGAAGTTTGGGAATAAATCAGCAGGTCTTCAAACATAAATATTGTTGACTTTGGAAAAGCTTCTAAAACATGACAAGCACTCACACTTAAAGCTCTGTTACTTACTATTGCAGTCTTTTCTGAACCCTGAGCGGCCTGCGATGTAAATGATGCCACATTGTTAGTCCGTCTGGTGTTAAGCCCCTCTACGTGAGCGGGACGGCCAAACACCGCCTTGGCTTTGACACAAACAACTCTGCGTCCTGCCTTAAGTATATTATCAGGCCGGTTCTTTAGGGAGCACACGGCCAAAGAAGCTTACCATTCATTAATGTTACTCTGCCAAGCTTTACACTGGACTTCAGCTTGTAATCAGCACTGTGGTCTTTTTGACCTGGCTCATGCAAGAATGCCGTTCTTAAACAACTCAAATGGGATAACTGCTATAATCTTTCAAGAGTTAGACATGCTAAGAGTTTCAAGTCCAAATCCTCAGACGGAAGGGAAAGGAGGAGCGTGCTAGGAAAGGGATACTCGTGGGGAATCTGTGCTGTAGTCCCTCACAGGCCTCTGCAGATTTAGTTTAGTCTTAGTCTGTGTTTCAGTTTGGATGGGTGTGGAGGGCAGCTGGGTTCTCCAGTCTGAGAGCTTTGTTAGCATAGAAAAGATCTGGTCTTAACTATGAAACTCTAGAGGAACAGAAAGAAAAATGTTTTAAGCAGGAAATATGGAAATGAGAATTCTCATATTTCTTTAGATTTGAAGATGAACAAACTGTAGGTTTGGGATTCTTTCATGATTCAGGTTTGGATTGATTTGGATTTCTTCCAATTGATTTGAAGCCCCAGCGGTTACGTCTTGCTTTTTATAGTGAAATATGTAGTTGTGGTTGATTATTATGGTTATTCATCAAAGAATCCTGAAAAATATATCACGGTTTCCACAAATATATGAAGCAGCACAACTGTTTTCAACATTGATAATAATAATAAATCTTTCTAAAGCATCAAATCATCATATTAGAATGATTTCTGAAGGATCATATGACAGTAATAATGCTGAAAATTCAGCTTTGATCAGAAATAAATTACAATTTACAATATATTCAAAGAGAAAACAGTTGTCTTAAACTGTAATAATTTCTCACAATATTACTGCTTATTTTTTAATAAATAAATGCAGCCATGATGAGCAGAGGATATATATATATATATATTTTTTTTTTTTTTACCAACCCCAAACTTTCAAATATAATTTATGTATTTAAAAATATATTGAACCCTTAAATAGCTTCTATGTAGTTGGCAGCTTTAGTTAGCTAGCTAAGTTTTTTAAAAGGTAGCTTGATTATGTTTTAACCACTGTAAAAAAAAAAATATTTGTATGATTTGTTATCACAACATCTTTTCTTTTGTCACATCAACTTCAATAATTAATGTGGTTCAGATAACATAATATTTTGAGTTTCTGTTGATTAAACCAATCACCTTCATTGTAGTAACTCAAATTTTTAATTTCAATGAACTTTTAAGGCAACCAGGTACAGGTAACTTGCTTTTAAGTTAAACCTACAATTCTTTTTCACAGTGCAGGAAATATGGAAAAAGGGAATTCTCATATTTCTTTACATTATAAGATGGAAAAGGAGACAAGAAACTGTATAGCTGGGAATCATAAGGATTTTAAAGATTCTGGTTACAATTATTATCCCTTTTAACAGTTCCAGTTCATTAACAATTCCATGAATGATTCTTTTAGTGCTTTTGAGACAGCACCAACCATGCTAACTTTATTTTAAAAAAAAAAAATCAACAATACAAACATATTTTAATGTTGATTTTGTATAAAAGTAACATTTACTACAACAAATTGTTTATTGTTAACTGAACAAGCTTTAAAAACCTAAGTGAAGAACCACAGATTCAGTGAGTCATTAGTCTGATTCAAACCAACAGTTTGTGAGTCTTTTTGAACAATTCACTTTTCATTAGCAGATCCAGTCATCATAAAAAATCATTTGGTCACAGTATTTATGAGAAAATGAAGCCTATTTCCAAGCCTAATACATGCTCACTCCAAAGTTGATTCGTTTAGATCACATTTACTTTATTTCATCTGTATTATTATTATTATTGTTATCACATTTTAAGCATCACATGCCCAAACATTGTCTAAAAAAAGAGGGGGAGTCTGGGTAAATGGGGGGTGTTGGGAGAAGAGAAGGGGGGATGGAGGTAAAGAGAGAGAGAGAGAGAGAGAGAGAGAGAGAGAGAGGGATGGAGAGGATTAGGCATCAGGATCCCTTGGGCATTGTCTGGAAATCTGGAGATAAAGAAGGAAGGGGCAGGTGGTCAGAGCGCAGGGGGAGGGAGGTGTGTTTCAGGGTGCTGATCTGAAAGGCTGGGGGCAAACATGCATTCATTAGAGGAGTGTATGTTCTTACTCAGCACAGTCACCGTCCAGCTCAAGAGACACATGTGACCCAACTCTACGGATGCTCACTTAGATTTGCAGTTCATCTTTGACTGATCCGTCAAATGAGTTGAGAGGAGATGAATGGCACTATAACACATTAAATTAGTCTGATAAAAATATGTATATTTATTACATGCCTCGATGGAATACTCGATTCTGATTGGTCAGTTGTGGCATATTTTAGTATAGTGACACTAAACTGAATAATTGTGCTAGTTTCATTTAACTACACACTTTCTTTTTGTATAGTAATTTCATTTTAAATCAGTATTTTATATCAGTTTATTTAACTAGCCATATAATAAGTGTTATAGTGTAGAGTCGTTATTGAAAAATAAGCCCATTATTACGCATTATTATTCTGATTGCATTGTATCTTGCATCTGTCTAGCTTCTTATTCTTACATTAAAAAGTACCATGTTATTACAATGTTATTGTTGTAAATCTATTTTTGATCTAGATTTGGATAGTTTTGATTTTATGTAAATCTAATTTATTTTTACAATCAGAGTAGCCTATTTATCCTGCCTATTAGTCTAATGTTTTGGATTTGTACCATGGTAATATTATGGATTTATGGATTTAATTCAATGTTACTTGCTGTTTCTTAGTATTTATTTGTGAAATTTACTAGCGATTCCTGAGTGAAACTACACCAAATTTTCAGTGTATTCTTTAAAGTACCTTGGAGTGCCATGCAAATACCATAGTAAATGAATATTGTAATCATTCCTCAGCATGGTATGTATGACCGTGGTCTTTAGTTTAGAAAAGATAAAAGTAACAACGCTGCATTTTTTAGTAGCAGTGGGAAATCAGATTCATCGCGGTGAATCTTTTTGAGTCTTAGTGAAACGATTCATTTAAATCAATCATTTAAAATTGATTCACTGATTTGAATCACTGTACAGAAGTCTCTGCGTTTACAGTGTTGATTATTGTTTTTAATGAATAAATTCGCATTGTTGTGCAAGATAAATATACTGCTCTGATTGTAAACATCATGATTTATGTATTTTAAAAGATACTGACTCCCTGAATAGCTTCAATGTAGCTATCTACTTTGTCTACTTTGTTTGTAGCTTGATAATGAATAGCTTGTAGCTTGACAAATTAGCCTACAGGTTCAATAGCTTCCCTGACACTTTTACTCCCACAATACTTTCACGTGGAATGGTAATACTTTTTTCTACCTTTTATAAGTGTTTTTTTCTTCTTCTTCTTCCTCATTCCCCGGTTCCCTCCTTCTCCCTCCCACCTCAGCATCAGATAAACAAACACTCAGGATATCCTGAAGAAACTGAGGTCTTAGCCAAAGGCTCTGTCCTAAATGGAGCGTCATTAACTCCACAGAACTCTCCATGTTAGATATGCAGCTAATTAGAGGTCCATTCACATGTGAACCGGCGCAGACGCTCTTACCTGCGGCCTGATAAAGACAGACCACTCTGCTCTCCAAACTTCAGCGCTCTTGTTTTCTTTAGGGCCTGTTGTGTTTGTTTTGTGTTTTGAGGGACGTCCACCGAGATGGTTTTGTTGATTGACATGTGAATGTCCCGATGAGACTGAGAAAATGGTGTTTGTTGGGGGGATAAAAAGGATTTTTTTTTTTTTTTTTTGTTCTTTTTATAGTGGATTTGACTTGAAATTACAGTAAACGAATCATAATGATTTGTAGTCCCAGAGAGATGTTCTCATCCTACTACAAGTAGATAGGATTTAGCTAAGCAGAATTTCCACATGGGTCTCTGGAGATTCCATACACCCCTGAGTCAACTTTAGTTAATGGTGTTAGCTTAAGATGCCTTAGTATGAGATTAATTCATTAAGTAAAGTGTGCGTGTGTGTGTGTGTGTGCACGTGTGTGTGAGGGGTAATGTGACACTGCACTGATTTGTTTTCCTCACTAATTGTTGAGGTGGAGTCACACACACACACACACACACACAGGAGATTTTGTCAGGTTTATCTGACTTCTGGGAACAAATTCGTCCCCAAAATATGGTTAAGTGCGTACACACACACACAAAACACACATATACATACGCACTCCTACTAAATGAGTCAATTATTTCTGTTCCTGAATCCCATTAATGATTCTTTTAGTATTTTAGAAAAGAGCCCTGTATAATATAATAATTAATTCCCTCAATTTACTAAATCGTGCACATGATATAATAATTTGTTCCCTCATTTTAAGTAAATCATGCGCATGATATAGTAATTCATTCCCTTGTTTTACTAAAACATGACCAAGTAGAAGTCAAAACCAGGGAACAAATTAGTACAACGTGGGCATGATTTAATAAATCTAGGAAGTATATATAATGTTGTACGCACAATTTAGTAAAGCGAGGGAACAAATTATTATATTGTGTGCACGATTTAGTAAATTAAGGAAACATATTATTATATCGTGTGCACAATTTACTTAAAATGAGGGAATAAATGATTATATAGTGCACAAGATTTAGAAATAATACCGCCCCTTAATCTGTATGTTTCCACCCACGGTGCTGTCATTTTGTTTTCGCAAGTGACAACTTTGTACCAGTTTTACCACCATGGCAAAAGTTCAAGCAAAGCATGCTAACTGTTCTGTCGTTGGCTGCACAGAACACTGTTTAGAGTCTCATTAGATAGCCTGCAAGCTGACCCTGGCAAACCTTGATTGAATTAATTTAAACTATAATACATTTTAATTTAATTGTAACATGCAATTAAGAGCCCAAAAACATTACATTCAGTTCACACTCAAGTATATTCTTTTAAAGTATGTCATTTTCATAATAATACTCATTTTAAAAGTGTATTTCTATTTCACAAGGGGCGAACTGATGATCCAGGAGTATTTTAGTGTTGCTCCATCTGCATTGGCAGAAGAACACGGCCATTTAAAACCCTTGAAGGAACTGAATGTCATAGAAATCACTGGTTCTAGAACCGGTTCTCGATTCCCAATGCTAACAAACACACACATAAACCAAACACCTCCCCCTACAACTAATCAGTCTGGTGCAACACACATTGTTGCTGTATGTAAATGCAGACACACTAGGAGAGGGGGGTGGGGGTGGGGGGGTGCAGAGAGGATTTTTTAGAGGATAATGTGGGGGTAAAGGACAGGGGCCCGCACCCCTACACAACGGAGGGATTACCTCTCTCTCCCTCTCTCTCTTTCTGTCCTTCATCTCCTCTGGGTGGCCTCATGCTTCCCATCAGGAATGGAGACAGAGAGAGAGCGAGCGTGGAGGGGGTGCCAGTAAAAAGAGAGAGAAAAAAAATGTTAAACGCATGGACATTCACACAGCAAGGCAGATCGTTGAGAAGCGAGTGAGCTTAATTCCATCAAAGAGAGAGAAAAGCGAGTGATTAATTTATTCGCTCCCTCCTCCCTCGCTTCTCGGCTGCTTTTGACTGCTCTCAATGTTGGCCGGTTCAGTGACATCTGGTGCTGGTCAGGGTTTGTCTTTTTAGCGGGCGAGAAAAGGCAACGTCTGCGGAGAAGCGGCGATCCTTTTATTGTTGTTTGTATAAAATTTTCTCTCTCTAGAGATTAAGAACATGTTAAAAAGAAGCTTTGGGTAATTAGATGTGAAATGTTGCTCTTTTTGGAGTCAGCGCGTGAGCACGATAACGAAAGGCCAATTAGAGAAACGTTAGTGAGTTTTATCAGGATTTTTAGTGCTTTTATAAATCCTTATGTTGTTCCAAACCATATGACTTCTTTCTTCCATAGAATACAAATGGAGTTGTTAGGCAGATTGTCCAGGCCAATCTTTTCAATGAATGTGAAGTAGGACGGGTGTTATCGAACGTCCAAAATTTCAAAATGTAGTCTATATGAATCATGCACTATATCATTAGTCTTCTGAAGTCATTTCAGAAGAAACAGACTGAAATTTCATGCAAAGTCTTGCTCAGTTCCTATTAGCTGGTGTAGAATATTCTGGCTGCTCCATTCAATATAATGAAAGCTGTGTTCCATGGAAGAAAGAAAGATTTGGGATGACACAAGTGTGAGTAAATGATGAAACAATGTTCATTGTTGTGTGAACTATATCTCTTTTAAAGCAGAGAGATATGTACTAGATATAACCAAATATAAAGCCAAATGGGTAACTTGGGTAACATTTACTGTAGCAGTGCAGCACGCTTTCAGAAACCCTGCACCTTCCCCAGCTCCACCTGTATAGATCTGCTACAGGTAATTCATGTACGCTATATTGTACAGCAGCAGCATGTGTTATTTGCTCACAGCAGGGTGTCGTGTGTGTATTAGCAGTAGTAATTCCCGTACTTGCTCTGCAGCAGTAGCAATAACAGCAGCAGCATAGCAGATCTATTCCACCAAGACCAAATACTGTATATCAACATTGTCATGTCCATCTATTGTACCTTTAATACAAATAGTCTCAACTCTAAATTATCATTATTATTTTAGTATCATTTGTTATTTTAGTATTATTGAGATACCATAATAATTTTTAATTAGTTTTTATTTCTAGATTTTCCATTTTCACTTTAATTTTAAAGAAATTTTTTTTCTGTCATTTTTAGTATTTTTTAAAAAAAATGTCTATAGTCTTTAGTTTTATCTAGTCTTCCATCCATCCATCCATCCATCCATCCATCGTTCGCTCCCTCCATCCTTCCATCCTTCCTTTACATTTTCAAATACATTGTTGTATTACTATATTATTATTTAATTAGTTTTTATTAGATTTTCCATTTTTGCTTTAATTTTCATGTTTTTTTTTTCTTTCTTAAATGTCTATAGTTTTAATAATTTTTATTTCAGTTTTAGTTTTATTTACTGTAGTCCATCAAGTTAAATTAAAATGAGAAACATTGCCCTAACTATAAAACCCTGATATTTAATTTAGACAGTGCCCCCCCCCCCCCCCCAAAAAATCAAAACAAATGTCATTCATTTCAAAGAAAAATGAAAAACCACCTTGACACCAAGCGTTTGCAGATGCTATTAATGAAATTCACACATTTCTAACAGTGTCCAAATATATTTGGGGCCACTGTACAATATGCAAATATATACCATAATTGCGTCCCAAATGACACACTATACATTATGCACTTGTACACAATGCAGTACGTACTCATTCGCTACGTAATTAAAGCTGCGACAGTTGAGTGCATAAAGTGTCCAACATTCCACACTTTTCCGTTAATTTAGTGCATAATCCGGGTGCTTAAAGTGCTGTTTTACTTTTTCGAATTTTCTGTGAACACACTACTTGCACTATTTATACTTAAAAATGTCATACGCAAATTGGGACGCACCTCAACATATGAATAGTATAGCAGTCAACACTTCTGCCATCACTGTAAGCTATACACGGACCACATAATTTCAACCTCAATGTTCTCCATCTTAGATTAGTAAAAGAGAGAGAAAAGCTTTTCTTTCTTCCCCCTCAGAAATGAAATACTTCACATGAAAGGCAGTGACATTACACACTCACAAACACATCCACAAGTGTGTTTTATAAGCTTTCCCTCTGAAAAGGAAGCCAGATTGGACCCCCTTAGACACGAGGGCTCCCTCTGAAACATCAAGCTCTTTCAGGGAGGCGAGGAGGACAGAGATGAGAGCTCCCTGTCCCCCACCGCTCCCGTCCCAGTGTTTTTGAGAGCTCTGACACAGACAGCGAGAGCTGCGGGAGGCCGCACGTATCATACACTCGGTCTGCTCGCTGAACAGGAGGACACCTTTTAGCTTTTGTCATGAGATTATGAGGATCTGTTATGCCGCTCTGTTCGGTCTGTAACCTACTGAGCAGAGAAAGAGAGAGAGAGAGAGAGAGAGAGCTCAGGTTGAGTTTGTCATTGTGTGGCTCCTGCCTCACAGGAGATTGAAGTGTTCGGTTATTTAAGCCTTCATTTGTTGTGAGGTTGTAATGGTGCTGTTGAATCTTGCTATCTATCTATCGTTCTATTTATCATTTGTTTCATCCATCCATTAATCATTCTCTCTATGGTTCGTTCGTTCCATCCGTCTATCCGTTGTTTTATTTGTCCTTCGTTCGTTCGTTCGTTCCATCCATCATTTGTCCATCCATCCATTGTTCGCTCTATCATTTATCCATCGTCCATTCCATTCTTCCATCCATCCATTGTTCGTTCTATCATTTAGCCATTGTTCGTTCCATCCATCCATTTGTTGTTCGTTCTATCATTGGTCCATCCATTCTTCCATCCATCGTTCCATCCGTTGTTTGTTCCATCATTCGTTCCATCCATCCATTATGCCCTCTATTGTTCATTTCATCCATCCATATACTGTTCGTTCTTTATCTATCATCAATTGCATCCATGCATCCATTGTTCTATCATTTATCCATTTGTTCCATCCATCCATCCATCCATTCTTCCATCTATTGTTCGTTCTATACATCATTCCCTTTATTGTTCGTTCCATCATCCAGCCATATATTTTGTTCTATCATTTCTATCATTTATCTATCCATCCACCATCCATCCATTGTTCATTCTATAATTTATCCATCATTCATTTCATCCATCCATTCTTCCATCCATCATTCCCTCTATTTGTTTCCCTCATTTCTATCATTTATCTATCATTCATCCATAGTTTGTTCTATCATTTATCTATCCTTCGTTCTATCCATCTATTCTTCCATCAATATTTTTTTCCATAATCCAGCCATATATTGTTTGTTATATAATTTTTATCATTTGTCTATCCATCCACTGTTCATTCATATCACTTATCCATTGTTTGTTCCATCACCCGTTCTTCCAACCATCGTTCCATCCATCCATTCTTCCATCCATTGTTCATTCTATCCATCATTCCCTTTATTGTTCATTCCGTCATCCATCCATTCATTTTGTTCTATCATTTCTATCATTTATCTATCCATCCATCATCTATCCATTGTTCATTCTATAATTTATCCATCATTCGTTTCATCCATCCATTCTTCCATCCATCATTCCCTCTATTAATTTCATCCATCTATCATTCGATCAATCATCCATCAATTAAATTTTTCATTCTGTCATTTCTATCATTTATCGATCATCCATCCATCCATCCATCCATAGTTTGTTCTATCATTTATCCATCCTTCGTTCCATCCATCTATTCTTCCATCAATATTTTTTCCATAATCCAGCCATATATTGTTTGTTCTATAATTTGTATCATTTGTCTATCCATCCATACATCCATTGTTCATTCATATCACTTATCCATTGTTTGTTCCATCACCTGTTCTTCCAGCCATCGTTCCATCCATCCATCCATATATACATACATACATCCATTGTTCATTCTATCATCCATCCATCCATCCATCCATCATTCGCCCTGTCATTTATCCATCGTTCGTTCCATCCATCCTTTCGTCCTTCCTTTACATTTTCTTATACATTGTTGTATTACTATATTATTATCAGATATAGTATATAATATAGACAGCCAGTTTATATATATTTATATAAGAAATATAAAACTACAAAAATTGACTGTCAATATTAAAATAATTAGAATTTATCTCATGATTTCTTACCAGTCTTTAAAAAAGCAGAGTGAGACGGTCAAAATGAAGAGTTCAGTAAATGAAAACTTTTCTTGTCTGTGGACCTCATTTTGAAAACCCCTGATTTAGGACACATATCTATAGTATATTTTTCTGTCTTTTCCTCCTCTCCACTCATTTGTCAGTGAGCGCAGCTCTTAAGTTCTTGAGCGCTCATCCTCTCACAGTAATTAAATCAAGATCTATAATCCTCCCTCAACCATCTGAGAGTGAACGTCCAGCGTTATGCTGACTCGCACACCTTCCCATTCCTGCAAAAACATAAACCCTCAAGAAAACTCTCACACCGTTATATGTTTTCATAAAGCTTTGAATTTCAGTTCTCAAAAGTCAACAAAACTACAATTCTTCAATTATGGCTGTGTACATACAAATACAAATAAACAGAAAAAAATTGTGTAAATACAATTGTGTGCACTGGGATCAAACCGGGCCCCTTCATGGAAACAGGAAGAGGAAATATCATTTTAGACGGTAAACGCAAGCTTTTTAAAGGTGGATGGGGAGGTTGAGGCCCTGACGAAACTCCGATAGACAAATTGGATTACAGAGCAAAGGATTAAATAAAAAAGAGGGGATGACAAACAAGACAAGCCGGCTGTGATCACAGGCTTTAATATATTTCTTTCCCTTCTTCCTTTTCATCTTCCCCACTGACCCACCCTCTCTCTCCCTCTCTCTTTTTTTACGGAGGGAAAACTCAGGCTTAGTCTGGACTTATTAAAGCTGGGATTAATTTGTAATGCTCCCTTTACCCTGAGGGTGAGCAGCAGATTTGTTATCTAAAGCAAACAGGGTGAAGCGCAATAAAATAGACGCACAAAAGACTGTGAAGCACTGAAGTTTTAGAGGGAGCTTTTTTAAGGAGCTTTCGAGAGCTTTGCAGATTAAGTGAAAGTCGTATGCCTGTAATATGTGTCCTTCACAAAAGGAGGAAAGCCATCGAGACATGTTGCAAAAATTAACCAGAAAGGTTCTGCATGTTTGCAATTATTGTTGCTGTTAATTCAGGTTTAACAGTTTCTGTCTGCCAGGATAATATGCACCTGCTTGTCAAATCATTTTCTCTATAAATATTAATTTATGATATAGCAGGACTGCCATATTATCTGGCTGAATGTAGGTGAGTGTGAAGTAATTTTACATATGGATAAGTGCAAGTACATGCATTAATGTGTTATGAAAATGTTGTAAGGAAGAGTCCATGTCACACAAGTCACACATTTTACAAAATCCTTTAACACAAATTCATTTGTGCAACTAATATTAGTAACTGTTCATATTGACCCAACTAATAACAACTAGTATTTACATTTTTTTAGCGAAAATTTACATTTTGAAAGCTTGAAAGGGCAATATTCTGACGTTGATGTTTCACAGATTATTTGTTTTAAATTGTTTTATTTAAGACTTATTTGTCAATTTATTTATTTTTAAATAGTAAATAGAACACACACACACACACATATATATCAAATTTATTTAATTGAGATTAATCGCATCTAACATAAAAGTTTGTAGATATATAATGTGTGTTTGTATGTGTGTGTATATATATATATATTTACACACACACAAACTTTTATGTTGGATGCGATTAATTGTGATTAATCGATTTGACAGCACTAATATATGTAATAATCTGTATAAAAATATATAAGAGCTATATAAAAATTTTTATTTATATAATTAAATAAATATTACACACACACACATATATATATATATATATATATATATACACACACACTTTTGTTAAATGCAATTGCAATTAATCAATTTGACAGAATATATATAATGTTTATCTATTTATATAAATAAAATATTTTATATTATATATATATATATATATATATTTGTGTGTGTGTGTGTGTGTGTATATACACACACACATATATTTTACAGAATTATTTTACACAATGTTTGCTCAAAATCCCCCCCCCAAAACAAATGGTTATCAGCTGATGTTTTTTAATGATGCATTTGTCTGAATATAGGTATGTCACATGGTTTTGCCTGCTAACACTTTGCAGTAGGTTTATCAGTGGTTCCTGACGGATAATTGCCTTGGGACACTAAAGGATTTTTAAAAATGCTGAGAACAAAACACTGATTACATAAACGACAGTCTTTGTTATCTGTATTTGTCATATGTTTCAGTGACAATAACCGGCTTAACCCAGGCAAAACACATTGGCCACTGATTATGAACGGCAGTAACGGGGCAGGAATGGCCTGTATAAAAGCATTATTCCAGTGGGTTCGTCCATATGTCGCTCAACCTATTTAAATAGTCAATTTCCATCTGATCGATTCTGACATTTGTATGGCAACCTGCCAGCGCCGCACCAGTTGCCATGGTGAATCCACTGAGCTCAAGATAAAGATTCAGATCCATAATCAATAGATTGCAATTAGTTTGATGACCGGTCGGCTTAACTTTTTCAATTCACTTTAATGCTGTATTTTTTTACATGGTAATTAGGAGATTGGCTCTCATAATCTGTTGGTGTGATATCAAGTAATGAGATTATGAAGCAGAGATTAACTAGGTGCTTTAGTGGGTAACATTCGAGGAGGAAGTGGACTGCTGTTTGCTCACGTTTCTGAACACGGTTACAAAGTGACCTACAAATGTGGTACCATCACAATGAAATGGCTTTATTCATGTCAAACATGTTATTTAATATGACTCAGTCAATCTGACTACAGTAAGATACATCCATGAAAGTCATTTTTAAGGGTCAGGTCAGTTGGAAATGGCCTTTTTTTAAGAGTTTTCCTTATGTCTGCAATTTCCATATATTACTGGCACCATATATATTTATAGAAATTACACGTTCAGAAGTAGTTTTTCATAGGAAAGGATGCATTGATGTTCCCCAATTACATTACATTTCTACAACTTATATGAAGCTTTTATGAAACAGTTCATTCAAACTCCATTCAAGTTGTTTTTCAGATAGTTTCTGCATTCTACAATCTAATTTTAAGATCTTCCACTCACTTAAGCCTACCCTTGGACTTCTGTTCAGCTTGCATATAATAACTGATAAAGATGAGGTCATCATATCATGCTGGATTCTGATTGGTTTTCTTTTTTCCGGTCTATTTGCATACCAGAGTTATATTAATACACTATATTTGCCAAAAGTATTGGGACACCCCTCCAAATCACTGAATTCAGGTGTTCTAATCACTTTCATGGCCACAGGTGTATAAAATCAAGCACCTAGACATGCAGACTGCTTCTACAAACATTTGTGAAAGAATGGGTCGCTCTCAGGAGCTCAGTGAATTCAAGCGTGGTACCGTGATAGGTTGCCACCTGTGCAATAAGTCCATTTGTGAAATTTCCTCACTACTAAATATTCCACAGTCAACTGTTAGTGGTATCATAACAAGTGGAAGCAGTTGGGAACAACAGCAACTGCACAGTGTGCAGAAGTCGCTTTCTGCAGAGTCAATAGCTAGAGACCTCCAAATTTTGTGTAGCTCAAGAACAGTGCGTAGAGAGCTTCATGGAATGAGTTTTCATGGCCGAGCAGCTGCATCCAAGCCTTACATCACTCTAGAGCAGTGGAGACTTGTTCTCTGGAGTGATGAATCACGCTTCTCTGTCTGGCAATCCGATTGACGAGTCTGGGTTTGGCAGCTGCCAGGAGAACGGTAGTTGCCTGACTGCATTGTGCCAAGTGTAAAGTTTGTTGGGGGGGGATTATGGTGTGGGGTTTTTCAGGGGTTGGGCTTGGCCCCTTAGTTCCAGTGAAAGGAACTCTTAATGCTTCAGCATACCAAGACATTTTGGACAATTTCATGCTCCCAACTTTATGGGAACAGTTTGGGGATGGCCCCTTCCTGTTCCAACATGACTGCACACCAGTGCACAAAGCAAGGTCCATAAAGACATGAATGAGTGAGTTTGGTGTGGAGGAACTTGACTGGCCTGCACAGAGTCCTGACCTCAACCCGATAGAACACCTTTGGGATGAATTAGAGCGGAGACTGTGAGCCAGGCCTTCTCGCCAACATCAGTGCCTGACCTCACAGATGCGCTTCTAGAAGAATGGTCAAATTCCCATAAACACACTCCTAAACGTTGTGGAAAGCCTTTCCAGAAGAGTTGAGGCTGTTATAGCTGCAAAGGGTGGTCCAACTCCATATTGAACCCTATGGATTAAGAACGGGATGTTCTTAAAGTTCATGTGCACGTAAAGGCAGGCGTCCCAAAACTTTTGGCTTTTATGTTATATGCGATTAATCGCGTTGACAGCATTAATATATATATATATATATATATATATACACACACACACACTCATACATGTATGTGATTAACCACAATTAATCGAGTTGACAGCATTTATATACATATATATTTAATATACATATTTATTTTATATGTATACATAATTTTAGTTCAAATTAAACTGTAAAAAGGAAAATACAAACATATAAACTAATTCAACATTTTTAAATACTATATTTTATTGTATTTAAAGCTTCCTTTATACACCGCAAAGATGTGTCACGTTATATTAATCCTCATACTCAGCCAATAGAAAACAAGATGCGTGTTTAGTGTCAGACAACCTGAAAGCAGCTAAAACTTTAACACTATTCTTTTTTTTTCTAATCTAATTACTCTCTGCAATTTACACGACTAGATCAATATCACGACAGCCAAGATGGCATTTTCCTCTCACTGGAAACTAGTTTTGAGACTGTCTATCAACTTTTGAGTTTCCCCTCTCCTCTCCGTTCGGTCCTGCAGGCAGGTCTTAATCCCTCTTTTTTTTGTTTTCTCGCTCGTTTCTGTGGGGCGGGTCATGAGGATCTGATCCTGCACATTCTTGTGGGGCTGTGTGAGCTTCACATGGTAACCAGTGAACCGCATTGTTAGAGAGAGAGAGATTATGGCAGCCATGCAAGTTATAACGTGAGTCTTCACAAGCCAAGAAAGAAAGACCTGAAGGAAACGAAACACACTCTTCCATCTGTTGGCAGCAAAATCTTGTGCTCTTCCTGTTGAGATGAACCACTTGTGTTTGTTAACAGGTGTTGAGGTGTAGTTGAAATACTGAGACGGGATATAGGAGTGACAGAAATTAACTTGGCTTGAAAAGGAATAGTTCAGGCAGGAATTAAAATTCTGTCATTGTTTGCTCACCCTGATGTCGATCCAAACCCATTTAGTTAGTTTTACAATGGAACACAGAAAGAGACATGTTGAAGAGCAATGAAGTCATACAGTTTGAACAAACTGAAATTTAAGTCATTATTTATTGAATAGTAATGTATCATGCAAAACAATTACTTTATTTTTATTTTGGAGGTTATATAGCAGATAACATGCTTTCAAATGCAAAATAACCAAATTAAGTGTGCTAGTGGTAATTTTTGTATGTTATTGTAGTGTTGGTGTTGTGTGTGTGTGTGTTTAAGATCTGGTTTCTCCTCCTGAGTCTTGTTTCTCTCATTCTATCTCTCATCACTCCTCCCTTCTATTTACCGTCCTAATGAGGGGGGCGGGACCCCTGTGCTGTGATTGACAGCTCCACACTCTCCTGCTCTTCCCTCCTCTCCATTATCTTCATGTCCACACTCACAGTGAGTGTTTGGCTTTTACCCTCCATAATCAAGTGACGTCAGGTTATTATTATTAAAACTAAAACCATAAAATATGTTGTCAATACTTGAAACGAAAGAAATATTAATCAAATATTAAAAAATTAAACTTATTTAATTTCGGCTAGTTACCAAGTCTACATTTCTCCTTTTTTTCTTGAAATATAAAATGACTAGAGCTAATAAATATAATTAATAAAACGTATTTAAAAAATAAGAAAAAAATAAAAATAAAAAAACACAATAAAATTACTTTAGAGTGAAAACAGAAATCTAATTAAAAATATAAATAATAGCTTTAATATATGTAATATGTATATATAATGTAATTAATGTAATATAATACAATACAACAGTAGCACTGAACAACACAAATGTAATCATGATGACGTTTTTGCTTAGAAATTCATCGAAGGAAACAGCTTTTTTTTTGTCAGGTTAATTACGTAACGTTATAATTAACAACATACATTACGTATATTGTATTACACTGGACTGAATTCTATAGAATCATTATCTGAACTTGGTCATGGTCATATAGGGTTTCCACAGTCATGGAAATGTGTTGTGATTTTAAAATTATGATTTTTCCGGGCCTGGAAAAGTCAAATAAATCTTAAAACATTATGGAATTTCTTTATAAAAATCACTACAACATTATTTTTAAAGTTCTTATCTTGAACAGCTGGAAAAGGCATGGAAATTCTTTAGTCTTTGTGACCCCAGATAGGAAAAAATTGGGGATAACTTCATTTTTAACTACTAACGCTACTTAAATGACATGAAACTCAAATACACTCTTAAAATAAAGGTTCCATAGGGTTTTTTTCCCACTGATGCCATAGAAGAACCATTTTGGTTCCCCAAATAACCTTTCAGTGATAATTTAAAAAAATAACCTTTTTTTCTTAGTGTGAAGAACATTTTATTAATCTGAAGAACCTTTTTCCACTATAAAGAACCTTTTGTGCAGTGGAAAGGTCCCATGAACCTTTATTTTTAAGAGTGTATGTTTCTTGTGAATTATTACGCCATGCTGCACAGAGTTTGTAATGTTACACAACTTAGACAACTAAAATGAGTCCTCTGAATAATATATAGTGTTCAGGTTAAGTGTGGGTCCAAGATTATAGTTCTGATCTGGGGTCTGAACTTCTGTCTCGAAGCAGTCACGTTATATGGATTTAAAATGCAAACTCTGAGCTGAGATCAGCTGAAAGCTGGAGGCGAGAGGTTGTGTTTTCTGGCAGCAGCTATGAGTTTAATTTCCCATGAACAAAAGCTTCGATCAGTTAGTGAGCTCTCTAATCACTGCTGTAATTCATCTGCGGCACATTTGTTCAGTCATGCTTTCTTTGATTTTAAGCTTGATATGTGCACATTTCTCTTAAACTAACTTTCGACTATATTTACCCTTTTTGATATAGCCAAGGCATTATGACACCATTGAACTGATATCTAAATGCAGCTTTCTTATCAATCAAAGCATTTTTGATGTTCTCCCAACATTGTGCTGCATGGATTTAGTTTTGAATCAGTATTTTATAATAACAAATGCAAGCGAATATCTGAAGCATGTTTGAGCTGAAGATTCATTAAGATTTTAGGACTCCATGCAGAAACTTTTTTTTTTTTTTTTTTTAAATGAAGAATGATTTGAAAAAAGGAGGGCTTGAATTAATAAATACCACTATTTACAATCTAAAATTAGGCTATGTGTAAAATGATGTGCAACTTTTGAATACTTAAAAGTATTAAAAGTAAATATTAACCAAAAAAAAAAAAAAAAGCAAGATCATTTAGATCACAAACGACACAGGAAGTTTTTTTTTTTTTCCGAATTCAAAAGTACGTTTTATTTTCATTTTCGGTGGATTTTGTCGACAGAACTACAACTTCTTACCAATTCGTTACCAATTGATTTATAATAAAACGTGAATATGCGGCTATAAAATACCTAAACAAAACACAAAAAGTAGATTCAACCGATAAAAGAAGTCTAGAACTTTTGGAAATCTCATATTATAGTTTTCTGATTTAAAGCAGGGCATGGGAAGTCGGTATGGCTACCTGCTGATCCACCTCCATGAACTCCGCAATCCAGGTGAAAAACTTTCCCGCTTCTTTCTCTTCTTGCGGAAGCCGCGCGCGGTGACTGACAGATCGACGCGTCCTGCGCTCGTGCTTTCTGACAACTCCGGGATTTACAGGGGATTTTATGCGCCATCGTTTTAATAAGCGCCGACAATTTACAAGAGACAGGACAATCCGCCTGGCAAAGAGACCACTCACACACACACACACACACACACACTCGCTCGCTTCAGGCCGGCTGATCCCGCGGCTTTACCGGTTTATACTGCTCAGGCAACTCTACTGCATTTTGGGATTACACAAATACCCCTGGACAATAGGTTAGTGCCAGCAGATATCTTGATTTTACGGGATCGATCCTCTTTAACAGCTTTTGGTGGACGCAGAATTGTTTTAGAAGTCCGTGTTGTTTTTTTCTGGGATTATGTTGTAGGCTATCTCATATCTCAGGTTGTGGGTGCGACAGTAGCTAATGCCATATATGGAGTAATAACTTTTATTGGGTAATATAGGCTAACTGTGTAAACTGCATGTTTCTTTATATAATGCTCTTTTGATAATTGTGAATGAAACATTTATTGACTTAGCTATTCTCATAAAGGGCTCATCGTAACTTTATATAAATAACTGATTATTTAAATCTTTGTATTCATAAAAGTTGATTTTACGAACTCTAAAATGTCAAAAAGTTTTCTTTAAAACACGAGTGTTTTGATTGTATTCTTATTTATTTATTTATTTTGCAGTAACATTGAGTCGACATCTAGAAGTTTGTAGGCTTAGCCTACTCTATATTTTTACTTAATAACCTTGAAATGGGGGTCACTTCTGATTTATGTTTCGTTGTTGTTTTAACAAAAAAAACTAGGCCTACATGTTGTTAAAAATAAGTAAACAAACAGGGCCTAAATTAACAAATAGCCTATTAAAATCTAAAATTATGTTATGTAAAATGATAACATCTGAAGCTGTAGGGCTATCTAAAAACTTTTACTCACTGAACTTGACACATGGGGGTCACTTCTGTTTTTAATTTTTGTTGTTGTTGTTTTAACAAAAAAACTACATGTTGTTACGCCACGACTTTGATTGGACAGACAAGACAGATTTCAAGTATCTTAATATTTAAAAGAAAAAAAAAAAAAAAAAAGAATCGTTTCACTGCTTATGTTTCTTGATAAATAGTAACAGGTCCACATGATCATACAAAACTATACTTATATCAAGATTCATTTATTTATTTAAGAATTTTAGCCTTTTAACGTCGCTTTTTCACGGTTACACCACCTATAAGCTAACGCTAGGCCTATTAAGCCTCCAAAAGAAAGAAAGAAAAAATATAGCCTTAAATTTTTAAACTGAATTAAATCATTTTGCATGGATTGTATTTAGGCTTAATATGATTTAATGTAATAAATCCAGATGGGAAAAAAATAGGCTAATTGACCCGCAATGGAAGAAGAAAGGAAGGAAGGCGCATTTCTAAAACGGTTTGACTTCAAAGTTTGTCTCACTCTCATTTAAAATGATAAGCAATTGAAACTTGCTCATAATAATTATTTTAGGGTTATACCCAAGCAAACTTTTCTTTAATGCATGTGAGGATGAAATTGTTTATGCATGTTGATAGGCAGAACAGATTTACATCCACCAAACGGTGCTTGATTTAAGAATTGTGTTCTTATCATTCGTATTTCCGAATGATAAGAATGATAAGAGCATGTTACGCTCACTAAAGGCTCGAATTAAAAGTGTATTCAAATAGTTTACTCTCCTCGGGACTCGCGCTTTCACACTCCAGGTTAATATGTCGTCACATCGAAAGGAGGAGTTAATGAGCACTTCTTCGTTCTGATTGGCTAGAGCAGTCGTCTGTAAGCACAAGCGAGACTTCTGATTGGTTGCGGTGGGCGGGTCCGCAGGTGTCTTTTGCTCATAGACGGACAGGCCATCAAGAAGGTGATCAATCTCAATTCGTCAGCATTGGCTATCACCTTAATATCACGCGTGGATACTTTAGGCACCGCATCTCACTGAGTGCAAACGGACTTTGCGATCATATTGGGAACTTTTGAAGTTTGTGGCTAATTATTTTTCTTGCAAATCCAACCAGCTGGAGTTCAGACTTCCCTTCAAAAAAAAAAAAAAGTGTTTCTTGGTTTTGTGGATTTTCAGTGGATCTCAAAGAAAAGAGCACAGAAGACCAAGAATAAAAGGTACAGTATAAATGTTTTAAATGTATTTTAAGTAGTAGCTATCTAAATGTAAAGGTAGGCTACAGATGATTATATTGTATAGCAACACATTTTTCCCATCCATTTGCCACACAGATTTTATGAGTTTTTAGGGTGATTTAAAAGTGCAATACAGGTTGTAACTTTGGCACAACTTTGCTTTTGCGTAAATTTTAAAGGCAGCAATTCAACTTAATTTTTCACTTTTAGTGGGTTCGTTAAGTTGCGCCTAGAAATATATTTGTGTGCTGCTTTAGGAAAAATAATTATAAATAAATTATTTGCGTTGCCTATAGATATTTTAAAAATATGGACATAAATATATTTTCATAGAATTGTTTCCTTCAGAACATAATTGCGCAAGTGCAGTCGTAATTAACAAACTTTGCAGAGTAGGCGCAGTGTGCGCGGAGAATAGGAGAATTTGTGTCGTTTATTTAGTTGATAAGGTTTCTTCTGCAAATGGAGTCCCCTCTGGGTCTAATCTAAATGGCTATGGCGAATAATTTGCACACTCAGTGGTCATTTACATATAGTTAAAGCTCGATTGTGGAGTCTTTAGGCCCATGTTATCTGTCCTCAGCGTGGGATTAATGGGGCCATTCATAGGCATGAGCGACGGAGAAAAAGCGCAACATGTCATTTACAGAACTTTTGTCTTAATACATTTGTACGATTGCCTCATAACAATTGCAGCGAAACACAGTTTGGTCCTCCCAAATAATTCCAAATGCGCATAAGCCTCGAGTTTATCCCGAGCGGCCTTCTGTGTGCCGAAACAAGCGCTTCAGAGCTGCTGCTTTGCCTGAATGCAGAAGATTTTAGAAAAAACAAAAAAAAAATTCAGATATTCGTTTCTAATAGTAAAATTCGTTTTAAAAATGAAATTAACTATTTACTTATTTATTTGTTCGTTTGTTCTGTAAGATTGTTGGCTGTATATGGCCTATATATCATATTTAAATACTCTCTCTCTCTCTCTCTCTCTCTCTCTCTCTCTCTCTCTCTATATATATATATATATATATATATGCCTTTTGTGCATTCATTTATTTTGGAAGTGAGTTAAGTCATTCCCTGACTGGAGTTAAATGATTATATTATTAATGCAAATTATTTATTTTTATATATAAATCAAATTTACACAGATCTTTAAATGTGTCTGTTACCATCTGTTAGATTAAAACGACCATTAAGTAAATTCATAATTGTACTGGCAACAAAAGAAAAGATCAAACACTTCGCGGCGTTGAGTCCATCAGGAGCGCTTAACAGGGCATGACATGCAAATGGCCAATTAGTGTGTGAAGCCCTTGATTAGTCGAGTGTGAAAAAAGAGATCATTAAAGGCAAGACATTAGTCATATTCAGACTGATGATCGCTCTTGTGACATGCGTTTGATGCGTTTTACATGTTTTTACAATGGGACTGTGTATCCAAATGCTGTTTATTTATGCTGCACTTTGTGATAGGCTACTGCATGTGGGATAAAATTACAGGCAATTCCTGCACTTTGTTAGTCCTCTTTTTAATATATATATATATATATATATTTTGGATTATTGTTTTATTTATTTTAATCATTGATTCTTGCTGCAGGTCTCTCTCTGGAGCTCAACAATGATGTCATACCTCAAACAGGCCCCCTATGCCATGAACGGGCTGGGGCTCAGCGGGGCAACCATGGACCTCCTCCATCCCTCTGTGGGATATCCGGGTAAGCATCCCTGAAAGATAAACATTTAAAGAGTAGAATCTTTATTCAAATAAGCAACAAATAATAACTTCTCAGTACTTTTAAGCAATGCATGGTAATTCTAAAATGATTCAAGAGCACTTCAGGTAAATTACCTTGACTTTAAAGTACATCTGTATGACTTTTCAAACTCTTTAGACTTGATTTAGATTATTTGATTTGCTTATTCCCTGTTGCAGCAAATCCTCGTAAACAGAGAAGAGAGAGAACCACGTTCACTCGCACTCAGCTGGACATCCTGGAGAACCTGTTCGCTAAGACGCGCTACCCAGACATTTTCATGCGTGAGGAGGTGGCCCTGAAAATCAATTTGCCCGAGTCACGAGTGCAGGTGGGTGTTGTTGTGCCAGTTTCCTAATGCTGATAGATTTCAGGTCAAGTCACTTTTATTTATATAGTGCTTTATCCAATACTGATTGTTTTTAAAGTAGCTTCGCTTTAATAAAGAGGAAAATAAGTGCTAATATTGTAAAATTCATCAATTATGATAAAAATGAAAAATTATGTTGATTCAATTCAGTTCAATAACTGTTGCAAAGTTAATCAATTATAAAACAAGTAAATTCAGCTATAAAGCAGCTCTACGCAAGACAATAGAATGTTATTCAGCTCAGTTTATGTCAGTGTTGTTTCAGATCTGTTCAGTGTCAGTGATGCAATGTTCAATTATGAAATTAGTTTAATTTAGTTTAGTAACAATGTTGATGTTGCAAAGTGAGTGTCATTAGCTCAATCCAGTTAGATTTTTGTTCCAATAGTGTCATTTTTCAGCTCAGTTTAGTTCAATGTTGTTTCAGTTCAGTAACAGTGTCAATGCTGCAAAGTTCATCAATTATGAAACAAGTTAAATTCAGCTATAAAGCAGCTCTACCGAAGACAATAGTGTCGTTATTCAACTTGATTCAGTTCAGTGTTGTTTCAGTTCAATTCAATGTCAGTGTTGCAACGTTCATCAATTATGAAACAAATTCAATTCACTTCAATAACAGTGTTGATGTTGTAAAGTTAGTGTCATTATCCAGGTCAATTCAGTTTCATTTTTTTACTCATCTAATAGTGTCATTATTCAGCTCTGTTTAGTTCAATGTTGTTTCAGTTCAGTTCAATAACAGTGTCAATGTTGCAGCTCATCAATTATAAAACGAGTTCAATTCAGCTATAAAGCAACTCTACCGAAGTCAATAGTGTCGTTATTCAACTTGATTCAGTTCAGTGTTGTTTCAGTTCAATTCAATTTCAGTGTTGCAACGTTCATCAATTATAAAACAAGTTCAACTCAGCTGTAAAACAACTGTATAGAAGGCAATAGTGTTGTTATTCAACTCAATTCAGTTGAATATTGATTCAGTTAAGTTCAATAACAGTGTCAATGTTGCAAAGTTAGTGTCATTATCCAGCTCAATTCAGTTCAAATTTAGTTCTCATCCGAAAGTGTCATTACTCAGCTCTGTTTAGTTCAATGTTGTTTAAATTCAGTTCAATTATAGTGTCAAAGTTGCAAAGTTCATCAATAATGAAAGTTCAGTTCAGCTATAAAGCAGCTCTACAAAAGACAACGGTGTTGTTATTCAGATCAATGTTGATTCAGTTCAACTTGTGTCAATGTTGCAAAATTAGTATCATCTCAATTCAATTAAAATTTTGATCTCATCCGAAAGCGTCAGTGCAGATATTTTTGTAACATTTCAGGTCATTGACAATATTTGCAGATTTCCAATCCATCCATAAGCATAACGCTCATTATCCTGTGACGTGTTTGTTGACAGGTTTGGTTTAAGAACAGAAGGGCAAAGTGTCGGCAGCAGCAGCAGAGCAGCAGCAATTCGAAGATCCGTCCAGCGAAAAAGAAACCCTCTCCGTCCCGCGAGAGCCCGGGGTCAGAGAGCAGCGGTCACTTCACTCCTCCTGCCGTCTCGTCATCGTCCTCGTCTTCGTCCTCAGGCTCCAACCCCTCCGGTCTTAGCGGAGTGAGTCTGATCAGCAGCTCGTCCTCAGGAACAACACCTGTCTCGTCCATCTGGAGTCCCGCTCCAGTTTCGCCACTCCCTGCTCCTTCCTCGCTACCCGACATCTCCCCCCCGGCCAGCGCGTCCTGCATGCAGAGGGCCATCTCGGGCGCCGGGAACTCAACAGGAGTGCCGTCATATCCCATGCCCTACAACCAGGCTCCCAGCTATGCCCAGGGCTACCCGACCTCGAACGCCGCCTCTTATTTTGGAGGCATGGACTGCGGATCCTACTTGCCGCCCATGCCAGGTCACACCCACCATCACCCACACGCCCATCACACACAGCTGAGCACCGCCCCGCATCACCACATCGGGCAGAGCGGCGGGCACCCGCACCACCCTCACCAGGGGTACGGCGGCACCGGGCTGCCTTTCAGCTCCTCAGACTGTCTGGATTACAAAGATTACAAAGAGCAGGCTGCCGTGGCATCATCATGGAAACTGAACTTCAGTTCTGCGGCGGCGGACTGCTTGGACTACAAAGACCAGGCCGCCTGGCGTTTTCAGGTTTTGTAAGGACTCCTGATGTTGTTTACTGACGTTTACTTGTTTGTTTTCCTTTGGAGAAAGTCCCTTCCTTACCATCGGACACCACTGGGAAGAAGTAGTGACTTTTGTGCTAACTTTTTCCAGCCGTAGGAACAAGGGTTACCAAAGTTTCTTGTGCATTTTAAAATCGAGACGTTTCTTCGTCGCCCTCAATGGACAGAGGAAGAAGCGAGGGCCAAATATGTCGCACTCCCGGCACGATGCACTGAACGAAAGAGACACGTGGTGTTTGAAACAATGAAGGCAATAATAATTTTATATATGATTTTCTTTACAGAGGAAAAGGTGACTTGCGCCTTACAGCTCATGTGAGATGTTAAAAACTAATTTGCATTCATGTTCATTTAATAAATATAAGCTTAAAAATTCCGACAAATTGTTTTTCATTTCCTTTATTTCTTTTATTTTTTACTAATATATATATATTTGTAAAATTTCTTTACTAAATTTTTTCTCAATAATTAAATCAAAACAGACAAAAAAGAATACATGTCATGCTTCAAACTCTGTCACATATGACTAAGGTCCACAATAAAGGTTATAATTATTTAATTTTAAAGTTATAATCCATGAGAGACTATGAATTACAGTGATTTTATAGACTTTATATATATCATTTGAATTCTGTATTAATGCACACACATATATATATGCAGTGTGTGCATTAATACAGAATTCAAATGATGTGCACTCTACCCTTCATGAATATTTGCAGCTTCAGAAGTGGCTTATCCAATCAGGGTTTTCTTTAATTCATTTTGTAATAAAGTAATAAGCCACTCAAGGCCATGTGTACAACGCGAAGGGCCTAAAAGTTCTTTTACCATGGTGAAATCACTGTAAAATATGGCTTCAAATGGTTTGTTGCTTTTCAAAAATAATGGTGGCACCAAAGTAATATAGTTCATCATTAGCCTGTTAACTGTAGGAACTTTTACAGCAGTTTCAAAGCAGAAATGTTTCTTGTTTCACACAGCTTTATAAAGCTAAATGTGTATAAATTGAGGATAGCTTCACAGTTTGATAACTGAGTAAACTGCTTGTGATTTCATTTGTTTAGTTCTGGCTTGAATAAAAGGATGGCTTAGATTCAATCCAAGAGAAAAGCTCACAAGTCATATAAACAATAATTAAGTCATATCAACACATTGATGAACACGTATTGGTATTCTGACCGGTAATCAGTGGCTTGCAACGATGTGCAGATTTATTTATCCAACAGAAAAACGACAAATCACGAATTTAATTATCAGCTACCTCAAGACTCTCTGAGACGCAGCTGGGTAAATAGGGTTAGATAAACGGGATGGCAATGTTTGCTTGTTTGGTCAGTGGAATCCTGCTGTGCTGTAGCTGCATGGCATCTTACTGAGGCGCAAACATCATGGGATTTGGTACATCTGCATCAAACAAGCTCAACTAATCTCTGAGCATGTTTGAGGAATGCTGTTGTCTGGATAAAACTGGACCGAAGTAATCCAAACACCTGTTCTCACCACATAACACCATCGCCAGTACTTATCCCGGTATTCAGACACTTCATAATTGTGTGACATAAAACTTCTTCATTACTTCAGGATCCAGGTTTTGCATTGGATATCAAGTGGCAACCCAACAGTACAGAAATTGTTTATCAAATCTCAAAATGTATGAATTGAACTTTCTAGGGCTAGACCCAACAATATGCAGGACAAAACCCCTGTGGTGAAAATCACGTTTTTAATGTTCATATATCTATGTGGTGTTTTTAATAAGACAAACCATCCGCAAATTCATCAGTCAACACCATATACATATTAATGGATTCACATATGCTAAATGAGGCAAGAGTGTAGAGTTACATTCAAGCTATTTAAAGGCATAAAGAAATTATTTTCACAGGAATAAATGTTTCGTAAATAAATGTCATTATGGTGGCCAAAGATGAGTTTTAATGGATAACATTATTGACTACAGGAGGACTTTAAGATGACATATATAGGCTAGGGTGTCATGCACCATTTTTTTGAGGAAAATGACCAAACAAATAAAAACCATCGAACTTAACTGTGTGAATGTCAAGCAAAAAGAGTGCCATCTTTAGTGGAGTGGCTGTAACACTTAAGGAAACATGAATATTAATTTTAAAGTATGCTATGTAACTTTTTTTGTTCAAAATTAACAACATTTAAATAATGAGTCAATACATCATCAATCCTTTTTCCAAAACGTGTTTTTGTCAAACCCTGATTCAGTATGGTACGCCTATTAAAAGCGTTTATATTTTAGACCCGACGGGGTGGTTTTCGCGGGAAATTGCGTGTATACGTCACTCGCCCGTGCGTGTCTGGTCATATCCATAACTAGAGAAAAGTTGCTCCGGCTGCTTCGATACATGTATGGATGGTGTGAGAGTGGCATAGGATAGTTGGAACAACGAGTGAGAAAGGAGCAGATAAATCTCGAACCTCCGGAGAATCACCCAATAAAAATAAAAAAAATAAATAAAAAAAACGTGGAACAGGGGGAGTCTGCTGGCGAAAAGAGGACATGACAGTTAGTAATCAAACAACAATCAACCCTGGCTTGGCTTTTCGGAGATGGCAAGAACTGAGGGATTTGAAATGTTGTAAAAGCGACGCCGTGGCGTTTTTATTACTCAACAAGTGAGTAAGGTATTTTATTAAACAGATACATTTCCATATGTAGCTCTCTAACAGAGTTCATTGTAAAGCATTATCTGGTATGAATGGAAGGTATTCATCTGCACAGTCATGCAAAGCAAAAAGAGTAATATTGTGAAATATTATTAGAATGTAAAATAACTGTTTTATGTTAATATATTTTAAAATGTAATTTATTCCTGTGATCAAAGCTGATTTTTCTGCATCATTACTCCAGTCTTCAGTGTCACATGATCCTTCAGATCTGCTCTTATTTTTGTGTTCCACTGCCTGGTTTTTGCGGTTTGAGGTGCACGAACAGAGCTGAGTAAAGCAGCAACCTGCAACCATGATTTCTTACGTTCAATCTGCCCAAAATTTTCATCCATTTTTGACTGAATGAAGAAGAAAAAAAAAGTTTTAAATCAGTTTTTAAATGAAATGGATGAATAGACTATTACCTACAACAAACTGTGTGCTGTTATACTGCTGAAAAGCAAACCTATGAATTGATATATGCAAATTCAGGGTCATGTTCAGCCCACATATACCCCTGCATACTTCTGCAGTCCAGGGGCTTTCAACAGTGAAATACCTGGACCACACTCGTGCATGATTACCTTTGTAAGAATATGTAGCTTAAAGTCACCATGAAATCAAAATTGACCATTCATTTTTTTTTTTTTTTTAATTCATGTAATTCACTTTAATCAAAATAACTCTACTGGCGTGAGGGTGGGGACAACCTGTCACTCACATGAGATCCACCAATAGCAAATCACAACCATCCAATCAATCCCCCATGGACAAAATCAAGTCCTGCCCTAAGTTTTTTTTTTCTTGTTTGAGAAGCTGTTCTCTCAGATAAACGTCTTACAATAGGGAAGAAAAGACTTTTAGAGGTAAATGTAAGACTCACCTGAGGAGACATAAGTCCCTTTCATTTTAAATCAAATTAAGTGTCTGGAAAAATTTTATTTACTTAAAAAAAAAAAGATCGGTAACAAGTGTTTATTTACAAGACGCGTGAGAACCAATGGTGTGCATCCCCGTCATCCTGATTTGAATATTATATGAGAGCTGCTGGTTTACTCAGCCAGAGTACGCTACAGTAGTAACTGTTTATTTTATTATTTTACCCTATATGCATGATTGTGTGGTTGGCTGCATTTTAATATTATTATATTCAGCATTGGTGTTTCCCATGCCAAATAAAGTGACTGTCTCTTTCTTTCTTTCCTTTCATAGTCTGTTTAATTTCCTTTTTTTTTCTATTTTCTCACTGAAGTCCTTGATCATGGCATGACCCTGTCTCAAAATAGCCATGCAATAGCATGTGTGGTGTCAGCTCTACCATATCTCTCTCTCTTTCTCTCTCTGTTTGAATAAATCAGATAAAGGAAAGAAAGGACTCAATTAAGTCTATTTTCTCCATTAATCTAAAACGTGTGCTTACTACTTCCACCATGCAAGCATTAATGATTCGCGTGTAGACGGATGTTTATGGGTGCTAGAGGAAAGAGAAAAGATTATTAAGACTTGATAAAAGCTATTTAAGCAATATATCTTCAGCGTCCCTAAATTACATATACTTCCCCACTGTGGCCAATCTCTGCATTCGCTGCATTCTGTGGTCTAATATTTTTGTATAATAACGCTAAACTATATATTTAACCATCATCACAAGTAACAGATTTCCTATAATATAGCTGTGCTACTTCACAGAAGAAAGAGTCGGAACAACATGAGGGTGAATAAATTATGACAGGGTCACATCTTGCCCCAAATGCTCAAACACCCTAAAGATGACTCGCTCGACCTCTCCAATCTGTTTGTGTGTTTTCTGAACACACATGTGTCGATGTTCCGACTTTGAAACTATATCCAGCACGCCACAACCCTGCCCAAAGTGTGTTTACAGCTGAGCTTGTTGTGTGTTTGCTTTGTGTTGCATGTCTGAGCAAGAGCGTAAAGGGATCTCCCAGCAGCCCTTGGGTACTGTCAGGCTTTGAGTGACAGCAGAGAGCTGCAAGATTAAGACTGGCCGAGCATAAACAAACCCCGAGGTTTCATCTGCCACGGGTCTGGAGGACCACTCGCACACACTTTATGACTATTTATGGTCCTGAATGAGACTTGGACAATATTTGAGCAGAACCTTTGAACTCCTGAAGTTCTGATGGGTCAGGAATCGAAGAGGCTCTGATGCGGTGAACATTTCAAATGTTGGTGGCCATTATGCTACATGAAACACTTTTAGTTCGTTTTAGAGAAAGTACTCGTCTTTTTGTATATGTCTGCTACTAATATAACACAATAAAAAGCAAATAGTGTTTCTTTCAACAATTTGGTGTCTTGTTGAACCTCAATTTTTAAACAGGTTTATGCTGGTTTGTTGCTGCCCAGATGTTCATTATCGCATGTTAGCTAACGTGGGTTGCCCGAGGACATCCCAGCTGACAAAAATACGTCCTAAGAACATTCTGCTAATGTTTTCATTTGTTCTCTGAACATTCAAAAGGAACATTTTTTAAAAAAATGTTACAAACATGTTTTTCTTTGTTATGCGAACGTTAAGGGAACATTACTTTTGAATGTTCTATAAACGTTCAGAAACAAGTAGTAAGTGGTATGTTAAAAAAAAAGTTTCAGAAAAAATGTTCTGTGAACATAGAAATAATGTTTTTGACGTATTTGAGAACATTATTAAAAACCAGACAAATTTGAACAAACGTTCTATCTGTGTTACTGGAAGAATGTTTGTTCATAACTTTGTGATAACCTTGCCAGAACGTTACCCTGAGAACATTAACTGGTGTTAGCTGGTGTTTTGCTGGTTAAGCTAGTCTTGGTGGGGGCACAAGCACCCAAAACACAAGACTGTTGGTCACCACTACTGGTGATGGACTGTGTCCTTGATGGGACAGATGAGGTCTAGACATGTTTTGTCAAATGTGTAACTCAAATGTGGTTTGAGTTAAGGCCCGTTCACACCAAGGATGATAACTATAACGATAAAGATATAGTTCTAAAAATCATTCTAAATATAAATTAATAGCAGAGTCCACACTAGTGTTGTACTCTAGACCGGTCTTGATCTCGAGACCGGTTTTAAGACAGTTTTTTAAAGGTCTTGGTCTTGTCTTGGTCTCAGCCGCATTTGGTCTCGATCTTGTCTTGGTCTCAGACTAAAAGGACTCTGGATTTTATTTCAAAACCGGTCAAGACCACAACTGCGGGGATATTGCTAAAGTGCCGTTGCATTGTCTGATTTCTTTGTTAACATCATTAATTTGATTGGATGTAAAACTTCCTGCTTCAAATGCAATCAATAACTTATTTCTAATTTCATTTATTTTGTTACTGTTGTGCCAGGTCAGAAATCAACAAGAGATTGTGTCAAAAATGTCACCAAAATTAATACAAATGCCCACAAAATTCAAGATATGATTGCAAAAAAGTACTTATAAGATCTTGATATTTATATTTTAACATATGATATAATTGAGCAATATCACAAGAAAGAGGGCTGTTTTCACAAATATCATTGCAAACGTGATATTGATTTTTTGCAAATATTCAATAAACAAAATTTTATTTTTAAAACATTAATCTCAACATTATTTATGCATTTGTAATTGTACCAATTTAGATGCAACTTCTGTTTCACCTCTGTAGTGTAAGGATGAACTTTGTTGTTAGTGATTTCAATTGACTGGTAACAGCTCTATATAGTGTCTTATTATTCTAATTGTAATTATTGATTAAAAATAAGACATTTCTCAAGCAGTAAATGTGAATCTTTCAGATGAATTTGAGGAGTGCTAGTCTGGTCTTGGTCTCGACTTAGTCTCAGTTTAGGTGGTCTTGACTACAACACTAGTCCACACAAAAAAGGCAATAAAAAAACATGCCACGTCTTTCTGGACACAAACAGTCAACAGGCTATATCTTGTATTAATTCTTATTAATACTTAAAATTATTATACTTGCTTTTATTATTTCTAACATTAATTATTTCATATAATAATTTATGTGGGGTTGTGTTTTCTTTTTTTTGAGGACTAATGCAGTCATCCTGTAAGTGTTATATATGGTGGCTATAAACATGCACATACACACTGATCTGGTCAGTTTATCCTCTGTGGCTGAATGAAATGGGTGAAACCCCAGTGGGTGTTACGGTGAAACGTTAGCGTCCCTCCCTCCTCTGTGTCTTCACCTCTCCCTGTGTCCGCTCCTCTCTCATTCCCTGCTTTTGTCCTCTTTAAAGTGGTCGGTGGGGTGTTAATAATTTGTTTCTCTCCCTTCTTTTTCATCCTTCGTCACTCGCACTCTCTCATCTTCCTTAAGAGAGCGGGATGGGGTCCTTTAAGGGTGCCGCCCTCCCTGTTCCTCTCTCTCTTTCATGCTTTCTTTCTCTCCCATACCTCGTTTCTATCCTTTTTCATGCTTGGCGGCCCCGGTCCCACCCTTTCAATTTGGGCGCACCGCAGTGACTCTCTCAGAGCGGCTCAACTGGAACTGTTGCTATCTTTGGAATCTCCCTGTGTGTGTAAGGGATTACAGTGAAGGTTCATATGTAAGTGCCCAGCTAACAAAAATATGTTCTAATAATGTTTTAGTAATGTTCCCATTAAGTTCTCTGAACATTTAAAATGTCCATTTTTTTTAAAGGTTTTAAAAACGTTCTTTCTAGGTTATGCAGACGTTAAGGAAACATTCCATTTTATAATTCTGCAAACATTTTGGCAGTGTTACTTTTGAATGTTCTGAATATTCTGAAAGAAGTAGTAACATTTAAAAAACTAAAACGTTATATATAAACAATGTATATATAACGTTTTTGTGCTAATGTTTTGAGAACATTATTACAGGCTAGATAACTTTGACCGAACATTCTATCAACGTTACTGGAAGAACGTTTGTTGAAGAACATTGCTAGAACATTAGCTAAAGTTCTGAGAACATTCCCTGTTAGCTGGATATAGGCCGTTGGCCCAGACAGAATCTTCTGTTCCCGCATCTTCTGCACTGATTTTAATCTAGTAACGTTATGTTGCTAATTCATATTTTTACTTCATTTTGCCCTGGAAGGGCAACTTAGGAAAATTATTTTTGAAGGTGGCTAACAAGTAGCATGTAGTGTCAACACTGGCCACTAAGGCTTGACCTTTTTTATAGTCATAAGAATTGTAAGAGGAAAAAGTTCTGGAGGGAAACTAGCCCACAGTTAGCCTGAAGAATCAATAATGTGAATCAATAAGACTGCGTTTAAGTACACTTTTTTTTTTTGCCCTTCCCTCGCTAACTTCCCTCCGATTCGGATGTACGTCATTGCTTACGAGTGCCCACTACCGAACCCTTACATTGTGTTTAAATGGAACGCCCTAAGCCCTTGATCAATCAGAATCTGCAATGGAGCCATGATGTTTTATCTCTGTATAACTCTTCTAAACTGCTTAATTTACCTACCTTAACTTATAGCAGTAAACTATTTTTAACTCATTTGAATTGTGTGTGAAAGGTGTGTTGGAAGGTGTGTGGATAAATTAAGTGTGAGGACTGTGAGTTGCTGTTGTGACATCAAAATCCTGTTGCATTGTGGTCTATGGAGCTGCCTCTGGGGGTGGGGGGGGTTGAGAGAGAAATGGGAACGCGGGGGCACCGCGATGCGACCGCAAAGGGCACTTTCACTTTCGTGATCAAAGGGGCAGGGGCTCAAATATAGGCCAAATTCTAAACTCAAATCATGTTGCTGTGACAGTGTTTCTGATGGTAGTGGAAAGGTTTTGGTGAGTGCTGTACGAATGTTTGGCTTCAGTAATCAGAGCAGGTGAAGAGCACAGTGAGAGCGCTCGCAATAACATTTGTGCAAAAGCTGCAGCTCTAAGTAGAAAACAGGCTTAAACTACAGCTAATACAAGCAACAATGAAAACAACCATCCCAGCTGGAGCTGATTGAAGTCCCTGTCTCTTTTCTTTCTGTCGCTCTCTCTTTCTCCCAGGCCTTCTATCCGCTAAGATGATTTCACGCTAAAGATCAGCCATTTGACAACACACACTTTAATTAGATATGTGTGGAAGAGGAAACACACACACACACCAGAGGAAGCGACTATGACACAAAACTGATCAAGTTAAAACACGGCCCATCTGACACTTCACTCTTAAAATTAAAGGTTCTTTATTGGTATCTGTGGTTCCATGTTGAACCTTTAACATCCATGGAATTTTTATATTCCACAAAAGGTCATTTATAGTGGAAAAGGGGTCTTCAGATTATTAAAATATTCATCACATTAAGAAAAAAAATGATCTTTTAAGAAATGGTTCTTCTATGACCTTGCTGTGAAAACTTCCTTTTGGAAACTTTATTTACTAATACTAACTAATACTCTAATGAGAGTTAGTTGACATGTAGGTGAAATGTTACTTATATAGTCAACAGAAACGGGGGGGGGGGGGGGGGGGGGGGGGGGGTGTAACCAAAATTATTTTTGTTTACCTGATTAAAATGCAACACAATTCTTGAACTCCAACTTAATTGCATTGTATTACATTTGTAAAAAAAAAAAAAAAAAAAGAAAAAAAAAAGATTATTTAATCAATTTGCATTGTCACCAAGGTTTTGACGAGTCCCTGCTGGTAGATGTCACTAGTACACCATCTAACACTGGGCAGGGAATTTTAAAGCATGCTTTTTTTGACATTTAGTGCTATTTTTGTTCAAAATAAGAAAATAGTTTTTGTTTCATGAAACACTTTCCACCTGTCAAGAACATATCAAGGTTATATGTCACCGCTAAACTACAATAAAATGCAAAGAAATTACATTTTGCTTAAAGAAAATAAAGCCTAATCGTAGGACTATTACATTTTCTTGCATTGTGACTATTATTTTTAAGTACTTTCCATTCATTCATGTCTGTGCCCAGCAAAAATATGTTTTATAATTTTGTTAATGGTCCCATTAAGTTGTTATTTCTGAATGTTCTCTGAACGTTCAAAACTTCCAGTTTTTTTAAATGATTTAATTTATTTTATTTAACTCTTTCCACCCCAGCGTTTGTTTTGTTTTTTAAAGTTGCCAGCCAGCACCAGCTTTTTTTGATAATTTTCACAAAACTTTCATGATCCCTAAAATATTTAAACATACAATATAGCCTATCAAAAGAAACAGAGCCTCTGAAATAGCTTTATGCATTATTTTTTATGAACACTTGTGGATAAATTTCATTTTAAAAAAGCAACATTTTGAACAAAAACTGAGAAAATTTACGTCCGGATCAGATTCGGAAACATGATCAAAACTTAACTGCTTTACACTATGAAACATTTTCTTTCTGTAACATTAGGCAGTTTTGATTTACATGTTGTTTCTTGTTGGATGATCATGTTATTTTAAGCAATGCTTCTATCGCTTGTTTCTGCTGTTTTGCCTGTGTTTTGATCCGGAGATTTTGTACTCTTTCAGAAGATACATAATAGCACCCCATACCTTATAACACTGAAAACATGGATTGCTGGAAAATTCCGTCAATGGCAGGAAAGAGTTAAGGAAACATTCCATTTTATCATTCTGGAACATTACTTTTGAATGTCATCTGAACATTCTGTAACAAATAACATTTTACAAAATTATGAACATCAAGCCACGATCACACTAGACTTTTGACACTGCAATGGCCGTGATATGACTTCATACTCTGCAGCATCTTTTTTTTTATACATAATTTCAACATATAACAAATCTACTCCACTTTACTACAAAAAAAATTTAATTCAGAAAAGAGGTCACGCCGTGACGTATTGATCTTCTATTGTTACAAAGACCCTGTCCCAAATGGAAACCTAAGCCCTCGTGATCTTCCTCCAAGTCCACGCTTTCGTGACATAAGGCTGCTTTGACTATCGGGTAGAAGTATGCTGCGGAGCTCGCGGGTTTGCGGTCTTGGTAAAAGTGCGTATTGAGGGTGCATATCGACTACAAAGGAGGCGCTCACGAGCACCCTCCTGAAACCTAAAGATGACAAATGGGACAAATCTTAACGAACACACGCATGTGGCAGCCATTGTAAGTCCACAAGACCTCAAGTGCACATGAAGTGTGCCATTTGAGACGAGGCCGAATTTTCACCAATCTTGGATTTTGGAACACGCCAAAATGTGAAATTTCTTCGCGTGAGCTTTCTGCAATCAGTGGAATGAAAAGTGTAGTGTGACCGCCCTTCAAATGTTTCCGAAGAAAAAAAAAAGTTGTATAAATAATGTTTTTGTGCTAATATTTTGAGAACATTATTAAAGACCAGACAACAAACATTCTATTAAAGTTACTAGAAGATTGTTTGTTCACAACGTTGAGAGAACCTTAGCTAAAGTTCTGAGAACGTTTCCTGTTTGCTGGGTAGGCATTCAGTTTTGTTGGTCAGTACAATAATCAAGGCTTTTTTAAGGGATTTGAGCCAAAAACGGCAGGGGTCTAAGTCTTATCACTCTCACACTCCTGATCCAGCCTGTACTATAGGATATATTCCTTCTCTATCAGTCTATCTGACCATTAGAAAGAAAGAACAGAGCCACAATACCAGCCAAAGAAATGAGCATCAGAGGGATTAAAATGCTTTAAAATACGATCGATCCTGCTGGATGCTCATACAAAACGATTACACAACAATCTCTTCAGGTAACGATGGTTTTAACAGTAATCTGGATTACGACCCTCATGAGTATTGTATTGTGGTGTGTGGATACGGTCTAATCTCATTCAGACCGAGAAAGCAGATGAATCTGATTGGTTGCAGTTGTCCTCAGCAACAATGAAAGATTTGATGGCACAAATCTTGCAATTTGATTAACATCGCCTGATACTATCTGTCCTGAAATGGCAGAGCTGTTATCATCACACGTTTGACTTAAGACAAACTGGCTGTATGTGAAATAAATCACTGAGAAGCTGCACGTACAGTGATCTTTCAATGTGTCAGATCACAAAGAATGCATTTTCCTTAATCTTTTGAAAAGGGACGCACCAATATTACAATTCTGGCTTATACAGATAAGCCGTTATTATATTTATGTTATGGCCGATGTTAAATTTCTATACTATTTCATGTAAATACATTTAAAATACTCCCAAATCTATATGAGGCCTTTAAGGCTTTGGCTGGGTTGTTTTGCTTGTTAGACTGATCACTTCAGTGCATTTGCACACCTAAAAAAAAAAAAAAAAAGACATCCAACCCCAATTTGCGTCACACTAATTTCCGTTCTAGAGTTACAGTTCCTCAGAGTCTCTCTCTCGCTCGCCCTGCAGGCCCTGAGGGAGGGTGAGGAGAAGAAAGGAGACATGAAGGAGATAAAGAAAAGGCTGATGAGGAGGGCAGGAAAACAACCGCACAACCGCACCCGGTGGCACAGGATTCCCATTCAGCCCCGGACAGGGACAGAGCGGCGCCAGTGTACATGTGAGAGAGAGCAAGTGTTTAAAAGCCGAAGCATCCTAGTGGCCGATCAAGTGTCTCTTTCTAAAAATAATGGCAGACAAGACAGCTCGTAGTGTAAGTGTGTGCGTATGCATGTGTGTATTGTCATGTGTGTGCGTGTGTGTGTGTGTGTGTGTGTGTGTGTGTGTGTGTGTGTGTGTGTGTGGCAAAAAAATCCTTCTGTGGTACCTGATGATGAGATGAAGAGATCATGTCTGCTTTTGACACACGTCACTCTGATGACCGCAGACTAAACCCTCTGACTTTAAGAAAATAACAACATACAAGATATCATACATGTCTATAAACAAAAATTAAAGCCCCTGACACTGAACACAATAAGACACATAGTTAATAAGCTGAATTCTGCACTGTAAAGTTGACTTCTAAACTTTATTTATAAAATAACTTCAGTAAACTGAGTAAAACTTATACCCCCGGTTTCACAGACAAGGCTTAAGCTAGTCCTAGACTAAAATGCATGTTTGAGCTGTTTTAACTGTATGTAACTTGCACTGATGGATCTTAAAATATGTCAGTGCCATTGATTTGTCTCAAGATGCACATCAGAAATCTTTTTTTCTTTGGTACATTTAAAAAAGCTACTTAAATACCTCAATTGAACTAGGCCCTAATCCTGGCATAGGCTAAGCCCTGTCTGTGAAACCGTGAATAAAAGTATTAATTTCTTACTGACCCCAAACTTTTAAAAGGTAGTGTATATTATAGTAATTATTATATTATATTGTATTCTAAAAGTTTTTGTGTGTGTATGTGTATGTATATATATATATATATATATACATACAATTTGATGGAAAATTTCAGAAAATGTTCCATCAAATTTGATTTTTTCACACGTTAACCTTTGTAATCTTCGTGTGCTGGAATTTTAGCATTGTCATTGAGACGACGAGATGTCTGCAAGACCTGTTGTGTCTGATGCAGTATCGAAAACATCCAATCCAAAACAAAACCAGGAACGATTGCTTCTGTGTTCCATGAGTGTCTTGTATCGGTTTATCAGCTGGTCTACAATAATCCAGATGAAGATAGCAATCCCGCTTCTGTTGGTTAATCCCTGTCGGAATGTGTGTGTGTGTGTGTTACCCGTATTAAGATACTGATCGCACATATTACCTTCCAATGAACTCTAAGAACGATATTAAAGCATGTAAAAGCAACATGTTAAACTAGAGTAAACATGGATATTGTTTTTCTACAGGGCACAGAATGTCAGTTATACTCATAATGTATTAATAAAGTTCTACTTTACCCAATGCTTGAGACTGCAATGTATTTTATGCGTACTAACTATAGTATGTACCTGCACTCTTAAAGTCACCATGAAATCAAAATTCTTATTTTTGTAGTATTTGTTATAAAAGATTTATTGTACACTTTTTTTTTTTTTAATTCATGTGCCCTCATAATCTTTAATCAAAATATATTCCCCTCCCTCTTGCAGCGTCATCTCTTCTCTTCTCTGATGATGTGTTTACTGGCATGAGGGCGGGGCAACCTGTCACTCACATGAGATCCACCAATAGCAAACCACAACCATCCAATCAATTCCCAATGGACAACATCAAGTCCTGCTCTACATTTTTCTAGTTCGACAAGCCATTTCACTTGAGTATAAGTCACAATAGAGAAGAAAAATCTATCGCAACTTTTGTTTCATGCCCACTTTTTTGCCAAAAACGTCCTCTATGCTTATACATTTAACATGGAATATTTCCATTCCACAAAAGCTTTTTTTTTTGTAGTGGAAAAAAATTCTTTAGATTATTAAAATGTTCTTCACACACACACACACACACACACACAAAAAAATTGTTTAAGAAGTGTTCACTGAAAGGTTCTTTGAGGAACCAAAAAAGGTGGATCTACGTGTGTACTAAATTGCTTTTTATGATGTTCCATTTAGAGTAGAACGCTGCCTTAGAAGGAAGCTGCCTATGTAGACAGTGAGATTTGGTTTTGGAACAAAGCCATTGTGTTGTCTCGCAGCAGGACACAGCAGGGCTGAAGCATGAGAGCTGAAAAGTTGTGCAGTTCTGTGTAAGTTCAAGACACTGAGTGTCATCGGGTCACAGCGCAAACAGCTCCCGTAGAGCTCGTGGGGCAGCTTTTCATGATCATGCAGAGCTCATGATAAACCCACCAATCACAGGTCTGATCACAAGCGCAGGGTTCAAGTGTGTGTCAAGGATAGAATGCCCACAGTTCTACACTGTCCTCCTACAGCAACACATTCTGACCATATAATAACACACATGGAGGAGCTTCAGAGAAACAGATGAATGGATTCCATTGGAAGAAATCCAAAATTCTATTTTGTTGCATTTGAATCTCATAAACTGTTTTGCAATGATGTCATAATCATGAGAATGATCAGCTTTAAAGGATTAGGAAGCCAGAAATTATGTTTTCACCCTCATGTTGTTCCAAACCTATGCTTTAAAAAAATGTAATTTAATTTTTTTTTTTTTTTTTTTCATAAACAAAAGAAGGTGCATTGAAGGTTTATGCAGCTCTTTTCATTAGACTTTTCAGTCACACTTTAGATTAGGGTCCAATTCTCACTATTAACTAGCTATTAATTATTTTACAATACTGTTCAAAATAGTATAAAAAGGACTAAAACTGACGTAAAAAATAAATCAAAGGTAAATAGAAATGTTTAAAAACTAATAAAATATCAAAAGCATGTAACAATGACTAAAACTTAAAGTAAAATGAAAACGGAATAAAATATAAAAATCAAAGCTAATTCAATATATCTATAACTAAACATATAGTATATATAAATAATACTAAAATATGGAATTGATAAAGCTGAAATAAAACAAAATATAAATATTACACATCAAACTTAAACTCTTCCTTGGCAGCTAACTGAAATAAAATAACTGAAGTATTAAAATGACTAAAACTATAACTGAAATAAAAAACCTAAAAAGAAATATTACAAAAACTAATAAAAATGACAAAAGCATGTAACAAAATGTTTAAAACTTAAATGAAAACTAAACAATATAAAAACTAATTCAAAATATTAATAAATACTAATATAATGATAGTATATAAATAATAATAATAAAATATAATAATAATAATATTCACATTTTGTAAGTATTATTCCTTTAAAGAAAATGATTTTGATGTCTATCAGTGCAGTATTTTTTGGCTAACATATGCAATGATAGACAATTCTTAAAATGTGCAAAAAAACTACATTCCCAGCATGCCTCACTGCTCTAATCTAGTACTGACAACCCCTGTCATGGCTAGTGTAATTACAGAGAGAGGACAGGAACAAGTCACTCACACCCATTAACTATTGAAAATAGCTCTTGCAGTTCTCTTCTGGCCATTTCACATTGACTGACAGAAGAAACCAGAGAGAGGGGAGATGTCTTGGCCTCTGAATGAATGATGTCCTTCTCCATTTTTTTGAAACTGTCAGTCATTGCAGACAAAAGTTTTGTTCTGTCCAGACAAAATTACATTGCTCATTAAAACGGCTCATAGTTCACACTTCTGACAGGTGATAATAATGTGCTCTGTGAATGAGTGGGGTAGTGTGTTGGGAGGTCAGGTTATGACTTGTGTAAAATGGCTCTTGGCTGTTTAATCAAGCATAAGATGTTTGTCAATGATGTGCTGAGTGAGGAATGCCGTCTCTCTTCACAGGCAGGCTGATTCAATGAACTGTTGACACTGCGTGCTTAACATGCTCAGAGAAGTTTGTTTGGCTGTGAAATGACTGTTTCAAATGGCAAGTGCTGATAGCAGGCCTGAGAACTTAGTGTAATTCCTACTGTTAAACAGAAGTCACTCAGAAGCATTTATGGCAACACTATGCTGCCCTCTTCTGGTGGATGCAAGTAGTGCAGCAGAATTCCAGCTGGCTGTCACATGCCTCTGATGAAGGTACTTTGCCTCCATCATGTGGCTCACTATTGAACACATCAATGGTCATTCTGCCACACTGCTCTTACTATTGCTGTACAGAGGTGTAAAGAGTACCTGAAAACCATACTTGAGTAAAAGTACTGATACCTTACAGTCAAAATGACTCCATTACAAGTTACAAGACACCGATTCCAAAACAACTTGAGTAAAAGTCTTAGAGTATCTGATTTTAACAGTACTTAAGTATTTTACACATACTGAATGCTGGCTCAAAAGATGCAGTAGTCCTCAACACCAAAGAGACATGCGAGTGAGACACAAGGAACAGTTGATTTGTGGAAAGAGCAATCATATTTATTTTTAAGTAAAATTAAAAAGTCAGAGCCTTCTTGCTATGGACATGCCAGTTTCTGTCTCATTCGGCGACTGCAGACATGTCCTCATCTCATTTATAAAACACTAGCAATTCACAACTACTTGCTAATACACTCACATTTATGTAAAGAAGTCTTGTTGACAAGTTTGGGCGAGTAAGGGCAAACCACACAAGATGTAGTACTTGCAGTGTCCGGTAGATGGCAATATTGCTTCTTTTGTAGCAGAAATAAACAGCTGCAGAAAAAATTAGGTGGCATGCAAAATGTAATAAGTAATTGCATTGCTCATTACAAATGTAGTGGAGTAAAGAGTACATATACTTATTCAAAAATGTAGTCTAGTAAAGAGTAAAAGTTGCTAATATCTTTGATACTTAGTAAAACTACAGAATAGTCAAATATTCAAAGAAATTGTGCATACTGAATGTGCGAGACTTCTGATTCATTAGCGCCTATAGGTTAATAACTAAGAATAGCCAAGTGCTGTAAACATAAATCATTTTTGTTGCATTAACTGAGGGTGTTTACACGACAATGATGTACTAAAAACAGAAACATTTTTCCTTTGCATTTTTTCGAGTACAGATGACAACGTTGTCAAAACAATCCCCATTCACACAAATCTGTAAAAACGTCAAAAAAACGGTGTTATATTTATGCCAGGCCAGTAGTTGCCGATGTCACTTTGTAAAAAAAAAAAAAAAAACACTACTCGCCTATAGACTGAACACGTGATACACATGCGCATGACTGTGTTTACATGGAAACGCGTGTTTTTGTAGCATGAAATAACTAACTAATAACAAACTTATTTAAAGAACGAACACTTTAACTAACATCAACATGATTAAAAACTGCCTAAAATGACAGAAACCATCTTTGGAAAAGAAATATTTTACGTGTAATTTGACTGTTTAGTTTGTCTCACGTCACATTACATTACATGGAGACGGGGGGGGGGTTTATTACCTATTCTGCATCCAGCGATCCAGATGCTTTGGCTTCACTTTTCAGGACTCGTGTGGCACGCTTGCCATTTTCAGGCCCCCAAAACACTGTTGTCGTGGAAATGAACAGTCAAATGCATAAAAAGTTTTACGTTTTTATTTTTATGTCGTGTAAATGGCCCCCAGAACGAAATGGGTGGAATCGCGGTTGAAATCGCGTTCAGATTAGATCGTGTTCTGGTTGAAATCACGGTGGGTGTTCAATAAAATTACATTTTTATTGAATTTTTAATGTTACATATAACAAAATGTCTTTCTCTGTGTTCAGGTTTGACTGTAGTAAAATAAATGGAAAAACTGACTCTTCAAATCAACATTTCAAACAGAAAATATCTAAACCTTGCCAAAACATGGTCTTTGAGAATGTCTAAATATATATCCAAATCCACAACCTAAAAACAACTAGTTTACAAGCCTCTTTATATAGAGCTATATAGGATGTGTATACATGTTTTTCTTTTATTACTCACACCAGATGACACTAATCTGCCTTCAAATCATAATAATTGCATTAATATTAATTAGTAACATTAAATTCTCTCAAAATACAAAAGAAAAAAATATTATTGAACAAAAATATATTACATTGATTTTACTGAAAATGAAAAAAAAAATTAAATTTCAGGGTGTTAGGTCCCTTTTGACCGCGAACAACACAAGTGTGACTCCCAAATGAACAGCCAGAGGGTTAAGGGGACATGAAAATGAACTGCAATGTAGAAACGGCCTATCTGATGGCATTGTTAAATAATTAAATAAATAAATCTATAACCCACAATAAAACGCCTAGCCATTGTTATAATTTAGGTTACATGATCAAAGCACTCGTCCCTGTGAACGTGTGTCCCCTCATCTGGAAATCCGCAGCATGTCCTGCTGAAGCCCATGAGGGATGTTTTTATTCACTCAGCTCAGCGTTGCAGCATCAATCCTACACTGACGTCACCCCCAAATTTCGCAGCTCCGATCACCATCTCTTTAATTTAGCCTTGTGATCAGAAATGGCGGAAAGATTACTCGATGTCGAGCTATTTTTGTCTCCCAAAGCTCATTAGGTGTGGAAGGGTGACTGTGAAAACACTCCGCGCAAAAGTAGGAAGCGGCTCTTGTGTATCCGTCTCGCGCCTTTGAGCTCAGGTTACCACGAACACCGCTCTGCGTCTCAGCGCGTCCCTAAACACCCACTTTTGTATTCCGAGGGAAAACAGGCTCCATCGGACACTTCGAGGGACAAACTGCTTGAAAATGTTGACCCTGTTGTCGGCTATGTACTTGGTGGTGCGCACGGCTTCGGCGCAGGTAAGACGCCTCTCCTTGACAACGGAGGCGTAAGATGCACCATGAATGCACCATGAACGTACGTTTTTTCTTTGAACACAATCCTTATGCGTTAAAATATCAGTACTATCTAAGGATTTATCCTTACCGTGCATGCTAAAGCATAATTCGCCTTATAAATGATAGTTTCTAAAGCTAAGTGCAAGTGATTGCATGCTGAAAATTCCATATTAAAATGGTTGCTGTGTTTTGGAATGTGGTAGTTGGTTTATAGCTGGTCCAAGGTAGTCCAACCTAGTCTTTACCTGGCCCAAGATGGTCATCTTGGACTAGCTACTAATAGCAGGACATAGCAATTTAAGGTGATCAGGTTAGTTTTAAGATCTGGTAAACCAGTCAATGAACCAAGTAAAAACCATATTGGACCTGCTATCATGTTTAAAAAAACACAGTTACTAAGCTGGATTTTCTAGTAGGGATTGGTTGATGCTGGCATTAGTCTCATTCATTATGCACACCTTGAAATCTTATAGTACGGCGGGAGGGCAGCGACCTCTTTGATTCATTTACGATGCTTTGGCAAGCAGAGTCCAGCACCATGGATAGCACTCGCTCCGGTCTGGATCCCCATACGGCCGCTCCACCCTTCCAACGGTGTGTTATGTAATGTTAACTTGGCTGAAGTGCCTCTGTCCCAAACAGAAGCAAATATATTTAGCACTGGACTCTAAAAGGATCTGCGTTTTACACTCACACCCATGCTGATCACAACAGTGAAATGCAGAGGGGACTATGATAGTAAAAATGCATCATTAAACATGAAGGAGAAGAGGTCATGGAACAGATCCAAGCCCATTAGAGGCTTTTAACACTTTACCCTGGGTCATTTTTAATCCTGAGGTAGTGTAATCATGGGTTATTCTATGTTTTCACACTTCATACTTCATAAAGAAATATACAGCGTATTTAACACATGTTGACTTTTTGTAACAACGTGCTGTAATGGTGGGGATGTCACATTTTATAGAGTAATGATGTTATGATATTCAAGATCACAATGGGAACCAACCATTAAATAGTTAATTATAGGCTTTTTTTTAGCATTGAAAGATTAAAACTTTAAAATAATAGCAATTACAAACAAGCAAAGCAATTTTTGCTTGTGTCAACAAGCCCTGACCTCCCCTTTACATTTAGCACCACAATCTGGGGTTAACACTGTATTTGCAAGGTTTTATAAACCCAGGGTTTAACCCTGTAAAGCCTGACATATGAAATCATTGTCAAATTTTATTTTATTTTGATACATCATGCTTGTATGACTTGTGTATATATATAAAAATCTGTTTTATTTAGAGGCCTCAACTGTGCAATTTGGTGCAAATATTTATTTGGCCAAAAAGTGAGATGAAATTCTGGATTAAATTCTGATAGCTTGTAATGTAAATCAATGAGATGTTTATAACAGTATAACAGACACACTTGCATGAAATGCTTAAATATAATTTGTCACTCTGAATGTATATCTCTGAATAATATTTTAGGATGATATTAAAATGCTTAATTTTATGATTAAAGCTCTGTAGTTTTAATCGTGGGGTAAAACATATAATGCAATGCAATATAATGATGAACATTCCTCAAAAGCCTGTTGAATCATATTTGATACTCATATTTTTAACATAATTTTTCTAAAAAAATTATGTATGGATAATGAAGTAAGCCTACGTTTTTTCAGTCCAGTAACTGATCATCTTGAAATATTATAAAAGTTATTCTTACATTTATTTTCTAAAAATCAGTACAGATTTCACGTTTATATGTAAATATGGCTGTGCTGACAGAAGGGAACTTGTTTTAGATTCTTTACACAAACTCCCAGAGAGCACAAACATGATTTCACTCTAACTGAACTGACAATAAGCTCAGTTATTAGTTATATATTTCAATATGGCCCAAAGTAAGAGTGCACTATTGAAAGTGCTTTTATTTTGAAATTTATAAGAAAAATTCTCAAATTATATTATAAGCATAACAATGTAAGAGAAAAATTGCATAGAAAATGATTGCTGATTTGGATTTGACCTCTTGAACAAAACATGGTGATCATGTTATCCAGTATGATTTGAGAATGTTTCCCAAAAGCCTTTTGTGCTTCAGTGGAAGTTGAGCTATAAGAGGCCACAGGAATCTGCAGGGCTCTTACTGGTCTACATATGCTGTTCTGTTAATGTCACCTGAAGGTTGATCCAACGTGAAGCTATTGTGTCAGCATTTGAGCAGAATATATATTATTATTAAAGAGTTAGAAATAGCTGCTTTGAGTAACCTTCTGTGACCCTGCCAAAACTTCTTGGATTTTATATATTTTTAGCCTATGACAGACACACACACACGCACTCTTCTTTAATGTCCTCTTAATGTCTATTGTGAAGTACATAAAGATAAACACACAGGCCTATGTGACTATTTTTTGTCTTTAATGTCCTCTTTATCAGGCTGTAAAAGATACTTATTCTGTTTGTCTGTTCACTCAAATGGCATAACTTTAACTAATCTGTTTCAAATGGCTATTATGTTTGTGTTCATAAACCTATCAAGGACCCAAACCTAACACCATAACTCGACAGGAGTTTCAAAACTCGACCTTTATACGATTTTTAAGGCTTATGCTCCATATATGGTAGTGCAGGGGGCGTGTAGGATGGGAGGGCGTCAGCGCGGGTTCTCGTGGGTAATTGAGTTCCTTTTGTAAGCTGGTTGGTGGTGGAGAGCGGCAATATCAACTACATATCCCAGTGTACAGCGTTTCTGTGTTTGTGAAAGCATATGACATTTCCATACAAGAATAGAGGTGACCCTCCGTTCAGTCTGAGTGGCAGAGCAGCACATCTTTGGCGCACATCTCAACCTGCACAATCAGACTTGAAACATGGTGAGATTTCATCCCTCCATTTTAGTCCTGCACGATATTTCAGCATAAATCAAGTTCGCAGTGTTGGTGTTAACATGGCGGGCTAGTTTGATTTAAACACTTTTGGGTGAGATTTAGGTTTTTGATATCTGAATTAATTTGAAATCTGTGATCACGAGCCACGTAACGATTCATATCGAATCATTTTGAAGCAGTTTTATGAACGTTTAACTGCCATTTCCGCGTTTGTGGAGTGGGTGTAATTATGAGGTGGCATCCTTTGTAACCATTGGTGCTATTTTGTCGCAATTTTGTCAGCTTGTAAATACTTTGTGGTGGAAATTTTCGTCGAAGTTACAGTCTCGCGCACACATAGTGACGTTACCATCGTTACAGTGAGTCGAGTTGTGCGGAGCGTCCGTTGCATCACCGTTTCATTCATTCACTGACTGAGGATATACGTAGAAATGAATTCGCTGAAACAATTATGTGCAAATACCATAGACTGTATAAAACAGGTAAATACTCAAATCTGCAACCTTTGATGTCATTTGTGACCCATTCCAGATCGCTAGGCCTTTGTTCACATAAATAGGTCATGCTGTTGACTTTGTGTTTGATTGCAGGCCGAACCGATCCGTGTCCTGGTGACTGGCGCAGCCGGACAGATCGCCTATTCTCTGCTCTACAGCATTGCTAAAGGAGATGTGTTCGGCAAGGACCAGGTGAGACAGAGACGGACTGTGTTATTGCGTAACGGGACATTGGGGGGAAACTGCAAGTGGAGCAAACTGGATTTTAAACCATGCTCTTGTGTTATATAAGAATTTGTGATTAAAATACTCGACTCTTTTGGTCCCTCTGTGATGCACGTCTTTTTATGTTTAGAATAAGGCTCTGACTGTTTCTGCAGTACGTAATTCATGTATTGTGTGCATGTATGCAAGGAACACTTGAAATATTTACTCATTTTGGGATTGTTTTGAACTGATAATTAGAAACTGACCGATACAGGTAAATGTTTATGTTTCCGATAATACAATACAATTGATGCAATATTTAATAGCCTAATCATATAGGAAACCTATAACAGTAAAATATATATATATATATATATATATATATATATATTTGAATGATAACAGCAAAATACAACAATAATATTACTAGATGTTTTGAGATATAAATATGGAAGCTTGTTTTCACCACCACTGAATAAAAAAAATACTAAAAGTAATTGCGACTTTATCTCTCAATTCTGACTTTTTCTTGCAATTGCAAGATCTAAACTCCCAATTATGAGTTATAAAGTCTTGAGTTGTGAGATATAAACTCGCAATTCTGAAAAATAAATCGCAATTGCGAGAAAAGTCAGATTTGCGAGTTTATATCTCAAAATTGTGAAATACAAACTTGCAATTGTGAGTCCAGTTCTGAGGGGAAAAAGGTCAGCTCACAATTCTGATATTTTTTTTTAGTTGTTTTTTTTTAGTTTTTATCTTCCAATTCGGAGAAACAAAGTCAGAACTTGCAATTGCGAGGAAAGTCCAAATTGTGAGTTTATGGGCCAGTTTCACAGACAGGGCTTAGGCTAAGCCAGTATTAAGCCTTATTTCAATTAGGGCATTGAAGTAGCTTTTATAAACATACCCTAGAAAAAAACATTACTGGTGTGCATCTTGAGACAAAACAATGGCACTGACATATTTTAAGATATGTCAGTACAAGTTACTTTCAGTTAAAACAGCTCAAACATGCATTTTAGTCTAGGTCTATCTCACATTTCTGACTTTTTTTTTTCTTGCAATTGCAAAAATATAAACTCACAATTACAAGTTATAAAGTCTGAATTGCGAGATATACACTGAACTCAAATTTCTGAAAAATAAACTTGCAGTTGCGAGAAAATAATTTTTTCCTCAAATTGTGAGATAGTCCAATTCTAAAGAAAAAAAAAAAGTCAGCTCACAATTCTGATATTTTCTTGCAATTGCGACTTTATATCTTGCATTTCGGGGAGGGGGGAAAAAAAATCAGAATTGCGAGAGAGAGAAATCACAATTATGAGAGAAGTCCAAATTGCTAGTTTATGCCTCGCAATTCTGACTTTGTTTCTCAGAATTGAGAGTTTATCTTTTACAATTCGACTTTATAACTCATAATTGCGAGTTTATATCTCACAATTCTGAGAAAAAATGTTAACTTGAAATTGTGAGAAGTCAGAACTGTCAGATAAAAAGTCACAATTACCTTTTTTTTTTATTCAGGGGCGTAAAAAAAGCTTTTATTTATATATATATATATATATATAATATATAAAATTAATTAATCAATTTATTTATGGCATTGTTGGGTGCTGTTCTTTAGAGAGCCACCAAATGGTGGCCATCAATAGCCTGTATTGAAATAGTTTTCAAACATTTTACATTAACATTTTAAGTCTTGAGTAAATATTGTGTAAATGTTTGGTAATGTTCATTAAAAATGTGTGATTTCATTGTATGTGTACATCTCAATAGCTTAGCTTATATCACATATGTATTGTTTTATTTTGGCAATGCATTATATCAACTATATCTGTTGATCACTACTTCCTGCTGCGCTTGTCAAAATGTGCATTCGCCTATACTCTATGCCAATCACTTACTAATTTAAAACCTCAAATGCAAAGAAGACATGTTTGAAGTGTCCTACTAAATGTGTATAATTGCATGCTGTCTGAAATGTATACTATGCTGCACATTTAATATCCTGAATATGTGTTTTGTCTGTGGCTGATGCAGTGAAACATGCATGTTTTTTCTCTTTGCCTCTGTCAGCCAATCATCTTGGTGCTTCTGGACATCACTCCCATGCTGCCCGTGCTGGATGGGGTCGTCATGGAACTGCAGGATTGTGCTCTTCCTCTTCTGAGGGGTGAGGGGTTACTTCTCTTGATTTAAGCAATTTGGACCTCATCACAATGAAACAGTTTTCATCGGACTCTTAAGTGACTCTTTCTACTGCAGCTTGGTTTATTTATAGCCAGCATCTGGCATGTATTAAAATGCAGAAGAGCAAGCATGACTCTGCAGAACAGATCTGCAGCAGTAGCAGAAAACAGCATGTGGTACGCTGTGTTTGAAGAGCAGGGAGGTGTAACCAGCTCTGACTGATCTTATTGGCTCGCACTGTAGGATAGTCACTGACCAATGAGAATCGTGATGGTGCCGCAACAATGGGAGGTGGAGAGGAGGAGGAGGCCAAAGAACAACTTATATCACAGACGTTGTGCTTTGGTTGAAGTCCATTCTGATAAACAGATCATTACTAACTGTCATTCTGAAGATTATCAATTAAATGAGCCACTTCATGAAATATCGACAGCCTGATAAATGGTTTATCGTGATCAGAGATGAAAGTGTCGGGAGATAATGTCAGCACATGCTCCTGAGAATTAATAGTCTAGGTACAAATACAATGAGGCTGCATTACCCAATAATGATGCTAAAATGTTCGCATGTGCAGTTTATCATTCAGTCACATGCATTTCTCCCTTGCTTGCTCATCTAAAATAGTCTATAACTTATTTCAATATACAGTAAGATTTTTTTTTCCTGCCAAGTCAGACAGTTTTAACAAGAAATTATTTTACTTTATTTTTAGCTAAATATTTTTTCATAAAATTATGTATGTATGTAATTTGCAATAATAGCCGGAAAGTTTTCATACAATGCTTTTTAAAAATCAGTAATGAACTTGCCATTTTGTTGACCTAAATGTGTCCTTTTGTTTCTCTTTCCTCACAGAGGTGATTCCTACTGATAAGGTTGAGGTGGGCTTCAAGGACCTTGATGCTGCCATCTTGGTGGGCTCTATGCCAAGAAAAGAGGGCATGGAGAGAAAGGACCTCCTGAAGGCCAATGTGGCCATTTTTAAAACCCAAGGTGAAGCACTGGAGAAGTACGCCAAGAAGACCGTCAAGGTAAATGTCTGCAACAAATAATGCAGCTTGAATTAGTTTTTGTGTGCCCTTGATTTATAGTTTTCATGAGTTTTCTAGCCATTTAATGTTAGACAACATAATCGATAAAGACCAGTTTTTGGTGTTTGCTGTTCTGCCGTTCACTTTTTCTTTTCTTTCCATAGGTGCTAGTTGTCGGGAATCCAGCCAACACCAACTGTTTGATTGCCTCCAAATCTGCTCCGTCCATTCCTAAGGAGAACTTCTCCTGCCTGACCCGTCTGGACCATAACAGGGCCCGCTCTCAGGTCCGAACCCCACTGCCTCATTCACCTTCAGTTGTTATTCTGCTTTATTGAAATTCTCTAACTCAGTCTTTGTGCTTTCCAGAGCTGCAGGTAACTGAGCTTTCTTATTGTCCAACTCAATGGCAGTGTCCCACATCTAGCACAGTTCTAGAGTAGCTATTTATAGTTATGTACTCTAAAGTAGTTCATAGACCATCAGAGTGACTTTGACTTTGACGTTGATGTAGATGAGGTGTGATTATCATATGCCATTTTAGAGGAACTTTAGCTCTCCTTGCAGATAACGTTGTTTGCACATACAGGCCTCTTGCTCATCTGCAATTTTCCTCCATGCCTGTAGGTGGCGATGCGTGTTGGTGTGTCCTCTGACAGTGTGAAGAATGTGATTATCTGGGGAAATCACTCCTCAACTCAGTACCCAGATGTGCACCACGCTATTGTGAACCACCATGGGAAGGAGTTGGCAGCCTTTGACGCCGTGAATGATGAAAGCTGGCTGAAGGGCGACTTCATCTCCGTAAGTCCAACATCTGAACTCCCTTTGTGAGATTATCGGGCCCTTGTTTTTTTTCTAGGAGAAAAGTCTGAAAAGCCTAAATTTGCTGTCTGTGTGATCTAACTTTTTCTAGTATAAGTGATCACAAAAGAAAGATCAAAGAAATGACTTGTCACATTTGTAAATGGTGAACAAATTATGTTTGCCTTTGTCAGGTCTTATGTTTATTATAAAATGGATAGTTCCAACTAGGGATAATAATAATAATTTTATTTTATAGCGATATTGACATTGATAACACAATTTAAGGCTGAATTTTGCAGCTGTACAAAAAATCAGATCACAATGGGATTTTATCTTCAAATCATGCAGTCCCAGATTCAACCTTACATTAGATTAGACACATTACAATTATTATTGTTGTTGTGGGGTTTTAATCACCCTGCAACAAAGATTTGAGGCAAAGTCACTGTTAAAGTGGCATCACATTTATCGTTGTTAGGCAAATTTTCATAGGAGATTATTTAATAGTAATCCATGCAATCCGGAATTACACACGAGGGCGAAAGATCTCCCCATGCAGATTCCCCATAAGTCAGATTCACTGTGTTGACCAGCAAAAAGCTGCTTGACTTCTGTGTGAGCTCTGTTTCATCGCTGCACTGTTGACAATAGACAAAGCTCTAATGTGACCGCACCTTTACTCATGACCTCTTGTATCTTATTGCTTTAAGTCTGTAAGTCTTTTAATTTCTTTACGGCAGACGGTGCAGCAGAGAGGTGCAGCTGTCATCAAGGCCAGGAAGCTTTCCAGTGCAATGTCTGCTGCCAAAGCCATCTGTGACCACATGAGGGACATCTGGTTCGGCACTCCTGATGTGAGTTTGCATCTCTGTGGACCCTTTACAGATCCACTGAGTGTCTGGTTGAAAGTAGAGTAAAAAATTTCCACATCAATGAGTTTAATAATGCTCAATAATTCTGTCTCTGTGCAGGGCGAGTGGGTGTCTATGGGCGTCTACTCCTCTGGTAATTCATATGGAGTTCCTGATGACCTTATGTACTCCTTCCCTGTTATGATTAAGGTTTGTCTTCATCAGTTCCAAATTCTTAAAAATCAGTCAAACTAAAATGCTCTTTTTTTTTTTTTGGACATTACCTTTCATGCAGTCTGTAATATAGCTGTTTGTGAATGTAAAAGTTTGTGAAGCTTCAAAGATCAAAACGCATGGTAAATGGACAAGTCGTGAGTAATTCTATTCTTACTTCCTGTGTAAACCTACGTAGGTTTTTAACAAATTTGCATAAGGCCAGCCTATGCTCTTCATTGGCTGCCCTCGAACAATGTGTACTTTGATACTCAAACACTAGTTGTAGCTAAGATAAGTTTGGTTCATGTTGTCAACATGTCGAGAAGACACTGTTTTCTGCGTTGTGAAAGCAGATCTACTTTACAGGGTAAGGACTCGACCTTGAATTGATACGGTAAAACTGATGCCGTATTGTTGTTTTGTATCACGGTGTATCAAGTGCTGAGGAAGATCCAAAGCTGAAATTCAGATATGGTAATGAGCCTTTCGTTTCTGACACGCGCTGTAAGTGGTAGACCAATCACAACAGACTGGGCCATCTGACCAATCAGAGCAGAGCAGGTTCTCGGAAAGTAGGAGTTTAGAGAGACCGAATCTTTATTGAACCGTTTCAGACACTGTGAGAAAAGAGGTGATATTACAGTGTGTATTATGAGGAAATAAGTGTTATTTGACCTTGGATGCATGTAAACCTATTGTAGAAGAAAATTTGGAACCTTTAGAAATAGCATAATAGTGGCACTTTAAATAATAAAGAAATGAAATCAAAGCATTAAGTAGTAGGTTAGAAATATAAGGTTTATAAGGCATATGTAAGTACTAATCATTTCCATGCGTGTTTCTGTATGTCGACCCCAACAGAACAAGACCTGGAAGGTGGTTGACGGACTCTCCATCAATGATTTCTCCCGCGCCAAGATGGACGCCACTGCCGCTGAGCTGGTAGAGGAGAGAGACACGGCAGTCACCTTCCTTGGAGCGTGACTTGATGACTCCACGACAACACAGCAGCAGTTAGACCCTTCAAAGGCCCCAAATCCCCGACTGTAGAATTCACAGCTGACCGCGTGTGTGTGTGCGCGTGTGGATATTCATGTATCTTAACGTATGTGTGCGTGCGTGTGTAACTTCACAAAAGTGTTTGCAATGTAACTTTGCTTGGAGTGTCCGGGGCAACACCTGAAGGAGAACCTTTCCAATTAAAACCGTTACGCACATGGTTGTCTTGACCAAAATGATGATCATCTGTTGTACAACAATAAAAGTACATGTGGAAAATGGATGTCAGATTTTTTTGGATTATGCCATTCTCAAGCAAGATCATGTCCATATCATCTCTAGCTATGAACACACTGAAGTTAAAAATATAAAAAGCCACTTGAATATTTAGCTCAATTATTGTGTAAATATGTTTCCATAATTAGCTCCAGGGGAGGCTTGGAGCTTTGGTCTGAGTCTCCTGTTTCATTGTAAACAGCAAGTCAGGCCAGTTTACATGTATAACATGGAGACAAGGAAAATACAATTTTATTACTGTATTATTTCATGGCCTGGGAGAGTCATGTGAAATTATTACAGTGAATATAAATAACAGCAAGTAATTATTTTAGAAATCCTTATCTATTAATAAAGAAGGACTGATCATCAATCAATCATTGAAATCCATTGGTCAAAAGGGATGGTAAACCTATGGAAGCTCATTTCCACCACTTAAGAAAAACAATCATGCTTTGGTGAATCCTAAAAGGTCAAAATTATAACATACTAAGTAATATTTATGAGATGAAAAGTCAAAATTAGGACAGAAAGATGAGAGAAAAAAAGTCAACTATGACAGTCGAAATATTGACAGTAATTCATACGAGATAAAAAAAAAAAATCGAAATTATCAAACACAAGGTTACAATTATGCCATCAGATTTAAATGATATTTTTATGTAAATTTCGACTGTCACAATTATAACTTGGTATGTCAATTTCGACTTTTCATAAATATGATTTAGTCTACTTTGTCGTAATTTCTCATTTTTGTCATAATTATAACTTTAGTAAATTATGATTTAGCAAAGAATGTTTTTCTTTTTCTTTTTCTTTTTCTTATAAAGCATTCATATAAAACTGTGTAATTATTATAGGCTAAATAAAAGCACGGATAAAATAAAAGTGTGTTTACAACCATAACCAAGAGATAACGCTGTTTCACAGGCTTACTCTGACTCTGGGTGTGTCTCAATCAGCTCCCGAGCTCGTGAATCAGTATATGGTATACACGAATTCGGGCACTGGTAAGGACAGCAAAGGACGCTGGTTCACTACACACTGGGACACTTATGACTATTTCCGGCGACGTGACAACGTCCTCATTGTACAACATCACTACTTGTATTTATAAACAACAGTGCTGATATCTTTCTGACAGTACTTGTAATGTCATTTAAAGTACATTATGATAATTATTTGGTACATATACGTGCAACATTTCAGCCGTAAATAAATTATAAATGTTAGCTAGATTATGTTCATTACCTGTCTAGCGATGTATGTTTATGCTGAAATATAATAAAATAATGGTTTGTATTTTTAAAAACATATATCGTGTAGTGATTCAAGTCTCGCGCTTCAGAACTTCTGTTAAGGGAGCACAATGAGCATCGATGCTTCCTGGTTTTCATGGTGCATTGTGGGACTTTTTAGGGAGCGAACGTTTCAGTGCCCTGGAAGGATTCTGCGATTGAGACAGCCCTTAAAATGGCTGACTCCCTGTTCAGTGCCCTGACTACTGAACTAGGGAGCTGATTGAGACACACCCTCTGTCGAACGCCATCCACAAATAAACGCAAATAGCTGTTATCTGATTGGTCGAGCCAAGTCGCCCCCTTCTCTGATTAGTCCGTGAACAAACATCATACCCACACACCGATTTCATGCGACACTTCCGCCCTTGAAGCAGCGTTTTGTGCAGTGGACGTGAGTATCCGCGCATGGCTTTGTCAAAAAATGAGCAAAGCAAGCCTGTCTGCTGTCTAGATGTGCTTGAGTATATTATAGTTCCCCAACCCCTGAAAACCACTATATGTGTGGGCAGTGTGCTTGTGCTTGCAAGGGGCCATTGTGCTTGGAGTTCATATAGGGCAAAGTTCATGACAGATTTAATCCTATCAACTGGAGAAGGAGGTTATCTTTTTGGACAGAATCCGTTATTTAGGTCAGTATTAAAGCAGAAAAAGATAACTTCCCCTCATGCAATAGCTGTGTGCTTTATCAGTCAAACTTAGTCAACCGTAACTGTTCACTTGACATTTAAAGGAGGCGTTCAAAACAGCTAGAAGAATTCAGAGAGAATGAAGGCAGAAGAATGTGTAAAACACACAAACACAATTAAAATGACACATAGTTAATAAAGAACAACGACTTTGTTTCGGTAAACTTTTTTTTTTTTTTTTTTTAACGAATCAGATTCACTCCGGTTCGGTCATTTTACCCACAGAAAGGAACAGGGATCGTTTTAGTGGACGAATTGAAAATATTCGCGTCACTGGGATGAATCCTAATCAAAAGTACTACAGTTACAGCAGATGAACCCAAGAAAGGAACTCTGTGTATGAATTAATCGGATTCAATTAGCCAAAGAAATATCCAGTCATTTTTTTTTTTTTTTTTAATTTGTAAAAGAATTAAAAAGATTCCTGTCACTCAATGGGATTAATCAAAATCCCGCCACCAGCAGAGCAGAGACAGATTCAAGAACGCGTTCCATTAGAACGTCCAGCGCTCAGAACGCATCCTGTGTCAACAGCGTCCAGTTCGTGCTGCACGTGACAAAGCGATGGTGAAGAGATTAATAATTCACCTGGCACATTAAATACTGTACCTGCGTTGAGTTGTTCACTGTTTCTGTACTTATTTACTTTTTTTCCCCCGAGTCCGTGACGTGACGGGTGGGCAGTGCTGGAGTTTATTAAAAGAATCGTGCGCTTCTCTCTCTCTCTCTCTCTCTCTTTGCGCATTCGGTCATTGCAGCAGTGCGTTACAAAGCCCTGATCGGGTGTCCTGAACATGACAGTCTGTGAATCTGTCTGAAATCTCATCTGATCAGGCTGTACAGAGGGTTCGGATGCTGGGAGCTGGTTTTGAACGCTTAAGTCTCTGTACATCTGAGGTTCTCATAGCATCTTGTTACTGCTACTTTGAGGCTGTTGTAGTTTTATATAGTGTAATTGAAGAAACTGTACTACAGTTGATGGTTTAATTGGACCTCTCTTGACTGGTGAAATCCATTCAGGATTGATATATACTGTTTTTTAAAGCTGGGAGCTTTCAGAAGTTCTTAATCATGTCTTTTGTTGCTGGTAAGTGGTTTCTTCATAGCCTGCTGTGGTGGTACAATGGTGTTAGATGATAATAATGCTACTCTGATACTTCAGAGAGCCATGGTAGAACAAAATATTCCAAAGAATGATAATAATCATCAGCTGCAAAGTCATCAAAGCATTTAATATTGTAAGTAATGTGTTCTTTTCCTTGCATTTGCTTGTCAGATCTGTATAGAAGCAGTCCTAATGCAGGGATGGCGGAGTTTCAGGAGAAGCTGAGATTGCAGCATGAGAACTCCATGCACACAGAGCTGGAGAAGCTCCTGACCACCGCCAAGACCCCGGAGGCCGAGGTGAGACCCTTGTCCTGCAAACTATGCACTCGTTCCAGAATGGGAACATGCTGTAGACTTGCGTTGTTTTAAGGGTCAGTAACCGTAATGACTTGAAGCAATTTTTTTTTTGTCTGGATCTCTTAAATTATTGAAAAACACATTATAAATGCAAATCATACAGACTGTGACAGTATACCTCCATAATCATATGTGAAGCACATTTACATAAATTATTTTTATTCATTATTAAAATTAAGAATGATTAAAATGAACAAATTCTTCTTATTATAATAAATAGAAGATATAGATCTGCGTGCATTTTAAATAGTTTTTTTTTTTTTTTTACATTTCTGTGACACTGTAAGGTTAGCTCAGGTTGTCAAATAATGAAAATGTCATGATATTTATGATTCAAAAATTCATGAACTTTGTAAAACCTATTTTTACCTAGAAAATAATGATTATGATGTGTATATTCACATTTATTCAAGGTGTAAGGTAAATATTTTATCACTTTTTACTTGATGGTTACACCGCTTGACTTTTTTAAAATCAAACACATTCAATTTATTTTGAAAAAACTATGAATGTGTTTTTTAAAAATGCATGTAACATAAAAAATGGGTAATACTTTGCAATAAGGATTATTAGTTAAAGGGTTAGTTCACCCCAAAATGAAAATGATGTCATTAATTATTCACCCTCATGTCGGTCTACACCTGAAAGACCTTCATTCATCTTCAGAACACAAATTAAGATATTTTTGATCAAATCCGATGGCTCAGTGAGGACTCCATTGACAGCAATGTCACCGAACTTCTCAAGATCCAGAAAGGTACTAAAAACATATTTAAAACAGTTCATGTGAGTACAGTGGTTCAATCTTATTATTATAAAGTGACTAGAATATTATACAAAATTACAACTTTATTCCACAATATCTAGTGATTTCAAAACACTGAATTCATGAAGCTTTATGAATCTTTTGTTTTGAATCAGCAGGTCAAACTGCTGAAATCACGTGACTTTGGCGCTCTGAACAACTGATTTGAAACAAAAGATTTGTAAAGCTTTGAAGCAGTGTTTTAAATCACCCATCACTAGATATTGTTGAGAAATCGTTATTTAGTTTTTTTGGTGCACAAAAAGTATTCTTGTCACTTTATAATATTAAGATTGAACCACTGTAGTCACATAAACTGTTTTGAGTAGCTTTCTGAATGTTGAGAAGTTCGGCGACATTGCTGTCAATGCAGGCCTCACTGAGCCATCGGATTTTATCAAAAATATCTTAATTTGTGTTTTGAAGATGAACAAAGGTCTTACAGGTGTGGAACAACATGAGGGTGAGTAATTAATGACAGAATTTTCATTTTTGGGTGAACTAACCCTTTAACATTAGATAAGTACTTTAGTTAACATGATCTAATAATAAACAATACTTCCACAGCATTTATTAATCTTAGTTAATGTTAATTTCAAAATGTACTAATACATTATTAATATCAAATGTTGTATTTGTTAACATTAGTTAATGCACTGTGAATTAACATGAACAATCAATGAACAGCTGGATTTGTATTAACTAATGTTAAGATTAATAATGAATACTGTAACAAATGTATTGCTCATTGTTAGTTCATGTTAGTTAATACATGAACTAATGTTAAAGCTGCAGTCCGTAAGTTTTACCTCTGTCGCCATTTCTGTTTGAACCCTAAAATTGCAGTTATTTGCGGAATTATCATCTTTACGTGGGTTGTGCATCGGCACGGCTCCTCAGCACGGTTAAATCTAATGTATGTGTGGGTTGTCTATCAACGCACCAGTTGTCAGCGATGATTGTCGTTTTAAACTTGCTGGATTACAAACTGCCATCAAAATGATAAGTTTAATTATTCTAGCTGCTGTAAGAAGAGGCTACAAACAGTCCGCCACTTCCTGCATCCACACTCACGCAATATAGCCTGCTAGCCAAAACTCCTGCATGTATACAGGCGTGACGTAATGACGCAAAGACAAATAGCGGAAGCTCGTATTTCCCGCAAAATCCTACCAGTACCACTGAAATTATAAAACATGATTACAAGCTTACTATTGTGAATCAGACTAAGGTAAGGAGATAGTTTTGAACATTGGCTGGTTATGTTCTTGCTCAAAAATTGATTTTGGATCATTTTTAACCAAAAAATGTTATGGACTGCAGCTTTAACAAATGAGACCTTATTGTGAAGTGTTACCAAATTAAATATATATATATATATATATATATATATATATATATATATATATATATATATTTCTAAGAACTTGGTACATGCATTTTATAAAATAACTAATTTGGAAGTGATTCATTTGAAGTCTTGTGCATGTATTGGAAATCTATTTTATCCAGCCTAGTTTGCAATGTTTATTCACAATGAAGCTGCTGTTAATAATGTGATCAGTTATGGCACACACAGCATGCAGTCTTATTAATTAGTTTTTTCTGAAATTCTGACTTAACAAAGGAAGTGTGCCTTAATTACAGTCTGTCATCCCATGATGCAGCACCAGAGGGTTTAGTCTAAAGGTTAAAGGAGTATTAATTATGCATTTATGCTGCACAGTGATATACAGAGTAATTAGGGATATGATTAATCACGTATCCGTAACTCTATGATGTGTTGATTCAGTTTAAGAAAACATTCAGATTCAATATTCTAAAGCATCTGAATAAACCATTAAATGAATATCCAGGTGTAATACAGGTTCATCTCTATGGAGTAGTGTGCTATAGTGTGCAGTTTGTAAAAACAAAGGGAACATTTGTGTACTGTAATGCACTTGTAATGGCAGTCTATGGGACAAGGGTAGTTTCTAGATGTTGTTTCTCTTCATAGTTCTGGTCAAGGCTGACAGGTTCCCAAAACCCTCACAAATGTTTGCCTGTCTAGTGTGACTCAGGATTTGTTGATTTCAAATAGAAAGACTCTTCTTCACTCTTGGCCCTAAAATAATAAACATTATTGAATACTGAACTTCAGCATATAGAACTTAACATTCTACCAAGCTAAAAAAGGTACTGAAATTGTGAGAAATGTAACTGTAATATGCTTATTTGTGCTCTTGCAGATCTCCAGGAAGGACTTTGAGGGCTTCAAGAAGCTCTTTCACCGTTTCCTTCAGGAGAAGGGACCGTCTGTTGACTGGGCCAAGATCCAGAGACCACCCGATGACTCGGTGAGAGCGATGAGTGCTAGGATGAGGAATTAAAAATGTGATATTAAGATATACAGTAGTGGCCAAAAGTGATGTCCGGAGTGAATATTTGTTTTTAATGACCCTACAAGTTTTAACCATCAAAATATGAGGGGGGAAAAAATCATATTTTTTAAATATTTTAAGTATGAAGGAAAAACAAAACACTAAACTTTGTTAAGGTATTTATCTGACAAAATTATATAGCAAAAAATAGGAAATCTGCAGGTACAGGTTTTATTTTACTATGCAAAAAGAAAAAGCACACATTGACTACAACACCATCAGTTATTAATATTTCTTTTGGTTCTCTCTTGTTTTGTTTTTTTGTGCATGTGTTCATAATTTCTTTGTATGACAGGCTGGCCAAAAATCACAGATAAAACCACTGACTCCAAGCACAACTACACAATATGCTTACAAAATCTTTAACACATTTTTAATAATATCTGAATAAAGGGTGAAGATGTCAATTTTCCTAGGCTAGACATCACTTTTGGCCACTACTGTGTATATAGAAAATGTTTTTTGTATAAAAATAGATATTGTTTCAGCAATGTTACATATATTATTACCAGTTTTATTTTAGTTTTATTATAGTTTCATTAATATTTTGAATTGGCTTTTATTTTTATATTTTCAGTTTTCATGTTCATTTTAATTTAATTTTCAGTAATTTCTTTGTGCTTTTGTCATTTTAGTATATATTTTTTAATATTGCTATATATTTTTATTTCAGTTTTAGCTATTATTGATATTTTTTATTTATTTCCAGTTAAAAATTTCAGTTTGCTACCAAGGCGACATTTCTGATTTTTTGTTTAAGTGTATTAATATTTAAACTAAAAAATATTAATATTTTATTTTATTTTATTTTCATCTTTATTTCACTTAACAGAAATGTTTTAATAGTTTTAACTAACGATGATAACCTTTTTCTTTTTCTTTTAATATTTTATGAATACATTCATAATATTCCCAATATTTTTTTTCCTTTTTATAAAATAAATAAGTGCATTTGAAAAGTGCTGTCCACTGTACATTTTAGGTGTACATTACATATAATGTAATTCAACCGCAGTTGTCCTAAATAGATTTTTATACATTTTATAACACAAAATTATAAAATATTACATATTTGTTTTACATATACTTGTGTTTCTGCAACTTTCCTATTACCACATTCATAGAGCCACTGAACAGCGGCAGCAGCAGAACGTGCATGTGTATGGGTGCTTTATCAAGTCCATGACATTTCCCTGTTGATCCCCTCCCCAAATAACCCACGTTTAACCCTCTAGAAATGCCCCCACACTGAAGGTTAAACTATGAATAGTACAGCACTTCCAGCATCCCACAACCTTGGCTGACATTTCTTTTCACTCAGCCGTTGTGAAACTCATGTTACAGCACGTAGTAAACCAGGCTGATCTGAAAGCAGCTCCATTAGATCGACACTCATCACACCCATTACGAAATAAACGTCACGGCTGCTTCTAGATCAGCACTGAGGCGTAAAGCATATTTCTCAATGGTCCTATTTCAGTCCTCATCCGTGGAAGCGCTCATTGGCTGGATGCTTGATCGGTCAGCTGAAAGAGTGTGTATCTGTGCGTGTCGTTTTCTCAATCGACACCTCAAGTGTTTTGTTTTGTCATTTCCGCATGGAGGAAATCAAGTCCCATCCTACATTTTTTTCTTGTTCTTAAAGCCATTTCACTTGGATATATGTCACAAGAGGGAAGAAAAAAAACATTGTAACATCTGTGTCATGCCGTCTTTAATGTTTACAAATTGGCACCATTCACTTCCATTATAAGTGTAAACAAGATTTTTTCTTTAAGTTAAGAAATTAAGTGGAAGTTAATTTTGTGGTAATCAACATTATGCCACAAATGCTGTCAGATAAGCTTGTCATGATTGCATAATATTTTTTAACCCAAAAAATTATTTTGAATTGTTTTTTATGCAAAATGATAGACTAACATTTTAAGTGGACCACAAGGAAAATCAGTAAAATGGCATCTTGAAGTTTAGATGCACAGAGTTTCTAGTTGCTGGGGACTCTAAGTCATTGGACTGTGACCTTTTTGCCTTGACAGCAGTGAAATAAATTCAGCAGTTGCTGCTGTGTTGAAACTACCGTAGGAAGACTTGTTTTACGCAATTTTAATTCATCTGTGTGGATGTGTAGATATAGATCAGTTGCACAAATGCAACACACCCAGATTCAAATTCTAAGAGATCTGATTAAATCAGCTCATGATTCATATAAAGTAATATGTAATAATAATATGTAAGTCTCTGCTTCAGTCTCTCAAAGCTCTCACAGTGTTCTGCTCTTCATGTCATGATCTCAGGGTTAATGCCGTTGCAAGATACGAGATTTTTTGAGGTCGGTTTGAAGGACACACTCTGTTTGACTGAAGTAAATAAACCCTACACTGAAAAGTGAAATAAACTATACATCCCAAAATCTTCGCTCTGAATAAAAGCGATGTCCTGTTAACTTCAAAAAAGGGGCTCTAATAAAACAGTATTATTGGCATGCAACCATACAGCTCAGTGGACAAATAATATGGTTTATATGTGTCTTTCTCGCCCTCATTATTTCTCTTCCTTCAACAGATCCAGCCCTATGAGAAGATCAAGTTGAAGGGTCTTCCTGCAGATGTGGCTTCCAGCCTTAATAAATTGGCTGTGGTGAAGCTCAATGGAGGTTTGGGGACTAGCATGGGCTGCAAAGGACCCAAAAGTCTCATCAGCGTGCGGAATGAAAACACTTTCCTGGATCTGACTGTACAGCAGATTGAGGTATTACATCACACTTGCTTCCTGCCATTATTCACAAGAAGAGCATTACTGATTAACAGCAAAAACTGGTGATGAGATTGTCATGTTATAAACTTTTTTCCAGTATTCTTTGATTAATAGAATATTCAAAAGAACAGCATTTATTTTAAATAGAAAACCTTTTGTAAAAGTTTTTACTGTCACTTTTGATCAATTTAATGCATCCTTGCTGAATAAAAGTATTAATTTATTAGGCTTTTGTTAACTTTCTTTAGTGTGTAATGTTGCTGTTTGAGAATGGAAAATGTCTGCAACGTTCCAAAGCACAAAGTCACTCCAAAGAGAGTTCTTCTCTATATCAGAGTCCACTGTTTCTGAACTTCCTGAAACGCCTCCATTGTAGTCTTGAGTTTTCTGCCAGGAATGAACATGTTACAATATTTCTCATTGTTTCCCACCCAAGGCATACCAAAATAAAAGAGGCGAGACCTGGTTAAGTTGCATTAGTAGTGTGTTGAAACACTGGTTATGGTAAGGGGCGTGAAATTTCCCAAACATGCTCAAAGTAAAACTGAAACTACCCGCATTAGGGGCTTCACAGAGACAGGAACTAAACAGTTACTGACAAACTGGGAAGAGAGGTGCTGCAACAATGTCTAATATGTGAAAAATAATTTGTTTTTTGAACATTCAAGCATGAAAACCTGTTCTAGTAGAGCCCAAAAACTAAATCAAGACTTTGTTAAAGGGCATAATAGGACCCCTTTAAAAAGAAATCTTACTGACATCAAACTTTTTTGTACGTTTTGTAAGTTTTTATAATTGAACAACTGAATTGTGTGTAATGATGTGTCATTTAGTTCAAGTACATGGGTTTAGACATTTCTTTGGCTTATTTACAATCTATTTAAGTTGATGTAAGACCCTGTTTGCAGTTTCAGACCTTGGTAAAGGTTTCCCTCTGTGTCAATGACCGTTTACTCCAGAGTTGCATAATAACTGTTTTTTTTTCACATGACAAAATCAAAAGAAATTCATAAGAAATACTATTTTGTTATGTAAAAAAAATACCTCTGCTATGCTTTCTACACTGAAATGGCAACCCGTGCTGGGCTCTGCAGTGACATGACTGACTGTTTTACTACATAACCACACACAAACAATCATATCAGTAAAACATTATGTTCTTAAAGATTTTTGCTCCCAGTTTTGAAAAGCATGTATTTTAACATCTAAAATAATTTGAGTGACTTTATGCGATCATATTTAAATATATTAAAGTTATAATAATAAAGTTATTTCACATGGAACAACGAAAATAAAGCGACTGGAGAATTTTGGTGTGTCGAATTAAAGATCTTGGTTGAATCTTTCTCTTTCAGCATCTAAATAAGTCGTATAATGCAGACGTGCCGCTGGTGCTGATGAACTCCTTCAACACAGACGAGGACACTAAGAAGATCTTGCAGAAGTACACACATCACCGCCTCAAGATACACACCTTCAACCAGAGCAGGTACACACACACACACACACACACACACATACACAAGTACACACATCCTTATGCAGGCCACTGAGAAATATGAACTTTAAGTATTTTACGGAATACAAGTCGCAGTTTTTTAATAACTGCGACTTGCGACAAAAACAGTGTTTTTGTAAATATAAAGTTTTATATTGTAAATACAAAACACTTAATAGCCACATAAAAAGAACACTGTGGTATTTTCTATGTTAATTTTATATAGCCCAAAAATATTGAATATATTGTAAATATGCAAAAAAATATCAGCCAGATTTAGGGAACATCCATTCTCACAGTAAAACATCAGTCACCCAATTGCTAGGCCACAGCTTTAAAATTGCAGTAAGTGGTTTCTGAGAAACACTGTTGAAAGTGGATTGGACAGAGCAGCACAACACAGTTGTAACCAATCAGCAGTAGGGGGTGTGTCCACTCATGATGGGGGAGTAGAGAGTGAGCCAATCAGCAGCAGGGGGCGTGTTCGCTCATGATAGTGAAGGAGAGTGAGCCAATCAGCAGACACATCATGAGTGTCCACTCATGATGGGGGAGGAGAGAGTGAGCCAATCAGCAATAGGGGACATGTCCACTCATGATGATGAGGGGCGAGAGAGAGGGAGATTTGAAAAAAGACTGTAGAAAGAGAGATGGCTGAGAGACATTATAAAAGAGAAAAGGTCATTAGAATATCACTGGAAAAAAATGGGTTATAATCAGGCAAGAGCTTTAGGACCTGCGTTAATATTAGAAAAGGTTTCCAGCGCTGGAGAGACATAAGCAGGAAGGCCTGAAAACGGACGCAGAGGTTGCGTTGTTTCTGTTAATGTTAGCTATATAGTAACAGGACAGTTTGAGTGTCATTGTTTGTCTGGAGCTGGTGTGTTGCTGGAGACTAACAACCAACTCTTGATTGTATATACTCTTGTGTACTGTATGTTCACTTTTTGTTCTTCCTTGTCATTTTTTTTTTTTTTTATGAAGCAATATTTTGCGTCGCTTCATCTATGATACAGAGACATCCACTCTTGCATTGTGTGTTTTGGGGGCGGAGCAATGAAGGGAGGGGTGTGTTTGTTTGGGTCGATTTCTGAGAAACACTGTTGATATTTGAAATCGCTTACTGCACCTTTAACTCCTTTTCGGTTGTCAACTTATCTATTTTCGGCACAGGTATCCCAGGATCAATAAGGAGTCGTTGTTACCAGTGGCCACTAACATGGGCCTGACGGGTGTGAATGAAGAAGCCTGGTACCCTCCCGGGCACGGAGACATCTATGCCAGCTTTTACAACTCCGGCCTGCTGGACAAGCTCATCGCTGAAGGGAAAGAGTACATTTTTGTGTCCAACATTGATAACCTGGGCGCCACAGTTGACCTGCACATCTTGAACCACCTGATGAGCCAGCCCAGCGGCAAACGCTGTGAATTCGTCATGGAGGTCACTGATAAGACGCGAGCTGATGTGAAGGTGAGCGTGTTTACCATGCTAATGTATTCCTCTTTTTCATTCTGTGAAACACAAAAGCAGAGCAACATGAACATTCTTCAAAATTTCTCATTTTTTGGGTTTGGGTTGCTTTTGGAGTTTAAACAGCTTGCCAAAGCAAACTTTTCAGAAAAGTAAACATTGCATAATAGGTAGGTGTGCTCCACCTTCTTTGACATGGAAATCTTCTCCGGTTTATTTCTTCTTTTCAGTCTGTCGAAGTCGGATGCAAGTAAAAACATGACCACACTGGAGTGCAGATTTATAGTAGAAATTAAAGCTGTAATTCTAATTCAAGGCAACATTTACACAGTTTTTCATTTTTAATACCGTAGAATTGTTTGCTTTAAAGCACTGTTGTAGTACATTGTAGTATAAGTGCTACATAAATAAATGTGTGACTTTATTTAGTATTTTATGATATTATATTATATATACTGGCTTTTTTGACATGGAAATCTTTTCCAGTTAATTTCTTCTGTTCAGTCTGTTGAGGTCAGACGTGAGTAAAAACATGAACACTGGAGAGCCGCATTTTTAGTAGATATTGAAGTTGTAATTCTGATCAAAAACAACACTGACTCTGTTTTTCATGTTTAACACTGTAAAGCTGCTTGCTTTTAAACAATCTATTGTATAAAGTGCTTTATAAATCAGTGTGACATTACTTTACTTGAGTGTCGAATTACAGAGCTGGTGCAAACAAATCCACATCGCTATGATCAGATACTTTCTTAACTGCTGTTTTCTCTCAGCTGTCAATTTCGTTACATGTTAATTTTGCTATTGAGAGGAAAGTGCATGGCACACATTTACATATTCATCTAAATGGCACTCTCAGCAGTGTGGACGGCGTCGGGATGTTCGCTAAAAGCATAATGCTGCAAACGTTTTTTTTTTACCCCTAAGCGAAGAACCAAAAACAACTGAGTGAGTATATCAGGACCTTGAAGCTCATTGGCTAATGCAAATCTGTTGTTGTTGTTTGTTTCAGGGTGGTACGCTGACACAGTATGATGGTAAACTCAGGCTGCTGGAGATCGCTCAGGTGCCCAAAGCTCACGTAGACGAGTTTAAATCTGTCACCAAGTTCAAGATCTTCAACACCAACAACTTGTGGATCAGCCTGCCGGCCATTAAAAGGCTTCACGAAAAGAACGCAATGGACATGGAGATCATTGTTAACCCTAAGGTGAACACCATGCCATCTACATTAACACATGTAGACTTTTGTGTATGAAACAGCATTCCTCTTCTGTCTCCAGACTCTAGATGGCGGTCTGAATGTCATTCAATTGGAGACGGCTGTGGGCTCTGCCATGAAGAGCTTTGAAAACGCGCTTGGCATCAACGTGCCCCGTAGCCGCTTCCTGCCCGTCAAAACCACCTCTGACCTCCTGCTGGTCATGTCCAACTTGTACAGCATGGACGCAGGGTCTCTGACCATGAGCCCCAAGAGAGAGTTCCCCTCAACACCTCACGTCAAACTGGGCAGCTCCTTCACCAAGGTAAGCGCTGAGGCAGACTTTTACATTGTGCAGCTTATTCTAGCCAAGAGCCGCCCACTTAGATAGGAAGGCTTTTCATACTGCGCTTAACCCCGGGTTATCGTTGTTCTAAACACTGTTTTTTACCCTGGGTAATGAAACGTTTCACACTTGTAATTTAGAAGCGAGGTTAGCGCCCCTTTTTACCTGGGGTTATGAAAGCCTGTTCCAGAGCAGAGTTAGCACTGCTTTTGCGGCGTTAACCTCACATTGCGGTGCCAAACCTGTAGTGTGAAACGATGTGGTGTTAAAATGTTACAGCTAGACGCTTGGCAACAGACCACCAATCGCGTACTCATATTTACTTGCTGCAGTCACGGAAACACTGCGCATTTATATATTAATATATTTTATATTATAAACTGTAAATTCAGTATGCTGACAGAAAATGAAGAGACCATTTTATTCCTATATTTATAGTCTGAAATGTCCATACAGTATAAACTCGATAGTATAGTCGGCAATACAAGGATGTGCAATGCTAGAGCTTTTATGTAAACAGGTTGCATGCTGCGTTCATCCAATCAGTGACACTGACATCGCAAATATGCAAATAAGAATGTTAACTCAGGGTTTAGGAATGTACAATGTGAAACGTCATTTTACAAATACCCGGGATTAATTGTTAACCCCGGGTAAATTATGAGTGTGAAACGTGAAACAGTATGAAACATGAAGCAAGATAACCCTGGATTCCGTTTACCCGGGGTTAACTATATCAAGTATGAAAAGACCTTTAACTCTTTCGCTGCCAGCGGTTTTTTATTTATTTTTTTAATAAAGTTGCCAGCCACCACCAGTGTTTTTGATCATTTTCACAAAAATTTCATGGCCCCTAAAATATTTTATTGTATGAATATCTAAACATGCAATATATCAAAAGAATGAACAGAGCCTCTGCTTTTAAACATAATTTTTATTTTATTCTAGCTTCCTTCATTCTTTTTATCAACACTTGAATGTGGATAAGTTTCATAAAAAAAGCAACATTTTGAACAAAAAGCTGAGAAAATGGCAAGACTAAAACATGCATAAGCTGTGCTTTTATTGCTTGTTTTTGCCTGTTTTGATCCGGAGAATCTGTACTATTTCAAAAGATGCGTAATAACAGTGAAAACACAGAAAGCTGAAAAATTCTATCAATAGCAGGGAAAGAGTTAATGTCAAGCAGCCAGTCACTTGGTATCATAATAATAGACTATAATAGGCAATTTATATTATTATTATTATATAAATGATATATTTAAAACATTATTAACATTTTTATTTTTACGCAAATTTCTTTAAAGTTAATCATTTCCTAGAAGTATTCAATTAAACATTAAATGAGCTATTCAGTAATGAAATACTTTTAAATTATTTATTTTATTAATAATATTAAAAAATATAATAATATTTTAGATTTAAAATGTTTATATTATATTACATTTAAAACGACATAATTCAGTTATTCAAGCTTTTAAGGCTTGAAACATTCAGTAATTTTACACAATTACACAATCAGTACTTTTCATACAATTTTATATTTTCATATTAAGCATACTTTGTAAGAACATACTTTGCATATCAGCATAAAAGAAATTGAACTTTCTAGGTTCGAGACTTCCTGAAAAGGTTTGAGAGCATCCCAGACATGCTGGAGCTGGATCATCTCACTGTGTCAGGGGACGTTACCTTCGGAAAACAAGTCACGCTCAAGGTACGGATGGATATGGATGTAGGCATTTGTGAGAATTCACAAGCATTGTGTGTTGTCTTGTTGTTTAACTTGTTGTTTCTGCATAAACAGGGAACGGTTATCATTATTGCCAATCATGGAGACAGAATTGACATCCCGGCTGGAGCAATGCTAGAGAACAAGATCGTTTCAGGAAACCTGCGCATCCTGGACCACTGAGGCCTTTACAACCACATCAGCTGTCCAACATTTCACCTGGACATTTATATGTGTATGCATGGAAATGTGTGTCAGATTTGAGTGTGACCATTAAACCCGTCCATATGATCAGTATTAAATGCCCATAAGAAAACAATTTCATGTCAATGCTTTTCAGTGTATTTCAAAAAGGGCTGTATATTCAGTTTTAACAAGACTGGTTTGCTGCTATGTAGCTCACTCTGTAAAAGATGAATATCAGAAGTGGCATAGGATGAAAGCAGTCCCTTTAAAAACGGATGTTTACACTTTACAGCAGAAATTAAAATGTTTTGGATCTTCAAAATGTTGCTGTTTTTGGAGTGTAGAAAATTGCTCAAATGACTGTAAAATTAACGCGTTAATGCATGCGATTATTTTTTCCTCATTTTAACGCATTACAAATATTTGACGCAGTTTTTTCCCGTCATCCTTTAGCTGGCGTTACATTATAGGATCACGCTCATATTCGTGCAAAATGCTTTTAAACCATTAAACTGTGACGACAACAGACACAAAAGAGAACTTCCGGTCCTGGCGCGCGCTGTCTGACAGACCGACACACTTGACTCACAGAATGCTGTTTCAAACAGCGTGCCGGCCGCATCGAGTTCTCTTTTGTGTTTTAATGGACAAAAACACGCAAAATATGAAAATCTGTCGAGTATCCACGTAAGCATAGTTTTGAATGAGTTAAAGTCATAAATAAACAAAGAGTTGTGAGAAAATAGGATGCAGATCCGCGTCATGGTCTTAAAGGGACAGCAGACTTATAAACCTGCTACAGTCCATCATTAATGTTAAAGAAAAAAAGAAAAGAAAAAACACTCACTGCTCTTAATTGAATAACTTTTGTATCTTTAATAAAAAATTACAAAAAATAATCTATATTTTAATCTAAATTATGCAGTGAAGACTCTGAAGTGTTTGATAACTGCTTTGATGGACACTTCATGGACTCTGATGACGCGTTTTAACGGTCATCAGCATCGTAAATATTTATTTTTTCATATTATTATTTTTTTTTTTTAAATGTACGTACATTTATAATACTATGCAGTATTGTAATACCTTTTCATCAAATTACAAAAAAAAACTGCTGTGTGGGTGTTTCTAATTCAGCGGCTGTGGAAGTGTAAAGCTGACCTTTCTCTCTTCTGACTGCCTTTTTCCTCTGTTTGAAATTTGTGAAAACACCGTTTTGAGTTTTTGTTTTGCTATTCAAGGAAATGGAGACAAAAACTATATTTAATGTATTCTCTCATTCACAGCCATAGAATTTTACCCAACTACCCGCCTTCAAGAAACCCGGACATGTGAAAAGGGTCTATTCTGGATATTTCCTACCTGTTAGATCAAATATTTAAAATATACTTTCATGTTGTTTCAACATTAATTTGAAGATTAAATGTGAAATTATTACAATATAAAAATATATTAAAAACGTTAATGTTAGGTGCGATTAATCGCAATTACAGAAAAATGTGCTGTTTTTTTAATCGCACTATTGTTAATAGAATTATAAATAACAATTTTATTTTGTAATATAAAGTATATTTCATTATTATTATTATAAATAGAATGCATAATTTAAGTGTTTTTAATTTAAACCAACACCAATTCAGTAAGTACAATCTTTATATAAATCTGTAATGCACTTTACAAATGAATAAAATGGTTGCTCAATGGCTCACTGCAAACAAAATTTGACATTATTAAAGGCGCAGCAGACTTGAAAAACAGTACATGGAGCAAAAACATGTTTTAATTCTTTGGGGAGACATTCACATACAGTCTCAATTGATGCCCCCTAGTGTCTGCAAATGGAAGGAACTTCAGGAGTGTTTGTAAATTCAAATCCGAAAAATACAGTAAAAATGAGATCAAGCAGTACATTCTTTAATCGTTCATCACATATATCCTTCAGCACGTTTGATTGACTTTAGCACACATTGTTTCCTGTCACACAGTCATTTGAGGATTCAGTTTATCCGGTTACATGGAGCAAAACACACCAATCAAATTTACACACCCAATCAAGGTACAGATTTAAACTTGTATGGAAGAAGTTTCTCAGTTCTGTTGAAAAAAATCTTTTGTCATGCTTTACATCAGCTGAGATCTCAAGCTCTGGGCATAATTCAGTCAAACCAAGAACTCAACCTGAGCTCCAAACGACTGTCACCAAGTTAGAGGCAAAAGCAAAGCCATAGAAAAGACAAAATTTTTATTCCAAGTAAAAAAAACATTTCACTTCCTCCCAGTTCTGCAGGACCAGGAGGTCCAAGTGCGTGTTGGTGTCATACAGTAGTTGTGTCACCGTACTCTCTGTTCCAGCGCACATACTGATCCAGCGTTTGAGGACTGACGCTCCGCTTTATCCTCTTCAGTGAATCCACAAAGTCAGAAAAACGGATGTTCCTCATCTGAACAAGAAAACACAAAAGAACGTGAAACTATAATAGAATCTCAATAGAACGATACTAAAATAACACTAATATTCAGAAGTGGAAAACTCTTTACCTCACTGGCTGCCATGTTCCTTACTTGATCGGGCCTCAGTTCTGTGTTCAGAAGAAACAGAACATGTTTATCTGACAAAAAGTCCAACTCTAAACCAAACTGTCTAACAGTGTAGTAGATAAAATGTCTTGGTATATTTTAATAGAATATCTGCATCTCACAACCGTACCTCGTATCGGACCAAGAGCAGCGTCTTTAGCCAGTGAGGTCAGATCACTGCCGGAGTAACCCTCAGTCATCCTGAAAACACATCCCAATGTAAAACCCTTTTAAACACCCAGTATTAATAGTCATTAGTCTCATTTGCATACTCTACATAAACATGAAGCTGTATTTTACCTGGCTAACTGACTCAGCTCTTTCTGAGATAAAGGGTTTCTGTGTTTACTGAGGAGGTTCTTGAGCAGCTCCAAACGATTCTGAAACACACACAGCTGATTAGTGTCTGTATTTATCCCTAATTGATTACACATTTATGAATAATTCATGCCAAATTAAATGTAGTCATAACACAAACTATTTTAATATTAATATTTAAAAAAATATATACATATTTATAATCAACGTCTGAAACTCCACCTATAGAATTTATTTTATAGAATTACTGTTCAAAGGTTTTGGTTCAGTAAGATTCAAAATGATCATATTAGAATGATTTCTGAAGGATCATGTGACACTGAAGACTGGATAATGATGCTGAAAATACAGCTTTGCTTCTAATGAATAAATTAGACTTTAAAATATATTCACATAGAATAAAGTTATTTGAAACTGTAATACTATTTCAGAATAGTACTGTAATTCCTGTATTTTTGATTAAATAAATGCAGCCTTGGTGAGCAGAAGAGATTTCTTTCAAAATCATTCAAATATCTTATCAACCCAAACTTTTAAACGGTGTGAAAATATTTAATATCCCAGAATAATTTATTCAAAATTTGTATGCCACTAAAGTTATCTGAAAATAATGTGAGCAGTTTGATGACAAATGTTTCGACAGTATTACACTTAGAGAATGACTTTTGCCCATCTCTCGTGTGAACACAGTACCTCCTCTGTAGGTAAAGCCACATAAATGCGTTTAGCGAATCGCCTGTGGGGAAAAAAGTCCATTAGAGGATGCAGAATTATGAAGTCTTTGAAAGAAAGTGTCAGATGACAGGTCAAAGGTACCTAAGAACAGCTTCGTCAAGCTCCTGAGGTCTGTTAGTGGCTCCCATTACTAACACACGTTCATCTCCACCTGACTGCACCTACAACACCCACGACACACACACCAGGAGCGTCAGTCACCTGTGATCGGGAATTTGAAACTCTGTTAAACTCTCATATGAAGCAAAGCACACACACTTACTCCATCAAACTCGATGAGAAACTCAGTTTTGAGTCTTCTGCTGGCGTCATGCTCGCCCTCTCTTCTCTCGCACAGCAGACTATCAATCTCATCTGCGTCGAAATCACCATTAATGACACATTGCAGAAATACACAATTCCTGAAGCACCAATGAGTCTGACTGACAGCTCTTACCGATGAAGATGATTGACGGCTGCAGTTCCCTAGCAACCGCAAACAAAGCTCGGACCAGTTTCTCACCCTCTCCCACCTGAACACGCGTAGAACAACATGAATGAATAAGTGCTTCTTAAGACAGAACAATGCATGGATTTGAGTGGCTTATTGACTTTATTGAATGGCAGCAACTGTAATATGATAGACAACATCTATGAATAATATTCAGAAACCGATAAATGGTTGCATTCATTAATAATAAAAAATATTCAGCAAGCACCAAAATCCCGAATGCCAGAAGAAAAGCAATGTAGAGCCCAAAGAATACAAAAAATAGAAACATTTAGCATAATGGTAAAGTACAGTAAAGTCGCAGAACTCAGGATTCAAACACACAACCATCTGGTTGGGAAGCCTCCTGCTTGACGCAGTGTGCCACACACAGGACACAAGCTTGCTCTGATGAAGGGGAGAGATTTTGCATGCCAAAAGAACAGATGAGATAGAGATGTTTACAGACAACCTCCCTTTCAGGTGCTCGCTTATCACGGTGTGCCACACTACTGCCCTGATGCCAAGGAGAGCTTCCAATGTGAGAATGAACACACAAAAGCATTAGTCACATGCTAATTATTTCACATGCTAAGCTAACTTAGTTGTTAACGTACCCTAAGTTTGCCTGATGATCACAAGCCATATTCGGAAGAATAGCTTATGATTAGCTGATTAGAATACATAAGCAAAAATATTACAGGACAACAAACACTGACCCGGTCAACTTCGGAAAGGTGTTTCTCAGTAACGATAGCAAATATCAAAATCTTTCTGGTCATTTCTGCGCAGATTTGTCCAAAGATCATCTGAGCCAATTTTGAACAAAAACATTTGTAGTAGGAATAGCAATAGAACGGTTTTTCATATACTTTAAAATGCTGGGCAAGCAGTTATGAAAAATGAAAAAATGGGATATCGTCAGAATCGGTATAAACCAATAGGACGGAAAAACAAGTTTTGGACAATATTTTCAGAAGTTATTAGCATTTTGGTAAGAAGCCTTACATCGTTAGAACGCTAGGTGGTGCTGTCTTCAAACTTCAGGACATGCTGTTGATAATCGCTACTAAATTTTGGGCCAATATGTCAAAGTATTTATAGTGTCAACATTTAGAACCAGCTGAATTTTTGCTCAGCTCAGAACAATAAATACAGGCCTGGTTGACTCCAGAAAGGTGTTTCTCTTTTTTTTTTTTTTTTGTGCAGCTTAGTCTAAAGACAAGAGCCAATACTGCAGAAAAATGGACAAGATTTGGAGGAGTTGCGAAATAACCGTTTTTCATTTACTTCAAAATGACAGAGAAGCAAAGTTACATAAAATAAAAATGGGATATCATCAGAATCATCAAAAACCAAGGAATGTAATGACAAGAAAACATTTTTTTTTAGTAAAAAGCCTTATATCTTTGAAACACTAGGTGGTGTTGTTCTCAAACTTCTCAGGTACCTTCCAAACATACTGTTAATGATTGCAACTAATTTTTTGCTGATGTCAAAGCGTTCAAAGTACATATCTGGTGTGGCACTATAAAGTTGGTGTTAGAGATCCCAAAATTGGTTCGATTATTGTTCAGGACAACCCCAGTAAGTGTGCCGAATTTCAACATTTTCCTACAAACGGTTCTAAGGCCTGCCATAAACTCCCATAGGAGGAAGAGGAAAAGGAAAAGGAAGAAGATCCCTTTGGCATTTGGCCCCAAATAAACAATTCCAGTTCAGAAGTCTAACTGTAGACAGTCTCTATGCAACATCTCATGATTACTCACCCATTTGGAGGTGAGAGTGGCAGCACTGATGTTGAAAAACGTAGCGTTAGATTCCATCGCAACCGCTTTCGCCTGTGAGGAAATGGAAAAGATCAAATATAGTTCTGTTCTTATGGTATATAAATATACATTCATCTAAAAAGAGTCTTTTTTTTGAGTTTTACCAGCATGGTCTTCCCATTGCCAGGGGGGCCGAAGAGCAGGAGTCCTCTGGCAGGAGCCCTGAGACCAGTAAACAGCTGAGAAGATAAACACATAACGCAAGTAAATTATAAATGTAATAATACCAGTTTTTCTATACAGAATACCAAGTTTGTAGAATGCAAACAGACAGAAATAAAAAAAATCTGTAGATTTCTAGGGATGAAATAACCACCATGAGACTACTAAATGCAAAATTAGTAATACAGCAGATACTTTTAACCAAAGTGAATACAGATGTGTACAGGCGTGGAGACAGACCTCTGGACGAAGAGCAGGCAAGATAACGATTTCCTGCAGCGCCTGCTTTGCCAAATCCTGCCCTGCTATGTCATTAAACTGCACCGCTGCCCCGCTGGAAACAAACACAACCACACAAACGATCAGCCTCAATGAAAAACATTTGCATTTTCTCGAAAAATATCTCAATATTGTTTAGAAACTTGTCACATGATCCTTCAGAAATCCTTCTAATATGCTGACTTGGTGTTCAAGAAACATTTCATATCAATATTGAACATTTTTGCTGCTTAATATTTTAGTGGAAACTATATGTATATGTATGTGTGTGTGTGTGTGTGTGCTTTAAAATTGTATAAATCAATCACTTTTAGATCCAATATACTTAAAAATGTATAAATCTTTTCCATTAAAAAAAACACATGCAGTATGTAAATCAATATAATACAGTCATAAACAGCAATATTAGCCTGCATATTTTTTTCTACAAAATTAATATACAAAAAAAATGCTGACAACGATTGATCCATATTCAACATGCTTAATTTGGGTGGTTCTAATGCTACCTGTCTACAATCTCGTTGAGGATGAGGTTGGCCAGTTTGCTGTCCACATTTTTAAAGTTCTTCATGTCTCTTTTCCTCTGAGGTGACGCAGTGGCAGTGTTGCTGGCTCTCACGTTATGTCTGTTACCTTCTTTAGTCGAGGGCCCCTACAAAGCCAAACACAATAATAAAGTTCAGCCACATGTGCTCTGTTCCAAAACCTGTGAGCTGCCTACATAGACAGAATCTTAAGGTGGCCAGAAGCAGTTCGAATGTGCAGACAGTCTGAAGTCTGACCCCTGTGAGACGAACCTTCTGGCTGTTCTGAGAGCCGGGCCTGCCGCTGTGACCAGTCGAAGGCGTGCGGTGCAGGGCAGTTGCATTCTGGGCAGATTTGGGAGGGTTTTTGGGCCGCTGATGGGATTGATTTGTGATTGTGAGAGTGTCCTTCTTTTTAGAAACTGCTCCCCTGCCTGTAACTACAAACACATGCTTGTACATAAACAGAAATATCACTCTAGAGTCTCTCTGATCGCCTTCTTATGCAGATCACCCAGAATCCCCTCGTAAACCCTAAAACACCCACCTGGGTTCCCATTGGAGAAAGAAAGGCTGGTGTGATCAGAGCAGCCCTCTGTTGGGGACTTTGAAAGCAGTTTGCCTTTGTGATTGCAGAAGAGGAAACAGACAGAGGGGAAACTAAAATAATAATAATAAAGTAATAATGCAGAACAGGGTGAAAAACACGTCCAGGTCACATTTCACCTCAAAATACAAAAAAAAAGGGAAGAGATGTAATTTGTGTTAGGTGTTGTTTTGCATAAAGAAAATGAAGTCTATCGTTTTATTATTTCATGACAATTATGCACATTTTACTTTTCATTACTGTAATAGTACAGTAAAAATACAGTAATTCACTGTTTAGTAAAAATTGCAATATAAATAAAAAGCAATCAACAAATACTAATATACATACATATACATGTATACATTCATGCTGTTTGACTAGATAATTGTTTTTGGCCTTACAGTAGGGGGAAAAAGTGCTTGTAATTAAAATATTATCATAAAACTGTCACAAATATTAAAATAAAACTTCATATTCTTTGAGCTAATATATTGAGCATATTTCTTTTGTTTTTGAGGTGATCTGGGCATGGTCTGGATACATTTCTGACAGATTCACACAAGAACCAAAGCAGAAACACACAGAAAGTGTTAAATGCTGATTGAGGAATAAGAACAGTGTTCATACGCATGACACAATGATTGATTCAATAAAAGTGAAGCATGTCATTTTAAAATGCTTTTTCTCTTACCCCACTTTAATGTGCAGAGACAATTAAGTATGCCACACATTTAACACATTGTTTCTGTGAATGGACCGACATTAAACAACACTTCACCTTTATATGATCAAACATAAAACTGAGTTGAATCATTGACCAATCACACAGGCTTTCACAGAAGAGTGTGAGGTGAACACACCCATGTGTAGGACAGAGCACAAGCACAACACATGACATCATCTCTTATAAGAGTTCATGAATCAGCAGCACAAAACTTCACCTCGCTGTATCCGCTTACCCAGAAGCTCCAGCCGGTCTTTGGCCATGGTGAGGTTGTTGATCATTTTGTCCTGAAGCTTTCTGGCTCTGTTCGCCTTCTCACCTAAAATAGCCAGATTAAGACCTTCTATCAAGTCCTACAAAAACGTCTTAAAAGGATAGTTCACACAAACATGAAAAATGTTTCATCATTTCCTCACCCTTATGTTGATCCAAACCGGTATGAGTTTCTTTGTTCTTCCATTTAACACAAAAGGTGAATTCAACAAGAATATTCTTATCTCTTTTCAATATAATGAAAGTAGTTTTTTTTTTTTTTTTTTTTTTTTTTTTAAATCAAATTTGTGTAAAAAGGAAGAAAAGAAAGTGACATGAGTCAGGAACAGTATGATAGTGAATAAATGACGACAATACAATACAAATAAATACATTTTGGGTGATTTTTTAAAAGAAATTAATATTTTTATTCAGCTAGGACGCATTAAACTGATCAAAACTGACAGTAAAACATTTATAATGATAAAAAAGATTTTCAATTAAATGCTGTTCTTTCTTTTCATCAAAGAATCCTGAAAAACAATTTTGGTTTCCACAAAAATATGAAGCAGCACAACTGTTATCAACATTGATAATAATGAGAAATGTTTCTTGAGCAGCAAATCATCATATTAGAATGATTTCTGAAGGATCATGTGACACTGAAGACTGGAGTAATCAGCTTTGATCACAGGAATAAATTACATATTACAATATATTACAACAGTAAACAGTTGTTTAAAATTTGTAATAATTTTTACATCATTTTTTGGAAACTGTAAAAATAGTTTAAACAATGAAATGGTTTTAACTGTATTGAAGTATAATACAGGCTGCACTCTATCTTGAAATAAAAAGCGAAAGCTAATGTAATTAAATCACATCGTTTGTTTTTCACACTAACAGAAATCAATATGACTGAATCATCTCACCAGTTCCAGTGACCTGGATACAGATGCCCTTCTCCAGTTCAGCGATGCCTTTTCTGTACCACTGTACCGCCTTGTCTTTATCACCTACAACACCACATCAAGGTTAGACAGATTACACATCATTCTCCATCCTGTAGCAATTATTATACACACAACATACTAATACTGCAAGCCTAAACCAACACACTTGGGTTTCAAAGTACCATTGTCAAATTTTCAGATAAAATTTACATCATAGGTTTTGTACTGTCTATATTTTGTTGTCAATGCTTGATGTTAAAGCTCCACAAGGAGCTTTAAGTTAATAATAATAATAATAATAATCTTAAAATAATAAAAACAGTATGTGCTATCAGTCGTGCATGGCCCAACCATATGACCCTGGGCATGATGGGATTGAGAAACAGCTGATGAACCTATTGAACAGAGTTCTTTGTTTTCACTGATGCCGCTGGCACACAATGAGACTACAGAGCGACAAACCACATAATATCGTGATATGATGAGTGGAACAAACCCAGGTCACAATAAATCACTAGAAAAATAATATTTATACATACAAATATTATTTAAAAAAATAATAATAATATATAAACTACCATTCAAAAGTTTGGGGTTGGTAGGATTTTTTTAATGTTTTTGAAAGAAGTCTCTTATTTGATCAAAAATACAGTAAAAACTGTAATATTATGAAATAATATTACAATTAAAAATAACTATTGTAATATATTTTAAATGTATTTTATTCCTGTGATCAAAACTGAATTTTCAGCATCATTACTCCAGTCTTCAGTGTCACATGATCCTTCAGAAATCATTCTAATATGATGATTTGATGCTCAAGAAACAGAAAACAGAAACAGTTGTGCTGATTTATATTTTTGTGGAACCTGAAGGGTTCTTTGATGAACAGAAAGTTATAATAGAAAGAAAAGCATTTATTTGAAGAAAAAAAAATGCTTTTGTAATATTATAAATGTTTTTACTGTCTCTTTTGAACAATTTAATGCATCCTTGTTGAACAAAAGTATTCATTTCTTTAAATAATAATAATAATAATAATAATAATAATCTTACTGACCCCAAACTTTTGACCCTGATTTTTCACTAAGGCAGTTTATGATTGGTTGTCTGTTGCTGCTAAACAACATTACATGGTGCTAACCCACAAATGATGTGTAAAATGATGTGTAAAAAAAAAAAGTAATTTTAAACTAAGGTTTAAGGACATGCTAACTCAAGGTTAAATGCAGAGTGAAAACTCTTAAAGAAAAGACACGATGAGCAGATGCAATGCTATAAAAACAAGGACAGACATGTAAAGCTGAGCCACTGACTGGGTTCTGAACAGAGTGTCAGTACATGGGGCCTCATTTTCCACTCCACTGCTGATGAGGACAATCCATGTCAACCTGAGTCAGGCCTCTGAACTCTACTGACCTAAAGCTGATCTGGGCTTAACAACACTGTGTTCTGATCCGCTCTACTGAACGCAAACACAGCGTTCGGACCGGGGTTATCATGACTGACATCCAAGATCTGATCATCTCAGTCAAGAGTAAGCAGATTCTGAATGACTGTGGAGTTTCTGGAGGTATTAAAGGGGACCTATTATGCCCCTTTTCACAAAATGTAATATAAATCTCTGGTGTCCCAGAATGTGTCTGTGAAGTCTCAGCTCAAAATACCCCACAGATCATTTATTATAGCTTGTCAAATTTGCCCCTATTTGGGTGTCATTTCTGTGTGTGTCCCTTTAAATGCAAATGAGCTGCTGCTCCCGGCCGCTTTCCAGAAGAGGGCGGAGCTTTAACAGCTTGCGCTTCGGTTGCTCAACAACAACAAAGCTGGAGAATCTCACGCAGCCAAAATGAGGATTGTTAGTAACGGTGTTCAGCCTCACATTGTTCAAACTGGAGTCGGACACTGATGGAGAGACTCAGGAAGAAGTTACAACTTTTAGAATGCATCTGGATGTTTCTGAATGGTTAGTGGATACATTTATGTAGTTGCTGTGGAGTTGATTCAACTCATCGACTAGCATGTGCCGTCATGTTAATCTTTTGTGCAAATCCAAAGTTGAATTGACCCTCGTTTGTGAAGCAGTCCGGCGTAAAATAACGGCATTGTAACAACACTCTACTACAACAACTCTTCCTCTTCTCTAAAGCAGCCCAACATGGCCTCACCACCTTTGTTGCGTGTTCTCAGGGTTAATGTAAATTATTTACATAATAAATTAGCATTTTATTGGCCATTATCCAGCCTCTCTCTAGTTATTGGTTTCTGCACTGGACACCCATTTCTTCTGAGTACTAGTTCACATCCAGTTACTGAAATGTCAACCAATGGGTCACATGAAGTACAGGATCCTTCTGTACAGACGAAGTGTAAGTAAAACACCAAACCTACTTTACAGTGCTGGAATGTAGTACAAAACATACTGCAGCCTTACAAAAAGTCCTGTGGCGAGACCATGGTAAAGTGATGGTATCAGATGGTACTTAACAATTACTGTGCTCACTTACCATGGTATATGTATGAGTATATATACACATATACATGGTATATACACATTTTCTACTTAATTAATTTTCATTTTTATAATATCAGGTCTACAAATAAATAGTGCCTTGTGATGGGTCTCTAAGAATAGCACCCAAAAAATTCCCTTACAATACAGCATTGCACAGTGCTATAAACAAGGTTACATAACTTACTACAATAGCAAATGAGAACCAGTTACACCAAAAACAGTTGAAAATACTGTGCATAAATAATAAAATTAATATAACTAAAAGATAAAAGACTTGTATAATAATCATAGATTATTCATAATCAATAATAACTGTAAAGTATTCATAATTCTATATCCCATGGTACATGTCCAAACCACTTAGGAAGGCTAATAATTTGTAAGTTGACAGTTTACTTTTTACTTTTTACAGATATATTTTATATATACACCATAAAAGTAATAAAAAACATACCTTTATCATCCTCATCGATCTGTAGAGCCAGAGAAATGAACTCAAACGCTTGTTTGTGATAGTTCCGTATCAGCTCTCCGGTGTCATCGCAGCCATCCGATCCGCGATCTTTGGCACTGGCCGCCATGGTTCGGCGGATCGGCCGGTACAGCCACAAGAGAAACAGAAGCAGAGCTCGCAGCAGGGACAGTGGGAGCCGGCAGAGGGTTCGGATGAAAGAGCGCAGCCGGTCCAGAGGTCTCCGGCCGGTTCCGTCAGACACCTGTACGCAGGTGCGTCCTCCCGCACGCGCTGATCCTCTTTGTCTCGCTCTGTCCCCAGAATGCATTCACCCTATTCGGGCTCTCCATACCATAACGGGCAGGTGTTTGACAAAGAAGAGTTTTATTTCTTCTCTGCGATGTCGGTTATCCGGTTTGTTTTTGCCAGCATCGATCGCGGAAGTCACTATTGTGTGTTTGGTGAATACGGTCTCACGTTAATGACGTACACCATATCGCGTCGCTGGCATTGGGCGACAAGTGTTGTATTTTCTTTTCTTTTTTTTAATTCACTGAACAGAGAAACACAATCCATACAGTTACAATAACAATACAGAAATTTGAAATGCTGGGGGGGATATAAATAAAATTATAGGAATACATTAAAAAGTGTACATGCCTGCAGAATTCTAATAGCTTTTTGTTTCTTCGAGGGTAATAGATTCAATATAATATTTCACTTTTATTTCATTTTTAAATGCTTTAAAACATTTACCTGAAATTTACATTTATGGATATGAAGTTTGGCCATTAAAATATTTTTTTTAAATTACGCATTACAATAATGCCTAAAAGAACATCTTTCCACTGTAAAATAAAATTTCCATAAACATTTCCAACAATAAAGTTAAGTACAACAAATGTTCAAATGTAAAATCAAATGGTCTGACTCCAAACCTTTTTTTTTATTTTTTATTTTTTACTTTATACATGACCTTAAACAAATACTAAAAAGTATGATTTATGAAAAGGCTTTTAGAAAAAAATAAAAACGTTTTTAAAAATATAATACTGGTAAGTAAAGCATTCATTTGTGAATATTTGCCATTATTTTAATATGGATATGATTCTTTTTTAATTATTGAAGATTTGTACAACGGAAAGGATCCATATCTCGTACGCAGGCTGAACAGTAATCACGTGACCACACCGTTAACGTTTTGCTTCAGCAGCGGTTAGGAAATATTTTACACCTCAATAATACTACTAAGAAACGCAGTACACAATTAAATACATAGAAAATAGTCCAAATAAATTAAACCAATCGTATCTGGCCAATCTGAGGCAACGTCAGGCCGACAAGCCCCGCCCATTTTAGAACGTACTCTCACGTCATTCAAGCGTGTGTTTTACGCATGCGCAACGCCAAAAGCGTAGAAACCAACAACAAACTATGGCGGACGGTAAGTGCCGTTTCTGAGCTTTGTGGTTTATTTTACACTCATGAATTGTGCAGTAATTATATTTGCTGCAGTTTTAGACATCGTCAATGTTAACATACTGTAGGCAGAATTGTGGTTCTTGGCAAACGTTTGATTGTTTATCATTGGCAACGTTGTGCTTTCCAAAGTGGCTCATTGAATCCCGCCATTCACTATGTATATGACTTTTCATCAACATATGCACGACTAATGTAGTGCTGTGTATGAATTCTTAAACTTGCGATTATGGTAATTTCTTAACCTACCAATTCAAAAATGATTGTGGTGGTACCAGATGGTTATACCATGGTAAATTATCTTATTCCTGTACCACTCTGGTAGTTACAAGGTACATCAAAAATATCATGGTTTTATATGCCTAGAAACATGGTATGCAATTTGCCATTGTACATTTCGTGTTTTTTAGATGTTATATATATATAACAAACTACTAAAATTTAGGGTGGTAATTTAATTTTGAATCTCAACAGAACACACTGATGCTGAGCAGAGCATGGAGGGACACACTCCTGTGAGTAACATTGCACAACATTGTTCAATACAAGTGAAGCACTTTGTCAGCTTGTCAGTCAATCGATGTTTATTTATAGAGCACATTTAAACACAACACTGCTGTACAATTAATAAAAAAATCTAATTAAAATAAAAAGGAATAAGATAGAGAAATAAAAACAAAATAAACAAGCAATAGACAATAAACAATATACAAGATGTCTTGTTTATGTTAGGTCCCAGAAAATCCTCATGCAGAATATGGCCTCACTGAAAACATCCAGGTACAACATCAGTACTTTGTTTTTTAACAGGCTTAAATTCGAGGAAGTTGTATGTACATTGACAGTCTTACTTGATAAACAGTTCTGAATTGGTTGCAATGTGAATAAAGCATTAGTTATATGAATGTATTATAACTCCTAGGCTTCTGTGTGTTCCTCTAGAGAATAGTGGAGAATGAGAAAACAACCGCTGAAAAAGTGACCAAACAGAAGGTGGACCCTCAGACCCTGCAGACGCTTCCTACACGAGCGTATCTGGATCAGACTGTGGTTCCTATTCTCCTGCAGGGCTTGTCAGTTCTGGCCAAGGAAAGGTCTGCATCAGTGCACATACTGCTTGTTAACTCTTTCCAAAAGTAAAAATTCATATGCTTGTATGGATTATGAATGCCTTAAACCAGTGGATCTCAGCCTTTTTGAAGTCAAGCACCCCCGCTCACAATTTATGCAATAAAATATTTTAGATATTGGCATAACTAGAAAGATGTAAAAAATAAATAACCAAATACTAAGAAATATCTTGATTTTTAGTCGTTTTGGCTTATTTTAATGTTTGTTTTGTCTTATTTGAAATAATTTTAAGTATAGATGCACAATACTAAATCTGTCCACCTATACCAATGACTGATTTTCTTCAGAATGATATCTGCTTATACCGATAGTTTCTTAAGGCAAAAAAAATTCTCCTAACTAATGCCATACAGGGAACCCTCTCATTTGGTACATTACTATACTATTAGAGGTAAAAATAACAACAGAGCCCAAACTATTGTATTCAACTGCTATTTATTTCCTGATAATTAGACTCACATAAAAAACTTAAATGTTTGTATACAACTCCGTTACACATAAGGTAGTTTTTATAAACACTTGTCTCCTCTCTAGTGTTTTTTATAGCTAACTAACGAACTGTGAACATAGGATAACTTTACTGAGGTAAATGCAATGTTACGTGACTGTTCACAACCTGTTTTATTGACGACTTTCAGTGATTGAAACACTTAACTTAGCGATTACATAATTTTTTTTCTGCTGTAACTTGTATTAAAGTGGAAGAAAATACGCTGTTGCTTGAACTGAGGTGCTACAGCGATCTATGGCGTCACATTTAAGAGCATCCAAACGCCATTTATTATTTGAATTTTGTCATAAAATGGACAGAATTTGAAAGCTGAGACTTTGTTTTTTATCAAAACTAAGGGTGATTCATAGGGTCAAAAAGAGCCTGATTTAACGTCATTTTTTTTTTTTTTTTTGGTAACCGTTAATGCAATATTTTTGCTTGTAACTTCGACAGCTCTGAATTCAACACAAGATATATTTTATAAACAAACAGTATGGCTTGCAGTCTGACACGTTTTTCCACCCCCTTTTGATTGACAGGCTACAATCGTCCGATAGTGAAAATATCTGCTTTATCGACCAATACCGATTATTGGCCAATATGTTGGTGCATCCCTAATTTGAAGTCATCTTGAGGTCCTGTTGTTGAGAACCACAAAAAAAGAAGGAAAATAACAAAGGAGCATCTGCCACACGAAAATTAACCCTGGGTTTATTATAGTAAACATGTAGTAACCATGTTTTTTGTTTTTTTGGTGGATTACCATTTGTATAACCACAGTTTTACTACAAATGCCATGATTAAACTATGGTTTTGCTACACTAACCATAGTTTAATCATGGCATTTGTAGTAAAACTGTGGTTACAATAATTTTTTACAGTAATTTTTTACAGTAATTTGTGGTTATTATGGTTTACCTACAGTTTTTTGGTTTTATTTGTAGTAAAACCATGGTTAATTTTTGTTGACATTTTTTAATTTAGCCCTGAGACACTATGACAATATATAATGAAATAATATGAACATACAATAAAACTATTTAGTCTAATCGCAGTTAAATTTCCTTCCTTGTATAAATTAAGAACATGTATCTAATCTGACTGTCCATCTTCCTTCAGGCCTCCAAATCCCATAGAGTTTTTAGCGGCATTCTTACTGAAGAACAAGTCCCAGTTTGAGGAACGGAATTAAAGGCACAGCGTGCTGCGGAAGACTTAGGATTTCATTTTTGTTTTGTTTTTATGTTGTGAATTTAAATGTAATGGTGTCACACTCTTCAGATTGTTTGCCAAGGTTACTGTAGTTTTTTAAACTCTAATAAAATGTTCAAGCAGTGATGTATGTTTCAATGGTGTGGATTTTCTTTGTTTAAAAGTTGACAAGTTTAGATACAAACTATGTTAGACATGTGGCTTGTCATATACAAAAATCCAGCTTGGCTTCATTCCCCTTTTATTTGCTTGATATTTTATTACACAACACCAAGCACAGCGCATGACAATAAACAAAAATTGGCAAGGGAAACAATTCCATTTAACATATAAAAACAATTCAAATTTGAATCTGTAGTAAATATAATTTCTTTCTTCTGTATAAAGATTAGACACTTCTCAGCATATGCAAAAAAAAAAAAAAAATAATCCATAAACCGCTCACAGCAGATCTGTTTCTCAGCAGCTGAAATCACCATGTCCATTAAAGCTCAGTTTTCATAAAGCAGTATAAAAACGTGTGAAAGCAAGGGTTTGTTTCATTCAGTTAACAGCTGATAAAAAAAACGAACAGATATATAAAACTGAGAGGGGATCATTTTACAGCAAACGACTCTCAGCACAATATACAACCAACATGTTTTCAACTAGTATCAGAAAATTTCGATTAAGTGATTATAGATGCCTCTTCACATTGAGTATGACATTAAACTGAAGATGCTAGGAAAAAAATACATTGATATTGACCTGAAACTCGAAAGTAAAAGAATAATAATAAGATAATTTTCTACTTTCTGTGTCCACGTGTCTCAGTAACATATTGCAGCTTCAGTGCACTATTTTTCATGCACAAATTCAATGGCACAGAAAAACAACAAAGCAAGGCACCAACAACTTCTATGAGCTGGTATACCTGATAGGGGTCTAGAAGAAAACCTAGATATAAATGGAGCGACGAGGCTCACCTTCCCAGTGTACTTCTTTAAATACCTGTCACATTGTCTGCAAGAGTCTCTAGATGAAAATGTAAACCAAAGATTTGATCAGATTCATAAACTGATAACTACCAATGTGCGTTTCATCCATATAATCAAAAGAAGAAGAAAAGGTTACAGTAGTGACCATGATTTTGCTACATTGTTAAAGAACTAGGGCTGGGTGATACAGGTTAGAAAATAATAATATATAAATCATCCATTTTATAATATTTTACAGTCATTTGAGATTGTTGACATTTTATATATATTGACATTTATTTATTTTGGTAGCACCTTACAATAAGGTTTCCAACATTATTTAACATGAACTAACAATGAAAAATACTTAAAAAGCATTTATTAATGTTAGTGTTAATGTTAATTTCAACATTTACAAATATGTTATTAAAATTAAAAGTTGTATCTGTTAATATTAAATGGACCTAAGCTAACAAACTGACAATGAAAAGTTTTTATTCAACATTAACAAAGATTAATAAGTACTGTACTCATTGTTAATGTTATTTAACAAATGGGACCTTATTGTAAAGTGTTAACATATATATATATATATATATATATATATATATATATATATATATATGATTTAAGGACACAAATATACTACCATTTTTGCCAATGAAGTAAATGAGACACTATTAAAACATCTCTGCATTAACACTTTCATACTCTTCAGTTGTAGGACTTGTAATTTCACTAAAACTTATCAAAAACATTCTACAAATGTTGCAGTTTGGTATGGCTTCGTTTTTATAGTAAAAAGTTCTATTGATGTTTTTGAGGCTACCAGAAAAGTAGGATTTTCACTGTTTCCAAAACATTTTATTTTGGTTGTATACATTTTTTTAGTTTTATTCATAAAACTGTCATTTTTAGCAATCCAAAAATGTTAACATGTTTAATTTGTGGTGTTTTTTAGAACATTGTACTGCAACCAAAATGCAACATAGTAAAATGTCATTGTAAATGATGAATAAAGAGTGCATTAAAAAACATCACATTGTTGTTTAAGTTTATATCACCAGCAAAATTATTGTCAATATTATATATATCACCTAGCCCTATCTAGGACCAACAAACATGCTGATCTAGGATCAGATCCTACTTTCCGAAATCATGTTGAATCTACATAATACGCTTTCATTGGTGTTTTTTACCTGCCACAATGTTAGCGATTCTAAAAATGAAAGTATACAGGAAAAACTCTATTTGTGTCATTAGTTTATTATGCTGTAACCACTGCAAACAGAACATCAGCTGCATGTGGGCCACATATACAGGAATCTGTCTTAGGACTGAATCTAGCTGCATTCTGTTCTTCTCTTTACAAGTCATTATTTGCGATGAAAAAGACACCTGTCTGAATGCTGGTCACACTCTTAAGTCATTTATCTTGTCAGTAAGTACAAAAAATTAGTAAAACTATTGTATATTCCAAAAAGCTACTGTGTAGCTGCTTGATAAAAACCAAAATGCCAATGCAAAGATGCATGGCAACTCAAAACTGATATCGGTTTGCTTTTGACACGTTCACTGACTCACCGAAAGCATCTCAGAAATATCAGAAACCAGCTTAGAATTATAAGAACTAAAACATTTGAATCTCGTTGAAACAGATCGAATGAAGAGCGCTCATCATAAAGTCCTTCACGTGTCAGAGGGCTTCTGTCAGATGTAGTACTGGTGGGCTGCCAGGCTGTCCATGAAGGGGCGAACCAGATTATCTGTGGAGAAGTAGAACACCAGGCCGAAGGTGATGGAGATGGGAAGAGCCGGCAGAGCCTTCTTGAAAATGGCCAGCAGGAGGAGCGTCAGGCACAGTCCCTGCAAAACAACCACAGCAACTTTCTTAAGTCATCTGATGGCTCGAGATTCACCCAAATTAAACTCGTAGGCTCTGTTCCAAAACCTAGTGAGCTGTCTGCCTTACTCACTAGGTCTAGTGCCCTACTAAGGCATCATTCGCTGATTTGGAACATTCAACACAGGCAGCAACTCCAAATGTTTGATGGGAACACCACAATACACAACAATATGCATAAAATACATAGCACACACAAATAATGTGAATGACAGTCCATGTTTAATTAGATTAAACTATTTTTATCAATATTAATACTTTTTGCCTTGTTTATCCTTTTGATCTTTAATTCATAAAATTAGCAAAAATCTAACCTTTCATTGAAGGAAAAGAGCTGAAAGTGGAGGGAAAATCACATTATGAAATAAATGTTTTTCTCCAAAACACATTGGCCACAATTATTGGCACCCTTTTATTCAATATTTTTTGCAACCTGCTTTTGCCAAGATAACAGCTCTGAGTCTTCACCTATAATACCTGATGAGTTTGGAGAACACCTCACAAGAGATCAGAGACCATTCCTTCATGCAGAATCTCTACAGATCCTTCAGATTCCCAGCTCCATGTTGGTGCTTCTTCTCTTCACTCCACTCATTTACGGTTCAGGTCAGGGAACCAGGACGACCATGGCAGAAGCTTCATTTTGTGCTCAGTGACACATTTTTGTGTTAGTTTTGATGTTTGTTTTGGATCGTTGTCCTGATGAAAGATCCAACCACGGCCCATTACTGGATTTCTAGCAGAAGCAGTCAGATTTTGATTTTTTTTATCTGTTGGTATTTGATAGAATCCATGATACCATGTATCTGAACAAGATGTCCAGGACCTCCAGCAGAAAAATAGGCCCACAGCATTAAAGATCCAGCAGTATATTTAACCGTGGGCATGGGGTACTTTTTATCCATGTGTGCACCAAACCCATCTGGTGGGTTTGCTGCCAAAAAGCTCTTTTTTTAGTTTCATCTGACCATAGAAGCCGGTCCCGTTTGAAGTTCCAGTCTTGACTGACAACTGAATGTGCTGGAGATTGTTTCTGGATGAGAGCAGAGGATTTTTCTTGAAACCCTCCTGAACAACTTGTGGGGATGTAGGTACTGTTTAATCATTTTTTCTAGGCTTTTTGAGACTCAAGACTCAACTAATCTCTGCAATTCTCCAGCTGTGATCCTTGGAGAGTCTTTGTCCACTCAAACTTTCCTCCTTACCGCGCATTAGGACGATTTAGACACATCCTCTTCCAGGCAGATTTGTAACATCTTTAGTTGATTGGAACTTCTCAATTATTGCACTGATAGTGAAAATGGGGATTTTCAATGCTTTAGCTATTTTCTTACAGTCATTTTCTATTTTCTGAAGCTCAACAATCTTTTGCTGCACATCAGAACTATATCCTTTGGTTTTACTCATTGTGATGAATGATTACAGGAATTTGGCCTTTGTGTTTCCTCATGTTTATATTGCTGTGGAACAGGAAGTCATGGCTGGACAATATCATGTTCATGATCACCCTGGTGTGCTAACAAATGTAAATATGAATGGGAATATACTTCAGAGATATTTTACTCATAAACAGTTCTAGGGGTGCCAATAATTGTGGCCAATGTGTTTTAGGGAAAAACATTTATTTCATAATGTGATTTTCCCCCCACTTTCAACTCTTTTCCTTTAATAAAAGGTTAGATTTTTGCTAATTTTATGAATTCAAAATCAAAAGGATAAACAATGCAGATTTATTTTTACAGTCATCTTTGATCATATTTACCAAGGGTGCCAATAATTCTGACCACAACTGTATATATATTCATACATACATATACACACATATATATATTAGTGCTGTCAATCGATTAAAAAAATAACTAATTAATCACACATTTTTTTGTAATTAATCGCACCTAACATTAAAGTTTTTAATATATTTTTACACTGTAATACTTTCACATTGAATCTCCAAAATAATGCAGAAACAACAAAGACAGAATATTTTAAATATTTGTTTAATGGCATCTTTTTATTAAGCACTATGAAAGAAGGCCAGTATCACTGATACTGACATCTCTTAATTATAGCCATTCAACATTGCGATTAATCGATTTGACAGCAATTAATATAATGTAATATAATAATAAGGACAGGTATGTGTAATAAGTATATACTTGCAACAATGCATTTTGGGATTTCCTTTAATTATAAACATTTTAAGTTTATGTTAACTAGTTATGTAATAACTGTCAACTACCTACTTCCAAGTCAAGTTACTCAAAACTTACTAGTGAATGACGACCTTTCCTGTAAGGCCCATCTACACAAAAGTTTTGTTGCAAATTAAAACTTCTTAAATGCAAAACTGCAGCACATTGTAAATCCTGATCAGCAAAAAGCAGAATATGCTTTTCTGAAAGCCATTTTTGTGTTTTAAAACACTATTATTTAACTTTTAATTTATAGCATTGCTTGATAAAAATGACAGTTAATATTCTGACACAAATTAACTGGTCCATACAGTTGTACTACACTACAGTTCAAAAGACGTTTTATTTGAAAGAAATTAAAACATGCATTCAAAGAGGACACTTTAAATTGATCAAAAGTGACAGTAAAGACATTTATAATGTTACAAAAGATTTCTATTTCAAATAAATGCTGTTCTTTTGAACTTTCTATTTATAAAACAATATTGGAAAAAATGCACTATGGTTTCCACAAAAATATTAAGCAGCAAATCATATTAGAATGATTTCTGAAGGATCATGTGACACTGAAGACTGGAGTAATGATGCTGAAAATTCAGCTTTGATCACAGAAATAAATTACATTTTATTATATATATTCAAATAGAAAACAGCTATTTTAAATTGTAATAATATTTTGCAATATTACAGTTTTTTACTGTATTTTTGAGCAAACAAATGCAGCCTTGAGACGTTAAAAAAACATTTAAAAATCGTATCGACCCCATATTTTTGAACAGTAGTGAATGTGTCTGTACTTAATGAAGCTCACAGTCTGGCTGAAATACTCACAATAAGAATGGCCACGAAACAGGCCAGTGTGGTGTTCCAGTCTCCTCCGGTGGCCGCCGCCTTTCCCACCAGGACACTGTAGAAGATGAAGTCTCCAAGACCCAGCTTCACCCCTCCTGTGTCAAAGAAAACCAACAGGCATTTCAGCATAGCATTAAGAAGAAAAATTGTTAAATCTGTTTGTAAAAACTTGCCTTAATTCCCTGAGGCGTTTTTAACTAGTTCACCTCATTGTCAGTAATTCAGTACATATGAGCCCTATTTACATGTTTCGTAAGCAACCATTCAAAGAGTGATCTGTATGGCACTTACGGTCTTCCTCAAGGTCCTCTTCTGCCGAATACCGCCGCCTCCCTCCCTGAGCGACATCATCCTCTGACTCCACCCCTTCCGGTGCCCGGGCTCCGCCCTCACCGCGCTGCCTTTCGTCAGCTGAGAAGACAACAACAGCTTATTCACCATTATCTAGGTTACAGGGTATTATTTTCCACTTTCTACACAAAGTCTTTTAAAAAGTACTAAATACTAGTAAAGACCTAAAAAGCAGCTCACCTGTATCTGGATTACTAGCATCAGCCATTCCAACCATCCAAACCATGGCAGCTGAGAAACAGAAACTTTTATTAGTACATGACCCATCTTGACTGGACTTAAATTGAGCACACATGTGGTAATAGAAACTGGCGTAAAATTTAGACAATCCCATCTGCTCTGAGTCTCAAAGCTGTACGTGCTGGGATCATTTTTTCAGGACATACATGAATATATGAGCGCAGGGAAAATTGGCTCGTTTCTTTCCTGAGCAGTCTCAACCAGCATCCTTAACGGGCCTTTCGGAGACAGCACCGCTATCAGATCTAGAAAACAAACACATGCTATTACTGATACTATCATGTGTACCAATCAAACAGTTATGAGCATTTTCAGTGATTAAAAGTCAAGTTTGCAGTTTTTGTGCAACTATTGCAAAAAAGACCCGGCTTGGGAAAACTGTGTTTTATTTTACAGAAATTATGTTCTGTACCTTTAAGAACTGAATTTTTAACATTAAACAAATTAAAGGGATAGTCCACCCAAAAATTAAAATTCTGTCATAATTTACTCACCCTCATGTCATTCCAAATCTGTATGCATTTCTTTCTTCTGTAGAACATAAAAGAATATATTTTGTTTGAAGAATGTTGGTAGCCAAACAGTTTCAGTTCCCATGGATTTTCATTGGAAGGACAAAAAAATACAATGGAAGTCAATGGGAACTGAAATGATCAACATTCTTCAAAGTATGGTTTCATGTTCCACAGAAGAAAGAAAATTATACAGGTTTGGAACAACATGAGGGTAACTGATGACAGGATTTATTTCTGGGTGAACTATACCTTTAAAGAATTAATACTCCCGAAATAAAAGACATTTTAGAAAGAGACTGAGAAGTTGAAGAACATATGCAGAAGCAGATGGTTCGAGGACTGTCAATCAGTCTTCAGGCAAACCTACCATATATGGAGATGGCTCCCAGTATGACCCATGCCGACCATTCGGGCAGGTATTTGATGAAGATGAGAGCCATGAGGGCGCTGATGACAATGAGGTACGCCTGCTGCAGCCGTAACGGCCCTTTCCAGTGGATGCAAATCATTCCCACAACGCCAAAATTCCAGATGATCATCACTAACGTTGGGTAGTCCATGGCAACGTTATATGTCTTGAACACCTCCCTAAAAAGGTATGACAAAAATATTACTGTAACACATTTAAATCAACTCAGACCAAATATTTATACAGGAGTATATCTGATTTAAAGGGGCCATATTATGTAGAATCTAACTGATTCATTTTCGCTAATCAGTTCTTTTTAATGATTCGTTTGTATTCCCACTCAAAACTGTTCATGGAAATCTCTGTCACATTACATACTTACAAAAAAAAAAAATGTTTGTAGGTAAATATTGCTGTTAATTACTATGTACTTCTCTATGAATAAAAATGCTTAAATGTTATTATTTCTGTCGGCAAAGACACAAGCCCATCCAACACTAGGTGGCGCTATAATAAGGCAATTTGCATTTTGGATCACAACTTTGGAACCCGAAGGGCTAGAAACAAAATTCTTTCCGCCCAGGATCATTGAGTCAAGCCCTACAAAATGTATTTATCCGCCAATACAATTTTTCTGCCATTTTGAATTTTCCTAAAAACATACTTTTTTTGGTCCGATCTGCTTCAAAATAGGCACACAGCAGCTAGGGACAGTGCTAGCAAAAAGTTATCAAAAGAATTTTGATTCGTCGAAGCATTGCAAAGGTTTAAGTTAATTAATTGGTCAGGCAACGCCCATTTTTACAAGTTGACCTATAGCTGCTGAACGCAATGTCCAAGCTTAACAAAACTTGACACACAAAGACGACAGGATATTCTGAGGACGCAAGTTTTGTAAAAATCCACCAATAGGGCGCGCTACAACAACAACAACAACAAAAGACATAACTCTGCAACCATGTGATCCATGAAATTAAAAATTGGTATGCATCTTCTTTGGTGGTACTTAAAAAGTTATGGCCACCAGCGGCCAATCAATTTTCATCAACTAATGCTTTAATAATCAAGAGAAGCAAAAAACATGATTAATCTCGGAGCCCTATCAAAAAGCTAAAAATATAGAGAAATAATTTTTACTCAGCTATATTGCCCAGTATTGACACATCCTGCTGTATGAGATGGGTTACATACAGTAGAGATAAGAAAGCAGAATCTCACCCCAGATACATGAAGCTGAACCAGAAGAGCAACATCAGTGAAGACAGAATCAGCCAGCCATGAATAAACTGCACACACAGAGAAAATAAACACCTCTCAGAAGATACAGCAATGACTTTTAGTGTTACAATCATGAAGTTACAATCAAAAGCACAGAACCTCATATATAGTGCTATAGTAATAAAGAGGATCTCACTTTATAGCAGCGATACTTATAAAGCACCACCAGTATTATGGTCATGAAGACAATGACGCTGATCATGACGATGGTGTTGAGGAGCGAGTTCAAGAGCCTCTGACCAACAGAGTTCGGATCCTCTTCGAACGGAGTGTAGATGCTGCAAAGCATGACTTTACTTCATTTTTAAGGATTGATTCAAAAATGAAAATTATCATCATTTATTCATCCTCAAATCTGTTACTGATGCGTCCTGCTGTATGAGTATCATAATATGATAAGAACATTAATATTATGGAATGTGATATTTAAAAAAAATAAAAATAAAGCTTTAATTTAAAAAAGAAAGAAAGCAGTAATAAAAAACAATAAAAGCATACAAATTACACTTTTTTAAAATTTAGATAATATTAAATAATGCACAATATAACAGTAACAGTAATATAATAGCACTTCTTTAAAATTATTATTATATCTTCCTAAATCAGTTAATATTGGATGCAGATACTTTTTCTGTGGCTAAGATGGTCACTAAATTATCATTAAAAAAATGTTTTTATATGCTTTTTAGTGCTCACCAACAGTTATTTTATTGTTATGGCTGATAACCGCTAAATTGCTGATATTATGATTTAATTTAAATGTTTTAAATAATTTTAAAAAGTTTTTTTTATATTTAAAAAAAAACACAAATACTTTTAATATTTAAAAAAATGTTTTTTTTTAATATTCAAAAAAGAGGAAATATTCCTTTTGAAATCTTTTTGTGTTTCATATTTCCTCTTTTTTTAAATATTTAAAAATATATATATATATTTTAATATTTAAGAAATATATATATATATATATATATATATATAAAATATATAATATATATATATATATATAATAAAGAAATATTCCTATTGAAACACAAAAGTAGAATTTCAGTTCAATGGAAAAATAACCACATTCAGGTACAGAACATGAAGGTGAATAGACAGAATTTTCATTTTTTGCTGAACTTTAAGGTAACAAAACCCTTACAGCCGCTGTCCACTCTTCTCCGTGTAGAAACTGACAGACTTGATTGTTGCCACGACGACCACCATGCAGAGTGTGACTGGGATGAAGAGCATGATGACATGCTTAGCGCCATATTTGAGGGTCAGCTCCTCTTCCTCTCCGTCAGGAGTGGCAGCTCTCTCTCTCTCCACTGGTGTGGGCTCGTCCAAGCCTGAGCTGACCGGCCGATGCTGCAGGAATTAAAGGTGCGGATGAGAAAAATGGGATTTGTTGATGCAGATTTAGTAGACAATAATAATGTACACTAAAATATCACAAAACTGTTGAGCATAATCGTGTCTTCAATCATGCAAATATCTAGTTCAGTCATGAAACTCTAGAGGGCGCAGGACTTGTCCTGCAGCGCACTATCAGAGATCCTCTGAACCCCCCCCCAGCTCCACCTGCCTAGATCTGCTACAGGATTCATGTATGTCTATTTATGCTCTATCTTACATGCTCACAGCAACGTTTCTGAGTATCTATTAGCAGTAGCTAATAAAGTCCATACTTGATCTGCAGCAGCAATAATCAACAGTAGCAGCAGATCTAATCTTCCAAGACCAAATACATTAACACTGGCATTTTCAATAACATGTTAAAACTATTCCGAGAGTTGTCATGATTGAAATGTGATTTAAATTAGATGCAAAGTAAAAACTCTATTTTGGCACACTTCAGGTTTAGTTCTTTGAGCTAACATGTACACTAAATGTACACGAAAACGCCAGTAGGGAGACCTCATGTCCACTTACTCGTTTAGCATCTGTTTCCTGGGGCAGAGACATATCATGATCTTGGCTGTACGAGGGGATGGTTGGGCTTTCGGACTGGACCAGAGCGGACCTCTCATTGTAAGAGTCCTCTTCACTGTCCGAGGTATTCATGAAGAGAATGTGACCGCAGCCAAATGCCCAGAGCTGAAAAATGCATCACGCCAGATTAATATAACTGACAGCCCTCAATAACCATAAAAACCATGGTAATACTATAGTTTGTTTGTTTTCTTGTGGAAACTCAGCATTATGCTAATACCATACAGTCCTTTAGTATCATGGTATATGAATAATTATACAAGATTCAAGATTTTTATTTGTCACATACCATTATATACAAGACACAACTTGCAGTGTAGATTGTGCATTAAATATAAAAAAGCAGCTAAAAACCATAAGATAATAATGATTAAATATAATTCTTCTTTTTGTTCATTTAGTGTAAATTATGCCTTTGTTTTGAACTGCACTTTACAAACACATAAATAATATTGAGATATGTATATCAAACATGGTCAAAAGGCTAAAAATATAGATTTTTTTTTCAGTTTTAACACCCGACACTGAAATATCCTGCCATTTGAGATCAGTTATACAGTAATATGACAAGAACATTAATATTAACAAAAAATAAGCACTGTAAAGCACTGCAACTTTTAAAAAGAAAACAGTAAACACTATAGAACAATAAAAGTATATAAACTATAAAAAAAAAAAAAAAGAGATGAGGGGAAAATTTTACTTTCTATTATATAATGTACAATAATTCAGCAACAATATCGGTATAGGCCAATAATAGCATCTTTAAAATGCTGTTATTATACGTATCTGCCTAAATAGGTTATTACAGGAAGCAGATACTATCAGGGCGTATTTAACTCTTTCTGTGGCTAAAATAGGTTTTGCAATGTTTTGAGATGTGAATTTTAGTGATGCACAAATAAATATTTTAATGTAATGTAACCGATAACCGAAAACCGATAAATGGCTAATGTTATACATTTATGTTAAAAAAGATAAAATATTCCTTTTGAAATCTGCTATAGAAACAAGTCAACTGTAAGTCAGTAAGTGATATGGTGCTGATATATCATGTTTCCCTATTGACGTTACTTTAAGAATATACAAAAGAATATAGATTTATAATATCCATCTGTATCGGCTACATTTCTATATCGCGGCATTTCTAAATATTACTGTATTGTGTTATGATGTTCCCATAATGATAGTATCAACAGTACCGCTGTAAGTTGATTATGCATTTAAAAAACAGAAAACATGGATCTTTAAAAGTAAATAATAATCTCTGGGAAAAATATACGCGTTTCCCCCAGTTATAATGACTGCTGCACCACTGCTCTTATTCATTATACTGTCATGTTCTAATAATGTTCCGTAGATGAAAGCATTCATCATGATCCATGATTTCCCAACGTCTCCTAATGTGTCTGGAAACCCAGCCAGTTCCTCCACGTATCTAAAGAAAAATAACATCTGCAGAATCGTACAGGTGAGAAGACTGAAATACCTTTGATGTGACGGTAATTATTTACATGAAGTATGATCCACCAGTGTTGTTTGCAGAAGGACTCCGTCAAAACATCGCGAATCCCAATGAGGAAGTGATGCCGATCAGCTGATCCTCACCGCCCCACGTGACGCTCGAGCGCGTGACGTCACCTGACCACATTCGTGTCAACAAGTCACATTTAAAAAAATCTCAATAAATTAGAATGTCGTGGAAAAGTTCATTTATTTCAGTAATTCAACTCAAATTGTGGAACAAATTGTGTATTAAATTAATTCAGTGCACACAGACTGAAGTACTTTAAGTCTTTGGTTCTTTTAATTGTGAGGATTTTGGCTCACATTTAACAAAAACCCACCAATTCACTATCTCAGTAAATTAGAATACTTCATAAGATCAATAAAAAAAAGGATATTTTGAACAGAAATATCAGGCTTCTGAAAAATTTTCTATGCACTCAATACTTGGTTGGGCCTCCTTTTGCATGAATTACTGCATCAATGCAGCGTGGCATAAAGGTAATCAGCCTGTGGCGCTGCTCAGGTGTAATGGAAGCCCAGGTTGCTTTGATAGCGGCCTTCAGGTCATCTGCATTGTTGAGTCTGGTGTCTCTCATCTTCCTCTCATAGATTCTCTATGGGGTTCAGGTAAGGCAAGTTTGCTGGCCAATCAAGCACAGTAAAACCATGGTCATTGAACCAGCTTTTGGTACCTTTGGCAGTGTGGGCAGGTGCCAATCCTGCTGGAAAATGAAATCAGCATCTCCATAAAGCTTGTCAGCAGAAGGAAGCATGAAGTGCTCTAAAATTTCCTGGTAGATGGCTGCGTTGACTGTGGACTTCAGAAAACACAGTGGACCAACACCAGCAGATGACATGGCAGCCCAAATCATCACTGGACTTCAAGCAACATGGTTTCTGTGCCTCTCCACTCTTCCTCCAGACTCTGGGACCTTGATTTCCAAATGAAATGCAAAATTTACTTTCATCTAAAAAGAGGACTTTGGACCACCGAGCAACAGTCCAGTTCTTTTTCTCCTTAGCCCAGGTAAGACGCTTCTGACGTTGTCTTTGGTTCAGAAGTGGCTTGGTACGTGGAATGTGACGGTTGTAGCCCATTTCCTGAAGACGTCTGTGTGCGGTGGCTTTTGATTCACTGACTCCAGCTTCAGTCCACTCCTTTTGAAGCTCTCCTAAGTTCTTAAATTTATATTTTAATTTGCAGTAATTTATAGCGCATCACGCATAACCGACACGCTGTAATAAGATTAGCTAACTCCTCATTTAAAAAAAACAAAAAAACAACTTGTTTAACACCTGCTTGTTTAATCTCTTCTAATTTTTTTCAATATGTATGGGCCACAAGAGAAATATTAAGAAATAAATTAAGGTTAAATAGTGTTATCAGAACATGTTGAAGTAAAGCTCTCATCGTTTTTAGTTTCACTTTCTGCAGTGAATAATTGACTGGGATTTGAGACAAGTAAATTATTAAAAAATATTATCAATATTTTTTAATGCAAAATAATACCACACAAATCGTTTGTCCTGGCGCTGGCACAGACCACAACGTAAATGTTATAAGGGAACACCAACAAATGACGTACCTGTCTGGGACCGCTGGCTGGGATTGTTCAATGTTTACTCTTCAGTGATGTACACCTGAAAGGTGAGTTACTGTTACTTTTTGTTTATCTTAACATTCTGATTTGCAGCACGTTTCTGTATTTACATGTGTTGTGGACTTTTGCAGCGCGTTTCTGTATTTGCATGTGTTGTGGACTTTTGCAGCGCATGTGTTGTCAAACTGATGTTTTCTTCATTTGCAGCGCGCTGCGCTCTCTCGGCTACCATACTCTTCTGGGTATAATACATTCTTTCTTCTGGTGTGGTTAGAAAACACCACATAAAACAACAGGGATTTCAGAAAAGTCTAATGTATTGAGCTAATGTGTAGATAATGAAATAAATTGCAGTAGTCAAAATTGCAAAAAATGTCCCAGATTACCCAAATTCACCCTATGACTGGTACAAATGAAGGGTACAAAATCTATCACTGCAGTGGTACTCTTTAAAAAGCTATACACCTTATAGTATCTTATTTACCCCTAAAAGGTGCACATTAGTACCCTAAAAGTACTAAATTATGCATATTTTGAAAGAGTAAGGGTATTGCCCCAGTGACAGCTTTTGTACTTTTTCCTGAGAGTGTACCAATGGATTTCATTAGTTCTTTTAGAAACTTCAGGGGCATTTTAGGACAACTCACAGAATCCCAGTTGTGTGACTGCCATTACTCATTGACTTCAGATCCGTATTTGCTTTTGCACATTGCACATGCAGAACCAATAAAATGTGGTGGGAGGACCCATGGGTTTTACACGAGGCTGGGTTCTTCAAAATCATGAGAAGGGCAAACTGCATAGCATTGAGAAATACAACAAAAGCAGCAATGATTTGCCAGGAAAACACTATTTACTATGGCAGCTGGGTCTTTGTATTCGGTGGATTACTTTACTTCCTGCGGCAAATGACCACACACACGCCGTACGGACGTTATGTGGTCACAAAATCTCCAGGGATTATGGTCCCAGCCAGGGCAGGCTGGTTTATTCAGGAACTTCCTTCCTTCCTTGTTCCTGTGCTGTTGTTTTTAACAACAGAAAGTTTGCCAGGAATAGGAAGACATTTACTGCTCTGGACCTTTTGCTTGCACTACTTTCAAAGGTAATAACTTACATCTCACATATAGATTAGAGCATTAATGTCAACAACTGAAACAATCTAGACAGTCTCTGAAAGTATAAGTAATGGGTGAAAATCTTAAAATTAAATTAAAAATCAAAGTATAATAATATATATTATAATTAGGTGGCACCTGCCAACTGAATTTTTAAGATGTTGATTTTATAACAGTCAAGCAATTGAAAATAGCTGTTATAAACTGTTTATTGACCACATTTACACTTGATTTAAGATTGTGCATCTTTAGCAGTGGCTATAATTCAAATATCCTGCTTTAGTCAGTATAATTTTAGCATAATTTGGCAAACTGGCATACTAACATTGGGCAAATAAAAAAGGAAGTCATGATGACCTGCGTAGATGTACTTTGTACTTTGGAAGTCTAAAGTACAAACTCTCAAACATAATACTTCAGTATAGTAAGTAGGGTTAGTCAAGTTCTTTAGCTGTTTAATGTGTAAGTTTCTCTTTTTTTTAGACAGTTTTTCTAGATAACAGTGTACAAGCAGAAGTAGTTTCTTTTTCAGTTAAGGTTCAGTAGAATAGAAAGGAAGGGAAAATGTTTTGTAACAGCACCTTTGAGGATATAAGGTCAACTGTCTTCTTCTCATAGCACAGCAGCAAAGGCAAATATCACGTTCACATCTTTTTGTCACACGTAAAGCAACTGAACTACTGCTACTTTTACATGAAGATGGATGTGATTAATAAATAATCCAATTGTTAGGAAATTAATCCCGAGGCGTGCCTCATCCCAGTCCTCTTAAATAGCAATTGAATGAACAATCACTCAGCTGAGGGAGAGTAAAAAGTCTAATTTTTATTGAGCTGGGTCTGAGATTATATAGAAAGAGTACAAGGGGTGTAGTATGGATTTAACCAATGAGAGAGAGAGTACATCATATCAGCTCATGGTACAGGAATACATATAGAAAAACAAGTCTAAATATGGTCAACTTCCGGTTAAGTACCCATGCCTTCCTGGGGATCCAAGAAGACCCCTTCCATCCTTGCAATACAAAAGGCAGGGACCATTTCCCATCTTACCATTAGGTCCTAGCAGAGCTTCATACCTTACATGAAAGTTGTTCCAGTACATAAAGAGAACCAGATGTTATAGTATAGAATACAGCTTCAACAGAGGACAAGAAAAACAACAAACGGTGCTAATATACACACATGATGTAATCGTGTCGGCAAATATCGTATCGCTGGCTATGAGAATCGATATTGTATCGAATCGTGATGAACTGTCCGATTTACACCCCTAGTCTAACCAGACTGTTCTTACTATGGAGGACCACAAGTGTCAGGGAAATAGTAATAAAGCATATCATTAATTAATAACTAATTGTACATTAAAAGTGTGCATTAGTAAATGTATTCACAAATTAATTAATTAATCTAAAAATAAATAGATTAAATTGCAAAGTAATTCATTATTTTATTTTTTAATGGGCAATAAAAGCAGTAACTATAAAAATAATTTATAAATGAAATATTAATCCATCAATAAATAGTTCAAATTAAAAAGGGATTTACTAAAAACAACATAAAACACTCAATAAATACATCATTTAAAAATACATTTATGAATTCATAAATAGTGAAATTTCAAATTGTATTTGAAAATGCAATTTAAAAAGAGAAATAATTAATTGGATTCAGAAACTGAATTACAAATATAGGTTTTAATCATCCATTAAAAAGGGCAATTCAATTAACCATTTGCATTTGCATTTCCCCGCTGTTTTTCCTTTTTCTATTAGCTATTTGATTTGCTTAACCATGTAGCTTCTCTTTTTAACCTCTCTGTTTAGCAGAGAGGCTAAAAAGTGACATTTTCGGGCCTTGCACGCTTGGGAAACGAGGTAAACGTGGGATGGGAGTAACAAGCTCTCTGATTGGCTATTACCTGGCAAGTCATGTGCAGACGTATGTCATTGATGTGGAAAGGAGAAGGTGATTGATAGAGAACCGAAACGGGAAGAAACAATTTCCCACACACGGGATAACACAATAAATGCCATAATTTCTTTGGCTGACTATATCAACAGTAATGTGCCAGTTGACTACGACTATGCTCTGACGACGTTGCTTCATCTTAAGGAAAACTTGGAAGCATCCAGTCGGCATTTGGAGGACACCGTTTGGTGAGTTTGATGAGGTGGAGCATATAATTCGCCATTTTCGGTTCTCTATCAATCACCTTCTCCTTTCCACATCAATGACATACGTCTGCACATGACTTGCCAGGTAATAGCCAATCAGAGAGCTTGTTACACCCATCCCAGGTTCCCCCAGCGTGCAAGGACCAAAGTGTCACTGAAATGCTAAACAGAGAGGCTACAAGAGAAGCTAAATGGTTAAGCAAGTCAAATAGCTAATAGAAAAAGGAAAAACAGCGGGCAAATGGTTAATTGAATTGCCCTTTTTAATGGATGATTAAAAGCTATATTTGTAATTCAGTTTCTGAATCCAATTAATTATTTCTCTTTTTAAATTGCATTTTAAAATACAATGTGAAATTCCACTATTTATTTATGAATTCATAAATTTATTTTTAAATGATGTATTTATTGAGTGTTTTATGTTGTTTTTAGTAAATCCCTTTTTAATTTAAACCATTTATTAATGGATTAATATTTCATTTATAAATTATTTTTAATAATTACTGCTTTTATTGCCCTTTAAAAAAATAAAATAATGAATTACTTTGCAATTTAATCTGTTCATTAATTTGTAAACACATTTTTATTGTACAATTAGTTATTAATTAATGATATGCTTCTGAAGAACACTTCTGGTCCTCCATACTTACATGCTTATTGCCCACAAATCTATGTTTAGCCAAATATCTGCTGAGAAGATCTTTTACAGGACATGCCACCATGCTATATCAATCTTATCAACTCAAATCTCTTACAATAAGATTTTTCTGTAAACATGTCCTGTAAGTGTGTGCTGATACAGTACAATAGAGTAGAGTCACATCCTAGCTGAAATAAACATCCTCCAGGAATGAAGGAAAATCACTTTTTTTGTGGCGACTGTTTCATCACACTCTTTGCACACTCTGCAGGACCTTTGTGTACTCAATACTGACCAAAGGCAGACCGTCTCCTCTCCACATTGTGGTGAGTGCGGTCCTCTTCTGCTGTGTGAATGGCTTTCTGCAGGGTCACTATATCCTCCACTGCACTCGGTACCCCACCGAATGGCACAGAGACACACGCTTCATAACTGGTACATGGTGCTAATAGACCATTAGATCCTTTGGTCCCACTTTATATTAAATGCCTTTATTTAAATTAATAATTTGACACAATGCATTTACTGTGTACATACATGTTTTTACAAGCAGGTTTTTTAGAAAAATTTCCTTGTAATTATGTCTATAATTATCCCTTAACACTCACTTAAACCTGTCCTAACCTAACCCGTATCCTACCTCAATAGCAGCACAAATGTTTGCAGTACAACACGAACACAATAAGGGCATCTACATTTTTGTGCAAGTAAAGACACATAATATAAAGTGTAACCGATCTTTTTGATAAACTATGTGATTCATTTGAATGTAATCTATTAATGCTGCTGTTTCATTGGTTACAGATCATAAAAGCACTCAATTGAAATGAATGTTTCTTCCAGGTGTGTTGGTGTTTTTCTCTGGAATGGCCATCAACATACACAGCGACTATATTTTACGAAACCTGAGGAAACCAGGAGAGGTCAGCTATAAAATCCCTAGAGGTCAGTATTTGATATGATGAGCTCAGTTATGTTATGGTCAAATAGAACAGAAAAATAGTTACATATATAAATTAATAAATTATATTTATTGTATATTAAAATGTAATTTTTTTTTTAATTTATTAAATTTAAATAAAAAATAGTTAATTTTTATATAGTTATATATAATTATTTTTATATATAAAATAATAGAATAGAAATATAGTTATAAAAGAATATCTACTATATCTATTATATAATATAAAATTATATAAAGTATTAAATTTTATTCCTTGTAAAAGAAAGTCATATATATACATTTATATTAAAATTTAATGTTAAAAGTTGATTAAATTTACATACAAAATGTATACATTTCTTATAAAATAAAGTTATGTATTATGTATATATATTATAAATTTTATACATAAAAGAATAGAAAGTTATAAAAGAATATCTACTATATCTATTATGTAATCTCTCTATATATATATATATAAATTATTTCCTGTAAAAGAAATATAGTCATATATAATACGTTATACATTACTGTGTATTTATATATTATATTATTTTTATAATTTACTGCATAAAGTCTCAAAAAATGCGTTAAAAAAATGTATTTTTGTCTTTATTTTGATTTTGGAGTAAAATGTGACTCAGACATGTTCTTAAAAAGGATTTCTTGAGATTTATCTGAGCGGGACTGAACCTCCTTATTTCTTAATTCAATTGTACACTAAACATTTGCATGGTTATCTTAAGGAGGAATGTTTGAGTTGGTCTCTGGCGCAAACTTCTTTGGGGAGATCATTGAATGGTGTGGATACGCTGTGGCCACCTGGTCCTTTCCTGCTTTCTCATTTGCTCTGTTCACCATCTGCTCCATTGGGCCACGAGCCTACCACCATCACAGGTGCTCCAACAACTTCAAAACCTTCTTCCTAAATCCATTCAGTGCCCTATGGTGGCACACTCAGATGTGAAGGCTGTTCCAAAATCCTGCCTTCTAAAGATATCTGATTATAGTATTTTATTATTTATTTTAAACATTGATTAGATTATATTAATAATAAACCATTCATTCAAAACCAAAAAAATAATGATAAAAAGTTTAATCTAAATATTTATACTTATATTTATTAGGGTACATGACATTAGAATAATATTTAAATGGTGACACAAAGCTACATTATGGATTATAATAAAGTTATAAAAAAAAAAAGTAATAAAGGTTTATGTCTTTAACTTATGCTAACAACCTGGAAGAAAATGTCTGCTTGTCTTCTTCACAGGTATTACTTGGAGAAATTTAAAGATTACCCCAAATCAAGAAAGGCTGTGATCCCTTTCCTGCTATAACAAAGTCAGCGGCAACAAAATCTTAAAAGGGAAAATCAAAGATTCCAGCTCATGAAAACAAGTCGAAGCCCTGAGCTAAATAAGAACTGCAGTGCTGATGTTGGTACCACATGTCCTGCTCACACACAAATATCACACAAGGGGACATTACTGAAGTTTTGTATTTCTTTTTTTAAATACACCATTACAAACCCATGTTTACATCTGTACATAGTGGAGAATGATCATTTATATACATATTCCCATTTGAGCACAGACTTGTCATAAAACAATTCATCAGTAATAAATTATTATAACCGGTCAAGTGTCACTGATGCTTAAACATGAAACGCAAACCGAGATGATGATTTCCATAATATGTGTGTGCATCAGAAACAGAGTGTGTAATATTAGTCACCAGACAGACAAGAAAGCACTTGTATGAACTGTGATAAACCACACACAACACCACATAATCACTGAAATGCATATATCATTTACTGTTACTCCTCCGAAGTGGTTTTGCTCTTGATCTGCCGTTCTGTGCGCACCGAACTCTTCATCGCCTTCTGCAGGAGCCATGTGCTAAAATGGATACCAGCAAACGCACCACCGGCAACCCAAAACCAGTTCTTTCTAAGCCAGCTCTGGTTTCTCATCTTCTCTGTCCTCGTTGTACACTAAGGTCTTCAGAAGAGGACCTGCAAATGCAAGTGGAAGGTTAGGAAAGAAAAAGCTAATCAATAGAAGTGTTGTTATCTTTAGTTATTTGCATAAAGTTGAACTCTGCTCAACTTCACCCAACAGTCTCTGTTGCTTTATTGAAAATGAATGACTTCAGGCACTTTATCACTGAGAAATTGTATGTGTGAACGTTACTTATATCAGGCTGTCAGGAAGCATTTCATTGACTGGACACCCTGTTACTGAACATGCTAAACAAGTTGAACAACAGAACGAACTGGGATGTGTCGCTCATGAACTGACGTGTAGAAGTGGGTCAGAAGCAGCAAAATTTGTGCACACAGAATAATCTCTAATTTATGAATATCTAATTAAAAAGGTTAACTCAACTTATTTCAGGTCTTTTAGTTAATATAGTTTGATGAAAGTTAAACCCACTATATCGCAAGTCTTCCAGTAGATTTGCCATTAAAAAAATAAATAAAATTTAACAAATTTTTCACTTGAATGGTTCCTATTTTAAAATGTATTACTGAGTGAAAGAGGACAATACTCTCTTTGTAAATAAAACTTTAATTTAATTAATCATTTAATATAATTTTAATTTAATATATTTAATATAACATATTTACATATTTATATAATTAAACATTCAAATATATATTCTATATTTGTATATTTTATATATGATTTTCTTGTCTGAACTAAAAATAAAAGGTATCTTTTTCAAATGTTAGCAGCCAGGGCAAGTTAAAACAGAAATACTTTAAAATGGAAATTACTTTGTGGTACGGCTGTTGGTTCAGACGGGCTGGTCTGAGTATTTCAGAAACTGCTGATCTACTGGGATTTTCAATTTCAAGCACAACCATCTCTAGGGTTTACAGAGAAAAAGAAAAAAATATAAGTGGAATTGAGCGGCAGTTTTGTTTGGCGAAAATGCCTTGTTGATGCCAGAGGTCAGAGGAGAATGACCAGACTGGTTCAAGTAATCAAATAATCACTTGTTACAACCGAGGTCTGCAGAAGAGCATCTCTTGAAGCAGATGGGCTACAGCAGCAGAAGACCACACTGGTGTCACTCCTGTCAGCTAAGAACAGGAAACCGAGGCTACAATTCACACAGACTCACCGAAATTGGAAGATTGGAAAAACATTGCCTATAGTCTGATGGGTCTTGATTTCTACTGCGACATTCAGATGATAGGGTTAGAATTTGGCATAAACAACATGAAAGCATGGATCCATCCTGCCTTGTGTCAACACTTTGGGCCCTTTAGTACCAACTGATCATCGTTTAAACACCACAGCCTACCTGAGTATTGTTGCTGAACATGTCCATCCCTTTATGCCCACAGTGTACCCATATTCTGATGGATACTTCCAGCAGGATAACGCGTCATGTCACAAAGCTCAAATCATCTCAAACTGGTTTCTTGAACATGACAATGGCCTCCACAGTCGCCAGATCTCAATCCAATAGAGCAGCTTTGGAATGTGCTGGAATGGGAAATTCACATCCGACAAATCTACAGTAACTGCGTTTATGCTATCATGTTATTATGGACCAAAATCTGTGAGGAATGTTTCCAGCACCCTGTTGAATCTGTGCCATGAAGAATTAAAGCAGGTCTGAAGGCAAAAAGGGGTCCAACCCAGTACTAGCAAGGTGGACCTAATAAAGTAGCCAGTGAGTGAGTGTGTATATATTGATACACCGATCAGGTATAACATTATGAGCACTGACAGGTGAAGAGAATAACACTGATCATCTCTTCATCACGGCACCTGTTAGTGGGTAGATATATTAGGCAGCAAGTGAACATTTTGTCCTCAAAGTTCATGTGTTATAAGCAGGAAAAATTGGCAAGCGTAGGGATTTGAGCGAGTTTGACAAGGGCCAAATTGTGATGGCTAGACGACTGGGTCAGAGCATCTCTGCAGCTCTTATGGGGTGTTCTCGGTCTGCAGTGGTCAGTATCTATCAAAAGTGGTCCAAGGAAGGAACAGTGGTGAACCGGCGACAGGGTCATGGGCGGCCAAGGCTCATTGATGCACGTGGGGAGTGAAGGCTGGCCCGTGTGGTCCGATCCAACAGATGAGCTACTGTAGCTCTAATTGCTCAAGAAGTTAATGCTGGTTCTGATAGAAAGGTGTCAGAATACACAGTGCATCACAGTTTGTTGCGTATGGGGCTGCATAGCTGCAGACCAGTCAGGGTGCCCTGTCCACCGCCGAAAGCGCCAAAAGTGGACACGTGAGCATAAGAACTGGACCACGGAGCAATGGAAGAAAATGGCCCGGTCTGATGAACCACGTTTTCTTTTACATCACGTGGATGGCCAGGTGCGTGTGCGTCGCTCCAGAACACATGGCACCAGGATGCACTATGGGAAGAAGGCAAGCCGGCAGAGGCAGTGTGATGCTTTGGGCAATGTTCTGCTGGGAAACCTTGTGTCCTGCCATCCATGTGGATGTTACTTTGACACGTACCACCTACCTAAGCATTGTTGCAGACCATGTACACCCTTTCATGGAAACAGTATTCCCTGGTGGCTGTGGCCTCTTTCAGCAGGATAATGCTCCCTGCCACAAAGCAGGGTTCAGGAATGGTTTGAGGAGCACAACAACGAGTTTGAGGTGTTGACTTGGCCTCCAAATTCCCCAGATCTCAATCCAATCAAGCATCTGTAAGAATGTGCTGAACAAACAAGTCCGATCCATGGAGGCTCCACCTCACAACTTACAGGACTTAAAGGATCTGCTGCTAACATCTTGGTGTCAGATACCACAGCACACCTTCAGGGGTCTAGTGGAGTCCATGCCTCAACGGGTCAGGGCTGTTTTGGCAGCAAAAGTCGGACCAACACAATATTATGAAGGTGGTCATAATGTTATGCCTGATCAGTGTATACACATATATATATATATATATATATATATATATATATATATATATATATATATATATATATATATATATATATATATATATACACCGTTTAGACATGCTATGGTAATTTTGCCCTGTAGAAATAGAAGTGCCATCATAAAAGTTGCACACTGCACACTTTGACCAAAACTGATGTTATCAAGAAAATCCTGTAAACTTCACAGATAAGATTAAACAAACGTTTCATCAGAAGAAAGAGCAGTGTGATTTCATATTCTTTTGTAAATTAGAAACAGTGACATGAACCCAAGTGACTGATAACAGATTGCACACACTTGCCTATGATGAGCCAGTTAAAATTATTTACTCGCTCATTTCTTTCCAAACCCTTATGACTTCGTTACTTGCATGGGAAACAAAGGCTTTAAAGAATATTTTTGCAGCACAATGACAGTGAGTAATTAATGACAGAATTTTCATTTTAGTGTGAACTATCAGTTAACGTAAAACAATTCCCACCTTGAACAGCAGCTGCAGTTACTCCTTGGCTTTGGTCTCTCTCTTTTTACTCTTCTCGGGCAGAGGCGGCGGTGACGGAGCGACGTACGACACGATGCCCGGCTCAAGAATATATTCCTCCTTGCTCTTTTTCAGCAGTGGATTGGATTTGATCGAGTACCAACCCCAGTGGACCAACCCAAGGCCAGAGCCCATAACAATCAGCACTTTATAGTTATGCCAAAAGCTCCAGAGCTTACTCATGTCTATGGACACCAAAAGACATGAAACACATGAATAAACTAACGCCAGACCAGCGGGAAGATACGGTTAAATTAGTCAGCTGACATCACATTCACTGCAATTAAAAAGTGACAACTTGCCCCGGTCTCTCCTCCTCTATATGTGTTAAGTAATCCTCTCATACACTTTAGAGACGCAGTAATATTATATAACGGTCTCGTTTATTATTTTGACATGTTTAGAAGTAAATACGCTGGTTGATCAATAAAATATCTATAGATGATAGTGTTAAATCGGCATATTATTTACTAATATTCACTCACCTTCAGCTTTTTGCCTTTACTCAGGCCGCCACCATTTTGGGTCCTAAAGATGGAGACTTAGGTAGCCGATAACTGTCCTGCCTAAAAATATGAAGTAGAAATCTATCCATTTAAATTAAAATATTAGTCCTATAATATTGTTCATTTCCCTACTAAATTTGTTTTTCGGTCGCTCGTTTGGGGTTTGTATTACACTATTATTTATAAAAAAAAAACTACTTAAAGACAAATGAAAAATTAATGAATTTTCTTAACAGGCGACTCTATTATTAGTCATAATATTGTGCTTGATTTATTTACACAAATGTATATTTGTTCAAGCTGCTCCAAATTTTGATTTTATCCTTAAAGTAATGCTTTAAACTCTTCTTTCTTTCTTTCTTTCTTTCTTTCTTTCTTTTCATGCGGCGTGATTTTATTGGTTCAACAGAAAATCAATCAAACTAATGGGTTGTCATTTGGGGGAAAAAAATTGTCACGCTTATGAAGCACCAGCAGAGGGAGCTACTCACATATAGTATAGCCTCATTTAAGCATGTTAGTGATCACAGGATTCCACTTGTGAGCATATGCACATTAAAAGTAAAGAGCAATAGTTTGGACGGGAATACTAGTGAACTGCTTACAACATATTATGCAGTAGGCTATACAGTGAATAATGTGTTTCAGGTTATTGAAATATATAAAACTGTGGCTTTGACGTGACACTATCTGAGAACAAAGCTGACTGACTGTTTACAGTCTCTGTCTGTTTCTCAGTGTCTCATTCCTGTGTAACAAGATGTTGCTGCATTTTGCTCCACTGCACAGATGTTTCAAAAACATATATAAAATGTAATGACATTATGCATACCTGACATGGAAGTTTTACTGTGTTATGCTGTTTGTATTGTAGTCTGCAACTATCTTTTATAATGCCCGGAATGTGCAGCATCTGGGTCTTATCTGTTTAAAGACACTAATGATAGGGTGTGGAGCTTTCAGAGGATTTGATACTCCAACATTAAATGCAAGATCATTCCACACAGTTCCGATCCACTGACATGACTGCAGGAATTACAGGAAAACTCAATCGCAACTGATTTCAACTCTTATACAATGTAGAAACATCTTCAAGCAGCTCTTTTGGTTCCCAGAAGCACAGCGTTTGGTTGCCAGAACGTTTAGTAAACATTAGTTCTTGGTTTTCAGAATGTTCCCAGAATTTTTGGAAAAGAGCTGCGTGAAGATTCTTCAAAATTTAACTTTTGTGTTCCACAGAAAAAAAATCACAACGTATGTGTTGGGAATGACATGAGTGTGAGAAAATAATGACAGAATTTTCATTTCTGGGTGAACTCTTCCATTAACGCTTCCATAAATCCAATCCTCTGAGCTTTGTGTGTGAAGTGGGACTGAAATATCCTTCACAATACAGCATTCCCACTCATTTCGACACTAGGCTTTCTCTCTAATTAGCATGTGTGGTAAACACGCTGTATTTGTTAAAACAGGCCAGAGTCTCTGCAGTTCCCATGAGAATTTGCCCTCACACACATACTGTAACTCCACAAGTAATCCCACCAAGAGCGTGCCAGGTTCCCCCACAGTGTGTGTATGTGTGTGACAAGACGACATCTATACCAACTAGATTACTATAAGATGCTAAATAAAGATTAATGAGAGGGAGTGTCTGTCTCAGTTTTGGTTTGTAGCCTTCATTCACATCTCAGATTCACAGAAACAGACAGTAGTAATGGGTCACTACAAAGTCACTTTACAGAAAACATGTGTCAGACTCATTCCCTGTATTAAGATGATTGTTTATTTCCACCTCTCTTCAAACAGTTGCCAGTCTTCCCATGCAGTGAGGAGACTGAGAAAGAGAAATGGCAGGTTTTGAAGGAATGACAGAGGGTAATAACCATTTAAACTGGCTAAAGAGCTCAGGGCTATATTGCAGTCATCTATCACACACACATACACGCAGTTAGTGTGGGAAACTAGTTATTGTGTTACAGTGACATGCCTAAACTACCCCCCACCCCCACCCCAAACACAAACACATACACATGTATGCAAATCAAATCAGCACCCATTCAGTCTGGGCTTGTGCAGACACAGAGGTCCTGTTTACACCTGCAATTGACAACCAATATAAGAAACCAACGTAAGAAAAAATCATGCTTTGGTAAATCATAATTATGACATAAAAAGTCTATAAATAATTATTATCATATAATTATGACATAAAAAAAAGTCATAATTACAACATAAAAAAAATTAGGTTGGTCCAACTCAATTTAATTAAGTTTTGGGCAAATTAAACTGATTTGGTCCAACTCAATTTAATTAGATTTTGGGCAAATTAAATAAAGTTGGTCCAACTCAATTTTTATTTAGTTTTAGCCAAATTAAATTAACGCAATTTAATTAAGTTTTAGGCAAATTAAATTAATTTGGCCCAAGTCAATTTAATTAGGTTTTGGGCAAATTAAATTAAGTTGGTCCAACTCAATTTTTATTTAGTTTTAGGCAAATTAAATTAAGTTGCTCCAACTGAATTTAATTAAGTTTTGGGAAAATTAAAATAAGTTAGTCAAACTCTAATTAAGTTTTAGGCAAATTAAAGTAAGTTGGTCCAATTTAATTCAATTAAGTTTTAGGCAAAACTGGTACTTTACATGTTTCTGCTCATTTGCCTCTTCCATCCGCTCTTCCCCATACACTGCATGATCAGCTGTTTTGTGGCCTCAGAAGAACTAATGATCACGTCTGGCCGGAGTGATGTTATTGCAATGTGCGGTGGGAACTTTTTGCCCAGGTCAACTCTCAACAGCCATTCAGAGCACCTTGTTTAGCACCTTGTTTTAGCATGTACCTGGTGTTTCTCTTCAGCTTTCCCAAAACGGATGGATTTTATGGGGGCACAGTGGTTTTTGCTGGTATTTATGGCTATAGCTTTACAATCAGCAACTGCCCTGAGCACTTTAAAAGAAGTAATTACACTATTAATTTGCTTAGTGTTTTTCCCATTTTTTGCTATTATAGTGGTATCATGGATTTTGTATTTGGTACATAATATCAAAGCAAACTGTGGTTGGATGCTTTACTTGTCACTTAAACAGTCTCTTAAAAACATGTCTATTAAAAACATGCCATGTGACTGTATTCACAGTCTAGTCTTGTGTGTGATCAAATACATGTACACTTGTTGTGGTTAGTCAGAAATGTTGCATTACGATTACTTCACTTCATTTTCATATTGACTACCACTTTTGAAGGTGGTAGCCTCCAGGCTACATCCCAATGAAGAAATTAAGTGTGTGTTTGTGTCTGCCAGGGTGTGTTGTGTGAGTGCAACACCTGGTACTCTAGCTTCTCTATTATTACTTCAGTAGGCTTTAGGGCAATTTCCTAGATAACAGTAAAAATTTACATCCATTCGTGCAAGACCTTTCCCCTCTCTCACCCACTCTTCACTCTTTTTTTCTTCTCTGACTCATTCCCAGGAAATTTTAAGAGGAAACATGCATAATTTTCCTTAACCTACAGTACACACACACACACACACACTTTTTATATGGATTTTTCATAAACATACTGATTTTTATACTGTACAAACTGTGTATTCTATCCCCTAACTCTAAACACAACCCTCACAGAAAACATTCTGGATTTTTACATTGTTCCAGAATACTTGAACTATATCTCAGCACTAACACACCCAGTAGTTTTACCTGTAACTGCAGATGTATCTAAATGGAGATAACAGTGTGTGTGGGTGTTTAATGGACACACCTTATTCCAGTCACTTTTCATATGTGCTGTAACAAAGGGTGCACTGATGATGTCGTCAAAGGTAGAGGTGGTAATTGTTTGACAGGAACGAATGAATCGTAGTCAAAATGACTTTCCGGTGTTCCAGCTTGACTAAAACATGATTTATCACATCATTTTTGTTGCATAAAAAAAAAAAAACTTGGACAAAAACTTTTCCCCCTCACAAATACCTTAGAAATGAATATAGGTGTGGATATGCATGTATGACAACTGCTGAGGCGATGCAGTGTGTATGAGTGTGTTCGCAAGTGCTTGGCAGTACATCTGTGAATCTTGACTTTTGGCCACTTTGTTTTTGAACTTCAGAGGGACTGAACAGGTCAGACTTTTAGTTTTACTTGTGCCTGACCTACATTCCTCGTGCACTGCAATAGCATGTGGTTTGTCAACAGTTTGCACTGTAGGATAATGAAATACACACAAACAGCCCAGTGGTGAGTCCACAGAGAGACTCTCAGCACCATACTTCACACTTCATCTAAAACACTGCAACGGGATCAGTTCTTCCACACTCTTAAAAGTAAAGGTACAGTCTACAATAGTTCCTTCTTGTAGGTTGGTTCACAGATTTTTTTATTTATTTTGGTCTTGATTTTCAGGAAAACGGAATGTTCTCAGAATTTTTGCTAACATTCTGGAAAGGTTCTCTCACGAACAAACATTCATCCAGTAACGTTCATAGAATGTTCATTAAAAAGTTATCTGGTCTTTAACTCTTTCTCCACCACTGATAGAATTTTCCATCATTTATGAGCAGGGCTTGATTTGGGGGGGGGATGCACGGAGATGGCATCCCCTTTGTTGAAAAAAATTACAACAAGCATGCCCTCTGTAAAGCCACCATCCCCTTTAGATTAACAATGTTATGCCCAGCTAACAGAAATGTATTATAAGAACGTTCTCTAAATATTCAGTGTTGGTTCTGGGAATGTAAAAAATGTCCAGTTTTCTTGACTTTAGAGGAACGTTTTTTATAAGGTATAATGTTCCTCAAACGTTCTTTCAACTTAATTTGATCTAAAATTCAACATTCTAGGAACGTTGATTTGTAACATTCCAAGAACATGAAAATGTCCAGTTTCCTTAATGTTACTATAATGTTATTTAAAGGTTAGTATAATGTTCCTGAAACATTCTTTCAATCATTCAAACACCTGCTGTGAACAAGCACTGAAAGAAAGAGAAATAAGAACACAAACAACTTGACCATATTTCTATGATGGTTGGTTTTGTTCAGTTATGATATTTCAAACACAGTTGGTTTTGTTCCTTTGTTTTTCTTTACGAGATTTCAATGATATTTGTATGATGTTTTTTTTTTTTTTTCAGTTAAGAGATCTCAATGACAATCGATTTTCAGTGTCAGTCGGTTTTGTTCTGTTCTAAGATTTCAAACACAATTGGTTTGGTTTTTGTCGAGATTTCAATAATGGTTCCGCTGAGAGACTTCAATGACGGTCAGGTTTATTCGGTTTATTCGTTATGAGATTTCAGTGACAGTCGGTTTGTCCAGTTACGAGATCTCAATGACGGTTAGCTTTGTTCCGTTGCAAGATTTCAATGCCACTCTGCTTTGTTCCGTTACGATATTTATATGATGGTTGGTTTTTTTCAGTTACGAGATCTCAATGACAATCGATTTTCAGTTTCAGTCGGTTTTGTTCTGTTATGAGATTTCAAAGACAATCAGTTTCGTTCCGTTACGAGACTTCAATGACGGTCAGGTTTATTCGGTTACGAGATTTCAGTGGCGGTCGGTTTTGTCCGGTTACGTGATTTCAAAGACAGTTGGTTTTGTTTCGATACAAGATTTCAATTATGGTTGGTTTCGTTCTATTATGAGATTTCAGTGACAGTCGGTTTGTCCAGTTACGAGATCTCAATGACGGTTAGTTTTGTTCCGTTGCGAGATTTCAATGCCACTCTGCTTTGTTCCGTTACGATATTTATATGATGGTTGGTTTTTTTTCAGTTACGAGATCTCAATGACAATCGATTTTCAGTTTCAGTCGGTTTTGTTCTGTTATGAGATTTCAAAGACAATCAGTTTTGTTCCGTTACGAGACTTCAATGACGTCTGTTTTATTCGGTTATAAGATTTCAGTTACGGCCGGTTTTGTCTCGTTACGTGATTTCAGTGACAGTTAGTTTTTTTCCTTTACGCGATTTCACACACAATCGGTTTTGTTGCGTTACGAGATTTCAATGACAATCAATTTTCAGTGTCAGTTGGTTTTGTTCTGTTATGAGATTTCAAACACAATTGGTTTTGTTTTTGTCGAGATTTCAATAATGGTTCCGCTGAGAGACTTCAATGACGGTCAGGTTTATTCGGTTACGAGATTTCAGTGGCGGCCGGTTTTGTCCGGTTATGTGATTTCAAAGACAGTTGGTTTTGTTTCGTTACAAGATTTCAATTATGGTTGGTTTCGTTCTGTTATGAGATTTCAGTGACAGTCGGTTTTGTCTCGTTGCGTGATCTCAATAACAGTTAGTTTTGTTCCTTTACACGATTTCACACACAATCGGTTTTGTTGCATTACGAGATTTCAATGATAATCAATTTTCACTGTCAGTTGGTTTTGTTCATTTATAAGATTTCAAAGACAACTTTGTTTCATTATGAGATCTCAATGACGGTTGGTTTCATTTCACTGAAAGACTTAAATGACAGTCAGGTTTATTCGGTTATGAGATTTTAATGACGTCTGTTTTATTCGGTTATGAGATTTCAGTGACGGCCGGTTTGTCCAGTTATGTGATCTCCATGACGGTTAGTTTTGTTCCTTTACGAGAGTTCAAAGACAATCAGTTTTGTTTCATGACAGTATTTCTGTGATGGTTCGTTTTGTTCAGTTAACCCACATGGTTTAGCCCAGATGAAATGAACACTTCAGAGTGCACACTACAGGCTGTTCAATGTAACACTGAATCAGTGTTGGAGTTAATGAGATAATTAAATAATTAATAAAGTAATGATTGAGCATTATTGAAGATAACTGCTGTTAACAAGCAGAATCAACAAAGGAAAGAGAAACAACAAGAACAGAAAAAAATCGAAACACTAGAACTACAACTGACTGATGATGAAATCAACTGAAGATAAAAGAAGACAAAATCTCTCAAGATCTCAGGATTAAACAACTCCATATACAGAAGCTCTTACTGAGAATTAAGAGAGAAAGTTTTTTTTTTTTTTATTGAAATGTGTTTGCTTTAGTTGGGTAGTTTGACTTGTCTTGACTTGGCTATAACTGAGTTTGTTATAACAAGAGAAGCAAGAGAAAACAATCTAACGCTGTGGCTAGTTCATGACAAAAATATCATTGTGTAATGACTTAATTCACTGATATTACAACTGAAAAAAAATGATCAATATCTTGCTAACTTTGTTTTAGACAAAAAATTTTTACAGTTTTCAAGAAGATTGTACACTAAGCACTTTAAACTACAGTGAGATTTGCTCACAAACATTCATCAATAATCAGCCTATGAATCTCAACAATTGTGACTTGCTTAATGCTGCAATGCCATGGACGAGTTTTGCATGATGCACCCAGAATGCGTCGTGGCATGAAGCATGTCACTGTTGTTAAGATTCATATGCTGATTCTAGATGTCTGTGTGTGAGAAAGTTTTTCAAGAGTTTTAAAGTGTTTAGTGTACAATGTGTACAAAGCAAACACTGACCTCGATAATGGTGACAAACAAAACTATTATTTTCAACAAATCATTAACATCTAAACCTCTGGTAATTTTCAATAACAACTTTTGTAGATGTATGACAGAAATAAAGTCAATCTGGTTAGTAATAAGTGAAGCTGGTGATGCTATTTGTGGAGTTGTTTGATCAGATCTTGAGAAAATTGATGTCTTTTATCTTCAGTTGATTTCATCGAAGGCTGTGGCTGAAGTTGTAGTTCTTGTTGTTCCTCTGTGCTTTGGTGATTTTGCTCATTATCACCTAATTATCTCATTAACTCCAGCACCGATTCAGTGTTACATTTAACAGCCTGTAGTGTTCACAACGAGTAGTGTTCATTTCATCTGGGCTAAACCATGTGGGGCCTACATGGGTGTGCTGGTTGGGAGGCCTCCGGCCAGCGGGACCGTGACAGTTAAGAGGTTAAGAGATCTCAATTATCAATTTTCAGTGTTAGTCGGTTTTGTTCTGTTATGAGATTTCAAAGACAGTCAGTTTTGTTCCTTTGTTCTTTTACGAGATTTCAAAGACAATCGGTTTTGTTTCGTTATGAGATTTCAGTGATGGTTGGTTTTGTTTATTTGTTCTTTTATGAGATTTCAAAGACAATCGGTTTTGTTTCGTTACGAGATTTCAATGATGGTTGGTTTTGTTTATTTGTTTTTTTATGAGATTTCAAAGACAGTCGGTTTTGTTTTGTTTTTTGAGATTTCAATGATGGTCGGTTTGGTTCCTTTGTGAGGTCTCAATGAGAGTTGGTTTTGTTCCTTTACAAGATTTCAATGTTGGTCGGTTTTGTTCCTTTACAAGATTTTAGTGGCAGTCAATTTTGTTCGGTTGCGAGATTTCCATGACTGTCAGTTTTAAATGACGGCCTGTTTTCTTCTCTTACAAGATTTCAAAGACAGTTTTGTTTCGTAACAAGTTTTATTCCGTTATGAGAATTCAATGACAGTTGGTTTTGTTCCTATGCGAGATTTTAAAGACGGGCGGTTTTATCCTGTTACGAGATTTTAATGATGGTGGGTTTGTTTCCATTACAAGATTCCAATGATGGCCAGCTCTGTTTCGTTGTAAGATTTCAATGACAGTTAATTTTGTTCCTTTGTGAGATTTCAAAGATGGTCGGTTTTGAAATTTCATTGACAGTCGGTTTCTGTGACGAGATCTTAATGATTGATGGTTTTTTTTTCTTTACAAAGACTCAATGACGGTCAGTTTTATTTGATTACAAGATCTCAATGATGGTCAATTTTGTACAGTTATGAGATCTTAATGTCAGTCGGTTATGTTCGATTACGAGAAGTCGGAAAGTTTTTTTAGTGTGCCCGCCTCCAATGCTGGTGATCCACATTTGAGTCTGCTCAGAGCGGGGTGGTTAGGACTGGGTGGGGGTTATGTTAGTGCCATGACCTGGATGGGAAAGAGGTTTAAGGGGGTGAGCTTAATGAAGACCAGATAGTAAAGAGCTGTATGGGTAAACCTCACTCCCTGACCTCAAGAGGCAATTTTTTGCATAATTAGTTTATCCACAAGGTGGCAGCCGTGCCCTGGGGGAGTCAATTCACAAGGTAGTCAAAGAAAAACTGCATAAATAGAACAGACCGGAACACATGCAAGCTACAGCCATGATGGAGGCCTAAGATTAGGTTAGAGGTTAGAAAGTATTTGTACAACTCACGCATGAAAGAATACAGATTGCTCAAAACTGCGCATGCGTCAAAAGCCTGTGTATGCGTACAAATCAAATGAAGTATACTTTTTAAGGCTGTGTGTTCAACTGTGCACGTACACTAGTGTTCACGTAAAAAGTCCCACTCAGAGGGGGTGCGAGTAGAACCCAGAGGGTTTATACATTTAGTGAGAACTGTGCAGGTAAAGTTGCACTAGAAACTGCGGTCTTTGGTGTTTGTGTTAATGGGCCCGCCTTCCATGCCAGCGACCCAGGTTTGAATCCCGCTTGGAGCGGTTCAGACTGCACAGGTCACAGAGATACATTTAAAACATGGTGTGTATTGAAATCTTTCTGCAGTTAGAAATATTTTGTAACAATATATAATCTTTCCAAAATAGAAACATTTTGTAACAGTATACAGTACTGTTGAAAAGTTTCTTTCTTTTTTGAAAGCAAAATTAAAAACTTTATTCAGTAAGGATGTGTTAAACTGATTACAAGTGATAGTAAATTCTCATATTGTTAGAAAAGATTTCTATTTTGAATAAATTCTGTTCTTTTTAACTGTTTATTCAGTACAGCTTATGCCGACTGTACTGAGGCGTTGGGTGGTATGTGATGTACTGTGCTGTATGGATTAATTCACACCAGGTGGATACAGTACGGCTTATTGCAACTGTATTGGGGCATCAGACCTGCTAGGTTCACTAACACCTCTTCCCACAGCTACCCAGTCTCCCAGGAGGTCTCCCATCCAGATAAAGACTGGGCTCAATCCTGTTTAGCTTCAAGTTAAGAGGGCTTCTCAAGCATTTTTCCAACCATAGATAGAAATATAAATCTCAACAATGGTAACATGCTTCATACTGCAATGCATTCTATAACAGGATGTTATTAAGTTGAAATTAACAAAAAACAAACACCGTAAGATTTGACCACTAAATGATGACAATCTTTTCATCAAGTTGTCAACACCACCTGACAACATTTTCTCTTGGTTCCCTTATTAAAAAACTGTTTTAAGATGACACACAAAGACATCAAGAATCAGCACACAAATCTCAACAATGGTGACAATCAAAAGTGTCATGCTGTGATGCATGCATGCATGCTATAAAACTCCCAGCATGCATCACAGCATGAATAACTTATGCTGCTGAATTGTTCTATTATTTTATTTAATTCTAACTATTTGCTTTTATTTTTTGCTGTGGTTTTTGTTCTGTCTTTTAGTAGCTTTTTGTGATGTCCAGAGTTGATCTGATTGTCTGATTATTTTGTTGTCTCCATTGCTGAGATTCATATGCTGATTGCTCATATCTTGTGTTTGTCAGCATAGCTTATTATTTTATGCTCAGGGTTTTTTTTTTTTTTGGAGCTCTACTTGATTCCTGATGTACATGTTATAATAAAATAAGGATTGTGGTTTGAATACATTCATTGTAAAATACCATTACTATGTTCTAATAACATCAATAACTCATGTTATTTCCTGATGGTTGTTAGTTCTGGTTTATTTCTTTGTTCTTGACTGATATGTGGCATTGTTATGGTCTGCTTGTGGCTTAGATCTGGTAAACAGGAGTAATCCACCCCAAGTGCCATCATTCCACGCCACGTGTGGCCCAGATCATCATACCACGCGTGGCAGATGTGGGCTGGATTTGGGCCGGCACAAAGTTGCTATCTGGGAAGTGTCTTTTGGAATTCATTTATGGAGTTATTTTTATTAAAAATATATGTTGATGATGATTAAACAAGGTGAGAGTGTGGTGGTTACTCCAATACTACAGTGATATAAATAATTTAATGAATAATGCCTATTTTACTACTCTTTAAACTAATAAATAAAAATGTTTAAGGTACATCAGTAAATGATGCCCCCCCTTTACCGATGACCACACCATCCCCCTCGAATTTTTTTTACAATTTGACCTCTGTTTATGAGAACTCCCTGCCATAGACAGATTTTCCGGCTTTCCTTGTTTTCACATTTATACAGTAGGGGGTGCTAATATGCATTTTTTGAAAGAGTAGTGAATCTCCGAATCAAAATACATGAAAAAAGGCACAGAAACAAGCAATAAAAGCAGGAAAAAAAAAATTTGTTTAAAATGTTGCTTTTTTATTTGAACTTACCCACATTCAAAAAAGAAAGCATGAAGCTGGAATAAAACTTTGACGTGGAAAAGTGCTTAAAGCCACGTCAGGGTCTGAGCAGACGTACACACTTTTCATTGTCAGATTACGACAGGTTTTTGGACATCTAAGCTATTCTTGCAGCTCGCTAAGGATTTGGACAATGACTGTTGATCTTTTATATGTAAATGACGTTAATTAGGTGTTGTTTACAACGCGGGGAACTGAAACCATTCAGCTGCGTGCAAATTCAAGATCATTTGCGATTTATAGATTTTACATCTGAAAGAGAGGCATACACTCGTTTTCTGTGTGTACGCTCATTATATGAATTACACTTACGCACATCTGAGAAATTATCGTAAGATCAAATTTAGGACTGTTTCTGCGCAACATTTTATAAATGAGGCCCCTTGTGTGGGCCGCATCTGTTTGCCAGATCTGGGCCACAAGCAGGCCACAGCAATGCCACATGTCAGCCAAGAGCAAAGAAATAAACCAGAGCTTGACTTTATCTGAGCCACAAAATCTGTGTATATTAAGTATAGAGTCATCTCAGCCATAATAAGCCTGTTAACAAGTAGAATCACTGAAGGAAAAAAGAGAACAGAAAAAGAGACCAGCAGAAACACAAGAACTACAACTGACTTCAGTCACAGCCTTAGATTAAATCAACTGAAGATGAAAGACATTAAATCTTTCAAGATCTCAGCAGAGGAGGATTAAACAACAATCAAAAGTGCCATGCTGGGTGTTTTGTATTATGCTGGTACCCAGCATGTATCCCACTTTTAATTGTCACCATTGTTGAGATTCATATGCTGATTCTTGATGTCTGTGTGTGTCATGCTAGCTTAACTTTTAGTGCTCATGTCTGTTAAAATCAGCTATCTGATTGCTGCAGAATCCCACACTGTAGTTTATAATGCAAATGTAATAATAACACAAAACAATTGTTAGGTTCAAATGACATCAGGCCATTTCATGATAACTACAAAACAATCAACCATCATCTGATGTTGTTTTGCTTTAGCTTTTTTCTTTCACAGACACACAGCAGCCAGAAAAGACAAATGTATAATAAGAGTGAAGAGCCCAACTAATGGAAACACTAATCACCATTATGGTGACTTCAAATTAAACAGAGTAAAACCCCTAATTCACAATAACAACTTTTGTAGATGTCTAACATAAATAAAGTCAATCTGGTCAGTAATAAGTGAAGCTGATAATGCTGTTTGTGGAGTTGTTTAATCCTCCTCTGTTGAGATCTTGAGAGATTGTCTTTCATCTTCAGTTGATTTAATCTAAGGCTGTGGCTGAAGTCAGTTGTAGTTCTTGTGTTTCTGCTGGTCTCTTTTTCTGTTCTCTTTTTTCTTCAGTGATTCTGCTTGTTAACAGCTTATCAGATGACCCCATAGTTAATATACACAGATTTTGTGGCTCAGATAAGGTCCAGTTTAGGTTTATTTCTTTGCTCTTGGCTAACATGTGGCATTGCTGTGGCCTGCTTGTGGCTCAGATCTGGCAAACAGAAGCGGCCCACACAAGGACCGTAATTCATTGCAGCATGTGGGACAGATCATTTACATTTAGTCATTTAGCTGACGCTTTTCTCCAAAGCGACTTACAAATGAGAGTAGTAAAAGCAGTCGAATCAACATGAGTACAATACAAAAACAGTACGTAAGTGCTGTGTCAAGTCACAGTTTCATCAGTAAAGTACTCGTAGCAAGGTGTTTTTTTTTTTTTTTTTTAAATATATACACAAATAGATGGAGAAAGAATAGAGAGTTAAAAAAGAAAGAGTAAAATATAAATATCATCATGCCACATGTGCCAGATGTGGGCCGGATCTGGGCCGACACAATGTTGCTATCTGGGAATATACTGGGGGCCATGAAAGTTTTGTGAAAATTATCAAAAATATTGGTGGTGACTGGCAACTTTTTTGAAAAACGCTAGTGGTTAATAATGTTCTCAAAATGTTATTTATACATCATTCATGAGTGTTTTTCTGAATTGTTTTAGTTGGGCGTTTGTCTAATGAATTTAAACGTTACTATCTTCTTGTTTCAGAATGTTCAGATACCATTAAAACAATGTTACCATAATGTTTTAAAATGGAATGTTCTCTTAAAGTTTTCGCTAAAGTTTAGCAATAACTAAGGACATTTTTAAAAACATTTTTGAACATTTTGAACCTTTCAGAGTACATTTAGAAATAACGTTTTCATACTATAATGGGAAGGTTAGAACATTTTTCATAGAACATATTTTTGTTAGCTGAGTTTCTGTCTTTAAAACAATTACATTGATTTAAAATAAGAGGCTATATTTTCTGCAATTCATGCTTCTCAAGCAGATTTATCTTCTCTTTTGGATGTTTAAAAATTAATACTGGGAAAAATAAGACAAAACCTACTCCAAAACAGAACTCACACAGTAATCTCTTTGCCAATGAGCCACTTGTGAAGTGTTTAAGCCCTGTGTAGCTCTATGTCAAGGATATGATACTGTGGGAAATATCTGCAACATCAGAGAAGCAAATCAGACCGTTATCACACTGAAGAATAACAAAGCAGTTACGCCTTGCAGATAAGCTAATCGCTAACGGTGAAGCCCAGAAATCTAGTCTTACACCGGCCGTCTCTGTTTGATCACACACTTCCTGCCTCCGAAACCAAAGATCCAGCTTTTGTTTTCAGCTCAGATAAAAGAGACCTTAAAAACCATGACACAGGAACGTTCTAGATAAAGGCCAAATTCTCTCTCGGTTGTAAGGCTGTATGTTGTTTTTATGACCTCTCTTAAACACTCTCATGTTTCAGAGTGATTAAAGGAACTAAAGAGAAAACTGGAGTGTGTCAGTGGGTTTGTGTTGTGTGTGTGATATCAGTTCAGGGGAGTGTGTGGTTTTGTGACTCTATGATTATTAGCATATACTATTAGCATGAAAACCTGTGGTGTTTATGTTTGGCATGTTGCTAAGCCAACGTTGCACACATAAAAAAATGGTCTATTTTAATTGACACATTAGGTATTAAATTAATCCCAGCTAACAGAATGTTGTTATAAGAACATTCTCTAAATATTCAGTGTTGGTTCTGGGAACGTAAAAAACGTCCAGTTTTCTTGACGTTAGAGGAACGTTTTTATAAGGTATAATGTTCCTCAAACGTTCTTTCAACTTAATTTTGATCTAAAATTCAACATTCTAAGAATGTTGATTTGTAACATTCCAAGAACATGAAAATGTCCAGTTTCCTTAATGTTAGTAGAATGTTATTTAAAGGTTAGTATGATGTTCCTGAAACATTCTTTCAATCATTCAAACACCTGCTGTGAACAAGCACTGAAAGAAAGAGAAATAAGAACACAAACTACAACTTTCTTCAGCCACAGCCTTAGATGAACTGAAGATAAAAGACATTAAATCTCTAAAGATCTGATTAAACAACTCCACAAACTGCATTACCAGCTTCACTTATTACTAACTTTATTTCTGTCACACATTTATAGAAGTTCTTATTGAGAATTAACAGAGATTTAGATGTTGATGTCTTATTGAAAATGTTTTGTTTGAGCCTTGATGTTTCTTTATCAGCAAATGCAGGTGTTTTCATAAAAAAAAAAAACATTTTTATGTTGATAAAGCAGATGAACAAGTCTGCTTTAATAACAAATGACCACATTAAAACGGTTTACTATATTCTTTTCCCTTTATAACTGCTAATTTAAGAAAATGCTTTCAAAAAATACAAAACAAAAAACACTTTTAACGTAGTTGTTAGATGCTAAATGCTGATATGAATATATAAACAACACCATCATTGTTAATTTTCTGTTTAAAACAAGTTGTGTTATTTATACACTCACAGAGATCAACATTCGACATATGAAACACAACAATGGTGACATGCTTCATGCCAGCATACAGAACACATTCATGGCTCCCAGCATGCATTGTGGCATGGGAGAAATTATGCAGCCAAATTTTTTTTTTTTTTTTGATTGTCACCATTGTTGAGGTTTGTATGATGAGTGCTAATGTCTAAGTGTGTCGCTTTTAACTTTTAAATAGGACAATTTTACACAAATCATTTCAATGTTTTAAATGGCTTTTGTTTTATAATTTGAGTTTATTGTTTTTTTTATATAATATTTTTGCTCCAGAAATAAACAAAAACTTCTAACTTTTTAAACCACTTTAATGTGGAATTGTTTAGTCAGATCTTTATAGATTTAATGTCTTTTATCTTCAGTTCATCTAAGACTGTGGCTAAAGAAAGTTGTAGTTTGTGTTCTTATTTCTCTTTCTTTCAGTGCTTGTTCACAGCAGGTGTTTGAATGATTGAAAGAATGTTTCAGGAACATCATACTAACCTTTAAATAACATTCTACTAACATTAAGGAAACTGGACATTTTCATGTTCTTGGAATGTTACAAATCAACGTTACTAAAATGTTGAATTGTAGATCAAAATTAAGTTAAAAGTACGTTTGAGGAACATTATACCTTATAAAAACGTTCCTCTAACATCAAGAAAACTGGACGTTTTTTACATTCCCAGAACCAACACTGAATATTTAGAGAATGTTCTTATAACAAAATTCTGTTAGCTGGGATATTATTTATAAACATTCACTTCTCCCACTTTCTCCAAAATGGATGTTTTCACTGATCTCTATTAGCATGTAAACATGTGATATCGATTTTGACTTCACAAGATGTTAGTTATGTGTGCACAAGTCTCATGTACATGTGTTACAGGTTATTCTGGCTGAGAACCGTCTACTTAGACAGGAAGAAATTGTCTGACTAAAATGTAAAGTGACCAATAATAATCTGACAGTTTTGCATGAATATTCATCACTGGCAAAATACTGATAAAATGAAAGATGAACCAGGTGATTGGAGGGGTGGGGTTGAAAAAGAGTAATTATTTATTTATTTATTTATTGGTTGAGTTTATAGATTACATAGATAGAACAAATATTGTTGTTTTCTATATTTATGTATGTGGTTTTATATATCACATGCACTGACGCACCATAAAACCAGGAACACACATTAAGAAAGTAAATAGTTATGATTTCATTTTAATAGCCTGTAAAACAACATCATGTGCCTGCAAATCACTTTACAATCAGTGGCAAACTGCCTCTGTTAGTCTGTAAATGAGCTATTTGTCAATGCAACTGCAGTCTAAATTGCTGAATAAAGCCTGAGGGGCGGCTGCTGTTCTTTCTGATGTTATCTCCCTGTCTTCCTCCTTTCCTCGATTTATTTTGCACATTCTTCAGCCAAAGTTGACCATCATCTGTGGACACATAAGTTCCCACACAGTGTCTCACACAGTGTCTCACACACACACATTCACAGGCTGAGTCATGGTACGGAACTAATTATTGACTCTAAAATGGGTGTGGCTGCTCTGGGAAAGTGTTTCTGCAGGAATGGGCGCCCGTCTCCTCAGGGTGCATGTGTGTGTTGTCTACTGTGTCGGTCTGTCTGCGAGAGACCCATTGGTCAGTGTTTAGGACAAAGTCCCAACTAACCGAATTTTTTTTATACGAACGTTTTCTAAATATTCAGTGTTGGTTCTGGGAATGTAAAAAATTTCCAGTTTTCTTGACGTTAGAGGAACGTTTTTTTATAAGGTATAATGTTCCTCAAATGTTCTTTCAACTTCATTTTGATTTAAAATTCAACATTCTAAGAACGTTGATTTGTAACATTCCAAGAACATGAAAATGTCCAGTTTCCTTAATGTTAGTAGAATGTTATTTAAAGGTTAGTATGATGTTCCTGAAACATTCTTTCAATCATTCAAACACCTGCTGTGAACAAGCACTGAAAGAAAGAGAAATAAGAACACAAACTACAACTTTCTTCAGCCACAGCCTTAGATGAACTGAAGATAAAAGACATCAAATCTGAAGATCTGATTAAACAACTCCAGAAACAGCATTACCAGCTTCACTTATTACTATCCAGACTGACTTTATTTCTGTCACACGTCTACATAAGTTCTTATTGAGAATTAACAGAGATTTAGATGTTGTCTTATTGAAAATGTTTGAGGTCACCATCATTGAGATGAGCGTTTGCTTTAGTTGAGCTCTTGACTTTAGGTGAATTTCTTATTAATCAACAATTGCAGGTGTTTATGGGAAACATTTCTGCATTGACAGATCGAATCAATAGATAGATCAAAATGTCTGATTTTAATAACAAACAAATTACAGCATTAGAGTGGTTGAAGCAACTGTTTTTTTTGTGATTGCTGATGTTATTGAAAAGCATGAAACTCAACTAATGTAAAAAATTGTTTACAACACCATTGTTTTGTTTAGAACACTGAACTTATCAAATACACCATCATTGTTCTTTAAAATTTGTTTTGTGTCATTTATACACTCACAGAGATCAACATTCGGCATATGAAACACAACAATGGTGACATGCTTCATGCCAGCATACAGAACACATTCATGGCTCCCAGCATGCATTGCGGCATGAATAAATTATGCAGCTGGTTTCTTTTTTTTTTTATTGTCACCATTGTTGAGGTTTGTATGATGTCTAAGTGTGACGTATTTATCTTTTAAATAGTTTTGGACAATCTTGCACAAATTACTTCAGTGTAACAATGTTTTTATCACATAATTTGAGCTTACTTTCTTCTCAAATAATGTTTCCAGTCCAAAAGCAAATAAAACTACGCAGAAAATAAACCACTTAAATATAATCATTTGACCATTGAAAAGAGACATGTTGATCTGCTTTATCAGTGCAAAAATGTTTCCTTAAAACCCCCACACCTGCTGCTAAAAAAATAGCTCAACAAAAATCAAGGGTCAAGAGCTCAACTAAAGCAAACGCTCATCTCCATGATGGTGACCTCAAACTAAACATCTAAACCTCTGTTAATTCTCAATAAGAACTTATGTAGACGTGTGACAGAAATAAAGTCAGTCTGGTTAGTAATAAGTGAAGCTGGTAATGCTGTTTGTGGAGTTGTCAGATCTTCAGAGATTTAGCATCTTTTATCTTTAGTTCATCTAAGACTGTGGCTGAAGAAAGTTGTAGTTTGTGTTCTTTTTTTTTTCTTTCTTTCAGTGCTTGTTCACAGCAGGTGTTTGAATGATTGAAAGAATGTTTCAGGAACATCATACTAACCTTTAAATAACATTCTACTAACATTAAGGAAACTGGACATTTTCATGTTCTTGGAATGTTACAAATCAACGTTCCTAGAATGTTGAATTTTAAATCAAAATGGAGTTGAAAGAACGTTTGAGGAACATTATACCTTATAAAAACGTTCCTCTAACGTCAAGACAACAACATTTTTTACATTCCCAGAACCAACAATGAATATTTAGAGAATGTTCTTATAACAAAATTCTGTTAAGTCTCTCTTAGCATTAAATGCTTTGTACTTTTCAACCTTCTGCTCTGGAATCACTCTCCTTATAGTACAAACACACACACACACACACACACACACACACACACACACACACCCCGATCAGTTTCTAATAGACTTTTAGAGAACAAATGACGATAAAACTCCTTTAAGAAGCTCATGTTACATCACCTCAGCCCTGGCAGTTGAACGCGCCGCTGTGTTGTTCTAAAGCGGACACTGAATCCAGTTACTGTGACAAATTTGTTAACGTGATGGAGCCATTAGCGTTGGAGAGGGCGGCCAAGTCAAGCCAAGTTTCAGAGAGACTTTCCTTCAGCCTGACCCATTTCTTAGGCTTTGAAGTCAGCGAAATGGTAATATTTTCTGTTCTGATGACCAGGAAACGAAGGGTCAGTTAGATTAATAGTCTGAATGTGTTTATGGATTTGTCTATGTCTTCAGGCAACTATGGGACTTTCACAGAAGGCATTTGTTCTGCTTCTGATTGCTATACATCTGTTAAAATGAAAAATGATACAGTGACCCCTGAACGCATTTGGATTATTCCATACTTAAAAATGAATGAATGTCATTGCATTCAAATGTCAAGCCAAGTGTCATCTGTGCTCAAATGCTGCTAGAGCCTTTCTCAGAACTAAGCCATTTTCTACAAAAATGTTTAAGCAACTGTGGTCAAGATGATTATCAGTGGATGTATGAAGTCAGTTCTCCTCAAGTTCTCACAGATGAACATGTTCCACTTATGTTAGAAAAAAGAAAGAGTTGAACACTTTTTGTCTTCATTTTGAACAGCATATCTGTGTGTTTTATTGATAAATTACCATGTGAAATCGCTTGATGTGTGCAGTTCTTTCCTGTGTTGACATTTAGTTTTGAAACAACAGGACATATCTAAGGCCTCATCCCATTTTAACAGTCACTAGCCTTGAGTACCTTATTGCTTTTATAAAGTGGTTACCACACAATACAAATATTAAAGCCAAAAATATGTATCATGCCACTTTCATGAAGTAAACTTTCACTAAAAGCCTTCCTTCCGCCAGAAAAAAATAGTCCCTGACCATGAATAGCAACAGAAGTTACATTATTATGCCATTAGATGGCGGCAAAGACTGTCTTTATGAGTGTGTCAGTCAGTAGCGAAGACTTTTACATTGAAAAGACTGAATTGTTGTGAACACGGAATGCAGGCATGCAGACTGCTTCTACAAACAGAATGGGTCGCGCTCAGGAAATTTCCTCACTACTACATATTCCACGGTCAACTGTTAGTGGTATCATAACAAAGTGAAAGTAATTGGGAACAACAGCAACTCAGCTACGAAGTGGTAGGCCATGGTAGCTTCGGATGCAGTGGAGACTTGTTCTCTGGAGTGACGAATCACGCTTGTCTGTCTGGAAATCCGATGGACGAGTCTGGGTTTGGTGATTGCCAGGAGAACGGTAGTTGCCTGACTGCATTGTGCCAAGTGTGAAGTTTGTTGGAGGGGGGATTATGGTGTGGGGTTTTTCAGGGGTTGGGCTTGGCCCCTTAGTTCCAGTGAAAGGAACTCTTAATGCTTCAGCATATCATACATACAATTTCATGCTCCCAACTTTATGGTAACAGTTTGGGGATGGCCCCTTCCCGTTCCAACATGACTGCGCACCAGTGCACAAAGCAAGGTCCATAAAGACATAAATGAGTGAGTTTGGTGTGGAGGAACTTGACTGGCCTGCACAGAGTCCTGACCTCAACCCGATAGAACACCTTTGGGATGAATTAGAGCGGAGACTGTGAGCCAGGCCTTCTCGCCAACATCACTGCCTGACCTCACAAATGCAAAAAACATCACTGCCTGACCTCACAAAAATAGAAGAATGGTCAAATTCCCACAAACACACTCCTAAACCTTGTTGAAGCTGTTATAGCTGCAAAGCGTGGGCCAACTCCATTAAAGTTCATGTGGACGTAAAGGCAGGTGTCCCAAAACTTTTGGCAATATGGTGTATATATAGTGTTTTTTTTCATACAAGATTGTAAATGTGCATCTGTGCTAAAAGTGAGTTTTTTTTAGAAGTACAAGATGCCAATAAAGCTAGAAGACATGACTAAAAGCCACAAAACGTAAATTTAGATGACATGGCGTGTTTAAACCTATAAAAACTTATGCTTTAAAAGTGTGCTTGTGCTACCTTTCTTTAAAACAAATACCTCATGGTTTGATATTATCTAACTCAATGCCATGCATATATTTTTAAATGTCTTAAATGTCCAACTACTTTAGCTATATGTCAATTCAGTGACATGATTAATGATTAGTGCAGTCACTTTAGCTCCAGAAAAACAGTTTTGCACGTGTTCAGTGCTTCAGTGAATCAGGCCTGTTGAGAAAGGGGTCACCGCACGGTTTTCAAAGAAAAGCTGATTGGAGGTGGAGATCTAGAAGAAGACATTCTTTGTGCAATGCCTTTGCAAACACGTTAGACAAACGCGTCTCATGCCGTCTATTTTGGTGTGCATCTTCAGCTTTCCCACGACAGCAGAGAGAGAGAGACAGTGTGAAGGGCTTTCATAACCTGTCTCACATGGTCGCCCACCCGCCACGCTCAGCTGAACGTCTAGCCACACACAATGTGGACCCTGTTGGGACGGTTACGGCTGTGTCCACCATGTCAGACCTACAATTCAGATCCTGGGTTACATTTAAATCGTGCATAAATAAGGAAATGTTTACGATATTCTTAGAACTAGACAAGAGGTCATACACCATTTGTTACATAAGTTACATTTCATACACTTAAAACTTTAAATTCCATATAGATTAGTGCTGTTGAATCGATTAATCGCAATTAATCGCATCTAACATAAAAGTTTGTAACTGTAATAATGTGTGATATATATATATATATATATATACATATAAATATTTACATACTTCTATGTTAGATGCGATTAATTGATTTGACAGTACTAATATAGATTTGTTTTATATCAGCATTTTAAAAGTTCCTACACTTTTCGATCAATGAATTTATTATTTTTTCATTAATAGTTTGTAAATACTGGATAATTAAAAAATAATAATAAAAAAAATCACTCAATGAATCATTCAGACCAATTTGTGAACCCACTAAACTGAATCATTTAAATGAACCAAATCAAAGAATGATTCACTCACAAATCAGACCTCACTATGGCTTGCTTTTGTATTTTTAAAAGCATAATGGACAGTTTAGGATTAGTATTTACACCATAGAGTTTGCTTTAAATTAATATACAAATGATTTAATAAATATAACTTTTTTTGACACACAAGCCAAAACTTCAAAAAACTTCAAAAAAATTAAATTCCTAAATTCAAAACATTCAAGTGAAATTTTATTTGATTTCAGAGATCCAAAATGTCAACAGCTGAATGAAAATCGAAAAAAATAAATGTTTTGACAAACCCCAGGATGATTTGTTTTCATGGCTCTGCTTTTTCATAGACAAACACAAGAAATATACAATTAAAGGAATTGAACAAACTCAACAAATGAACTAGACAACATGGCAGTAGTAACACAGATTGCAAGTGGGAATGAAGCAGAAAAACCCCACAGTCTTATTGTATTGTACAATTAATAAAAAAAATGGTCTACTAAAATGATTTTGATTTCATGTTTGTCTTGCTTATCACATTCATTTCTGTTTTCTTCATATTTCATATTACATTGCACTTCTAATACTATTCGTTCCCTTTAGACATTTTGGTTCATTTGAATACTGTGGTTTACCAGAAAACTCTAGACAAGTGTTGTTTGATATCCTGGGCTGCCAAATTCATTAAACACAGCTATAAGCAGAAAATATGCTAAAAAATGTTCAGGAATGGTTTTAAAGTCATAACATCTAGAAAAGTGTATCTGCATCAACACTAGATGGGAAACCCATCTAGCCTACGTCTCAGGACATTACAAACACAAGCCATGCACGTTTTCTTAACAGACATTGCACATTGCATTCTGGATTTAGACACAAATAAACAAGCTATTCTTCAAAAATAAACTATTATTTTGGCATTTCAGAAACAAGAAACAATATTTTCCATCCAAAAATACAAAGGTCAAACACAAGCAGTCACATTATCAAACCTAAACAATGTATATAAATAAAAACAAACGATAGGCTCTCGATTATTAAGTTAATAAATCAAATATACACAATGATTAATTAGAAAATATGTACAAAGTCATCTATACAACATCTAAATTGACAGTGAATTTCTTCATATAGACATTAACTTCTAAGCATGACTGTACACATGTAAAAAAAAAAAAAAAAGAAAAAAAAAAGAAAAGCAGAATAAATAAAAATGAACTGCTGGAAAGAGCGGGAAAATAAAATCCAGTCAAGAACCCAATAAATTGGATTTTAATACAATCTTCAAACACATGATGCACCAGTAATCACTGATTTTTGGAAATGATTCACAAGCTATTTCTGGTGCATTAAGTTCTAAAATGTAATACAATCTGCACATGCCGTTCAGCTCAATGATTGGGTGATACTCACGAAATCCTCAGGAACATTTCCATGGCTAATTTCATCCCAAAGTCATAAGAAAGTAAAAAGAAACTATATTTTTTACAACCTATGTTTAGCACTATAAAGTTTAAACACATTACCCTGTAATTCTCATTTCCGCAATGCAAAAAAGCAGCAAAATTCAAGCATAATTTAAATTACTGTAATTTTTTATTGTACTGCTGTTAGGGGGCGTTTACACGACACCATTTTCAACTAAAAACGTAAAACTTTTTATGTGTTTTAGCCGTTCATTTACACGACAACGGTGTTTTGAAGTCCTGAAAGCGCAAACATTTGAAAACGGGTTTCAAAGTGCAAGTTTTTTGAAAACGACACCGTTATCGTCTCCATGTAAACTACAAAAACACAAATTTGTGTGCGCATACATATTACGTGTTCAGTCTATAGGCGCGTAATGTTTCTTTACAAAGTGACATCGCCATCTACTGGCCTGGCATGAATAATATAGCGTTTTTAATCATTTCCACGGATCCGTGTCTGTACGCTAAACTTCTCAAAAACGCAAAAGAAAAAACTTCCATTTTTAGTACATCGTTGTTGTGTAAATGTACCCTACATTTATGCTGATTTACATCAAAAAATCCTAGTATTACAGGATTTTAATGCAGTATTATATATATATAAAAAAAAGATTACAATAATGAGAATTTGGGAGACAAATGTGCTTAATTGTCATTAAAATAATGTCATAATGTCTATGAATTCTGGGGTGAAATGTGACCTGGGCATGTTTTTGTTTTGAGATTCACGCAATTAGCAGATTTTGGCCAATTGCATTCTCGTTCAGGTTTTGTGTTTCAGGCTAGAAGTTCTGCACAGGTTAACATCTTCAGGCGCTACAGACTCTGACTGACGCACATAAAAAGAAATCGGACCAACCTGTGGTCCAATTCACCGTAACGTCTGAACAAATACTGTCCGGACTTGTCGTCACAGTCAACAATAAGCTTTTTGATTCATTTGCTATCCTTTGATCTTCTGAGACGTCGTCAATGATTGTTATACGATAAACTCCATTTTGTGCAAGCTGTGTTGCGTGTCCAGATCTCTTTGCTGTGAATCCGGAGCTCTGTGCTGTGACTCCAGGTCTCTGTTGTCGCGTTTATTAGTCCAGTGTGGATTTTTTCCATCCGTGCTGTTGGAGCTGAGCCTGTCGTCTCTGTCCACCAACATGTAGGCCGGCTGGCGTGGAAAGCGCGTCTTCTGCAGCCGCTTGTTGGAGTCGTCCTGCGCTAGTCTGGCGGATTCCGAGAAATGCGTCCTGATTTTGGCGTTGACTGTGTTCTTGTCGTCACAGTGGAGCTCTTTTCCTGGCAGGCTGCTGTTAGACGCATTCTTCTCGATGTGGTTCTTGATCTGGTTGAGCTGCTCACGAGCGTTGTTCACCGTGATTTCTTCTGCGCTTCCTGTGGAGAAGGGGGTGGCGGGGTTGATTGCGGTGGGGCTGGAGCTTTGTTTGCGTCGATGCCGCACACACCACAGGAACACCGACGCCAGGGCCAAAACCCAGAACGCCGTCACTATGGAAACCAGCAGTGGCACCAAGTAGTCTACTGAATGAGATTGAGTGAACCAATGAAAATGGATTAATAAAAACAAGCTTGCAAAATATTATATCCCTTCATTGTGTGCAAAGCATTTAGTGTTCCATTTTATTTATTTGTTATTAAGTTGAATAGCAACAAAATCAGACATCTCATGTAATTAAATATTGTATATATATATATATATATATATATATATATATATTATACACATACACTCTACTATTTAAAGATTTGGAGTTTGTAAGATATTGTAATGTTTTTGCTCACCAAGGCTGCATTTATTTAATCAAAAAACAGTAATATTGTGAAATATTATTACAATTCTTAAAATAACTGTTTCCAATGTGAATATATTTTAAAATATAATTTATTTCTGTGATCAAATCTGAATTTTTCAGTCTTCAGTGTTACATGATCCTTCAGAAATCATTCTAATATGATGATTTGATGCTCAAGAAACATTTCTGTTATCAATGTTGAAACAGATGTGCTGCTTAATATTTTTGTGGAAACTGTGATACTTTTTTTTCTTTTTCTTCAGGAGTCTTTGATGATTAGAAAGTTCAAAAGAACAGCATTTGTATGAATTTGAAATATTTTTTAGCATTATAAATTTCCTTGCTGAATAAAAGTATTAATTTCTTTAAACTCACTCACGCTAAACTTTTGATGGGTAGTTCATATCTCAATATTTATCTCAAGATATGGATCCAGTCAGAGGATCCATCATTTTGACCTACGGCTACTTCCTGTAAGGTTTAAGAACTTCCTGTCGGGTCTCACCATTGGGGTTTTGCGGTTGTCTGCGCTGCACGCGGACCTCAGCGATGGAGCCGATGATGGTGCTGTTCGCGCTGTGTTTGCTCACCAGATCGATGATGCTGTCCGTGATCTCTTTAACAGGAACTCTGCTGTGAATGCCATCCTCAGTCACATGCTGGAAAACACAATATTCCCTTTAAAATGCAACTTTAAAAAAACAATTCTGACCTAGATAAGTTTTATTTTCTTTTTACAACTCAAGCTGCTGAAAAGTACAGCAGAATTAACTGCATGGGTATTAAAAAAAAAGTTATTTCATAATTTTCATAATTTGGTAAATTAGGCTGCTGTCACTTTAAGACCTGACGCACTGATCCATTATACTGTTACACATGCGTTTTCTTACTTAACTCTTTACATTCACTTAAAACATAACTGACTGTATTTATGTGAACACAATAAGCTGCAAAAAAGAACTCAATTTAGTACTGAGAGTTATGTGCTTTATATGCGTGCACTTTGGGTGCAATTCAAATTCAAGCCCTGTAACACCAACAATATTCATCCAGAGCAAATTAAACGAGTGAATGAGGGGAGGCGGGTTTGTGTGTTAACTCGCTGTCGGAGAGAAGAAATAGAAAGAATGCGCAGTATTTATTCTATGGAAAATGAGTATTATAAGTTTCAGATATTTCAGTATCGTTATGTATAAAAAAAATCTATATTTTTGACAATACTACATTGCTTATTATTTCAGATGCCTTTTTAAAAGACTACAATTGAAAAATGTATATATTATTATAAAATTTAACCTGCCAAAGTGGCTAGTAGGAGTGACTGAAATGAATATAAAAAAAACAATGAAATTCAATGATTTTTCCAGTCGTTCTTTATTACTATAAGGCAGTGGTTCTCAACCTGCGGCCCACGATATGCCGACCACAATTAAAAAAATAAGTTATAATTTTACAATTTATTTTTGTTTTTTAATTTAAATTCAAATGGATTAAACAAATATAAATGTGAGCTATAATGTTTTGTTTAATTGTCATATAAAATAATTTGTGGGCATTTATTGTTTTTAGACACGCGCAGACCTAGCCTACTGACGCAATTAGGCAGTTAAGGAAAACTTACAAGTGCGCGCTTTAGCAGAATTCCAACAGTAGCCATTATTTTTTGTAAATTTAGGGATCAAAATGGTCAAATTGAGAAAAATGAAATCAGGAACATACAATGCAAAACAAGAAGAGTTGTAGCATCAGCAGCAAAGGTAAGAAGAATGGAAGAATCAGTTTGCTGTTAATGAGCAAGATGGGCAGCCTTCTTGTTTGCTCTGTAGTAAAGTACTTGGCATATGCAAAACCTACAATTTCAAAAGACATGTGAAATGTGAATTCGATGTGTTTGTTTGTTGTACTTATATTTTAAATCAATAAAAATAACCGCATCAGCGCACTGCGGCTGGAATGAGGCCAACTCGGCGGCGCGCTCGCGGATCCGATGCTGTGCGAGGGATTGTGACGTGACAGAATGCCTGATATCGTCAGAGATTGTAATTACAGTGCGCTCAATGTTGTTTGTAAAAAGAGTTGAGTAACATTTGCTTATTAAGGCGTTTGTGGGATTGAATATTACGATGCTGTTAAAGAGAGTTTACAGTCATACAATACAGTTAAATAGCTACTTAAAGTGACCGTATAGTATACAGTTGTGTATGTTGAGAACCACTGCTATAAGGATATAAAAATATTTTATAGAAAATGCACTCACAAAAAGTAATTTCTAGCCAATTAAATACTGCGTTAGATCACTTACGATGGCCACATGGATCTCGTTATTGGCGGCCGAGGAGAGTTCACAGGTCATAGAGATGGAAAACTCAGTCGAAACATTCTTAGTCACATACAGATGTCTCAGCTCACGACACACCTGCTCCACCGTCACTCCCTGAGAGCCAAAGTACATATACACCCATTACAGACATCATATAAGAACAAAACATTTTAATATGAGTGCATTAATCGAATATATGCAACCCCATCACACTTTTTACTTTGACTGTCAATCTCAGTGGCCTCACCTGTGGCATGGTGTCCTTGTTGAAGGTGAAGGTGACGTTGGCGCAGTCGCTCTCGGGGTGACAGCGTGCGCGAACGGCCGGCCGGTGAGCAGACCAACACTCGCCCTGTGACGAGCAGGGCTTCACGAAACACTGCTCTTCACGTAACGGCACACACAGCTGACCCAGCGGACAGTCACCTCGTCCAGAGCCAAGCATACGGCAAGGTTTAGGGCCACACCACAGCTGATGACGAGATGAAGGAAGTGTAAGTATTGTAAGATAGCAATGACAGTGCATCACTATTAACTTACAGTGCAACACTATTAACTTCTGTCAACAATTAAACAACAGCTACAACACACCTTAGTACAGGTGACAATCCCCTTCTGACAGTAACAGGTGTTGCAGTCTTCGGCCCACTTTGCCCCATCTACAGCAATCCGACCACCAGACACACAAGGACGTCCGGTGACTGAGAGAAAAAAACAAGCCATTATAAAAATCAAGTGAAATTTACACTTCACTCTTTAATTAGGGCCACTTTGGCTATTTGAAATCTTGAAAAATTTAACTTCTTCAAATGATGGTTCATTTATGTTTAACATTTAACATTTTTTGCACATCCACCTTCAATTTGTGATGGTAATGATCTTTGCTAATACAATAAGTTAGCTAGTACTCAGAACTTGTAATTACAAAAAAATACAAAGAAATGGATTAAATGATTTTTAATTAAAATTACTTTTAAAATACTAAAATTATTGAACTTAAAAATAATTAAAATTAAAATACTAAGGGTTTCGGTAATGACACCTTACAAACCTATTCTGAGACTGTGATAAAAAAAAAAGAATAATATTAACACAATAGACAGTACAAAGTTTAAAGGTAAAATAATATATCCTTTAAATCGATAACAAAAAAAAAAAAATTTAGTGATGATACCTAATAAAACCTATTCTGAGATCATGATTAAAATTTAACAATAACAATAATATTAACACAATAGGCACAGTGCAAAGTTTAAAAGGTAATATAATATATCCTTTAAATCTATTACAAAAAAATTTAATTTATAATTAAAATGACACCTAATAAAACCTATTCTGAGATCATGATTTAAAAAAACAAAAAAACAATGTACTGTGAATATTGTGTTAGTTAAAGCTTAAAGGTAATGTAATATATCCTTTAAATCTAGAACAAAAAATAAATGAATTACATTAAAATTATTTCCTAAGGGACAGAAAAGTTTCCCTAATAAATGCATGATTTGAGGTGTCGATTCTAATGTCTGTAGCACAACAGTTTAGGATTAGGGATTTGAAGAACCTGTTTAAGCAGTAGCAAGCACGACTAATAATATTTATGTTAATTAAACAGCAAGCATGAATAATGGGAGTTGTAGTCTGGGCCGTGTACCTTCCTGACACCTGGACCCGGTCCTGCCGGGGGGACACAGGCAGCGGTAGCCGTTAATTTCATCGACACATGTGGAACCGAACGCACAGGGAGATGACTGACACTCATTGATGTCTGTAGGGTGAGACGCACGTGTTTAGACAACAACATTACTGTAAAATCACCATCTTTTGTGTCAATATGACTATACTATATATATTGTATTCATTAGATAAAGTGTCATTAATCACTCACTGATGCGACAGTCTGGCCCTGCGAATCCACTGGCACACTCACAGCGGTACCAGTTATCACCGTCCACACACGTACCACTGTTGTAGCTGCACAAAGATGATACACGTGATGAGATAAGGGGTCAAAGTTCAACAGGACACATGCTGCATTCAAGTCCTCCGAAGAAACTACAAGTTTGGATGTCAAATACGGATGTGCATAATTTTTGTCAGAATTTATTTATTTCACATTTCAAAGAAACTGACCAAACAAATAAATAGTTATATTATGTATGATTATGTTACATTTTGTATGAAAATATTAATTTAATTATTTAAATATTTATTTATTAACTGGATGCTTTGTGTATTTTTTCTATGCACACACAGAGAATGATGGGAAAAGTAGTTTTGTAATGCAAGCCAGTCTCCTCATAAACAGGCTAAATTATAATATTGTCTGGTAAAATTGATCACAATTCTTCATTAACAATACACAAAATACGTATAAACTAAATTGTACAGTTAATGCTCAAAATAAAAATTTCAGCTGTTGATATATTGTTATATTTTATTGTTATATATTGTTCTATTTTTTTTATTTAATTTCATTTTTGAAGATTAAATTAAATTATTAAGTTATTAAATTATTTTAAATTAAGTTCTAAATAAAATAAAATCCAACATGACTTGAAGGCAGCAAAACAATTGCAATGTTGACTAAGAATTAGGCTTACCAAGGTTGTGGGTTGCAGTCGTTGGAATCTGTAAAACAAAACATCAAACATTTTGTTATTACAGATTGAATACAGATAAAAAAAACAATCATCTAAAAACTGGAGTGAAATCAACATGTCAACAGTCGCAATATTGTTACCATAGTTACATAGCAGATCATAATCCCACCTGAACAATCATTCATCAAAGTTACGTCTGCCAGTGATATTTGAGCTGAAACTACTAAACAGGCACAGACAGAATCCGTGGACTATTTAAGACATTTTCCGTCTTTATTTTGGAAAACCTGGAGTTCTGCGGTGCAGATTCTGTGTGGGTCTGCAACTAAAGTTAAAGGTGATGTGTGTCATTCTTCTACATTAAAATACTTCCTTTTATCCCAGTGTAATGCAGAGACAACTATAAGTAAGTCATTTGTTGATAGGGTCAGTCATTATTTTGGTGGCACAGAAATGACACACTTCAGCTTTAAGGAACTATCCAATTAGTATGTAGTTTGGAAGAGAACCTTAAGCAGCAGTGGGTGAGAGTTGGAAACAGGAGGTAGACAGGAGTCAAGACAGGAAGTAGTAAGGAAGTGGAACAGGAAGTTTTGCCGTACTCTGGCTGCAGGTGAGCCCCTCCCAGCCTTCTTTGCAGACACAGGTGAAGCTGTCACCTGTGACGACACACGTGGCTCCGTTCTCACAGGGGTTCGGCAGGCAGCTGCTGTTCTTTGCTAAAGAGTGAAGGATAAAAATCTTTCATTATAACTGATTCAGAGCCCAGCTCACAAAAATGGTCATTCAGGTCATCAGCTGCTCACCTATATTACAGGTAGCGCCTTCCCATCCAGAAGCACACGTACACTTAAACGAGTCGCCTTCGTCTGAACACGTGCCCCCGTTGTTACAAGTGGCCTCGTCACATTGGCTCTCACCTATAAATGACAAGAAATCAGCTTTCAGACAAACTGACTACTTCAGATAAACGTACAATATATTTGCGATGATTTTGCTGCCAATATAAAATGAAGCAACATCATGAATATCACAATTTATTAGACTGGAATCCTTCCATGTCTCGCAAGTCAGAAAGTGTGATTCATTTCTATGAATGAGATTAAACTGTTCATATACATGAACTGATTCAAACTCTGATTCAATGATTCATTTGCATCATCACTCAAAAATGTTCAGGGAACTCTTTGTATGCTATTTCATACATGAAAATGGCAAAACTATATGTAGGTAAATTTTGCTGTTTATCACTAAGTGTTGTTATTATATTATTACATTATATTATATTTTTTGTAAATTAAATCGTTATATAAAATTATATAAATATTGTTATATAATTTTAATATAAATTAAAAAGATTAAATATCATTATTAAAGATTAAATTCAATTAAGAATTAAATTAAAATATAAAATATATTCTTAAAGATTAAATTAAAAGTTAAAATATTATTTTGTAATAAAACCAGGGTTATTTTAGTTAACTGAAACTAACATTTTCATTAGTTAAAAGATAATCAACGTTAACTGAAATAAAATAAAATATAAAAAATAAACTTATTTTATTTCAGCTATCGGCCAAGGCAATATTTTTCAACTTGATGTACTAAAATAATTAAATTAAAACTAAACTTAAAAACTAAAACTGAAAAAAAAAAAAAAAACTGAATAAAAACTGTATAGACAATTTCAAAAAAATTAAAAACACAACAAAAAATTTAAATAAAAATGATAACAGAAAATACAAAAATAAAAACTAAACCAATTCAAAAAAACTGTAATAGCATCTCAATGATACTAAAATAACACTGTATTTTTAACACTGTAATTACTGTATTTTAGTTCTTACATTAAACATTTTGAATCTACTGACAACAATGGCTGTTTGGTTTACAAAATCTTTTATTTTTGAACATAATTTTGTTAGTTTAAAAGTTCTAGCCCAAAGTCAATGGTATGAAAATGAGGAGGTGGGGCTTACGTGAGTGACAGGTCTTTCCCTTCCAGCCGTTTTCGCACTCGCAGTAAAAGTCATTGACCAGATCACGACACACTCCTCGGTCTCGACAGGGGTTCATGCTGCAGTCGTCAATGTCTGTTTTGGAAACAATGTTTTAGTACTAAATATAATTAAAGAAATTAGAGACGTTTTTGGATTGCATTACAATTTCCAAATAACTCAATTCCATTTCAAGAGACATTCAAGGGAGAGATGAACTCACTGGTCTCACAGTTGGGTCCCTCCCATCCATCAGCACAGATACACTGGTAAGTGTTGATTTTATCAATGCAAGTGCCGCCATTGCGGCAGGGACTACTTTCACAGTCATTGATGTCTGAAAGTAAAAAGTGAGAGAAAAGATGTTAAAAACTCTGGAAGATAGAAAGAACACAAACACAGCTGAACATTGCGCTTACTCTCATGGCAGTACGTCCCGGTGAATCCCTCCTGACACTCGCAGCTGAAATGCCCGCCGGCATGACTTCGACAGCGGCCGTGAGGACCACAAACGCTAGAGGAGATGAGTCGCGTGCCGCCTGGAGTGCTGTTAGACGCCACGGCAACCGTGCAACTGTCAATCACTGTGGAAACAACCAGGACAGAGTTATCAAGAGTCCTTTCGGTACAATCCAGACTACACACATGAATGGACGACTACACAACAAGTCACAACAGTGTTTCAAAATGTGCCATCTCGAAAGGTTACGCAGCTCGAAAAAAGTCATAGCAGCTTATGTTGGTTTTTGGAGTTGGTTGTTGCAGGTTCTACTAGAACAAAATCAGGCCCAGATGATCAGATGATCAACAATTTAGACGAGCTACAAACCAAATAAAACCATCAGAAACTGGTTTTAGCTACATTTACCGGCAGGGTATTAGTATTAGTATCATTTTTATTTAATACTGATTAAGATGACAATCAATAATAATTGTAGACATAATAATTATTATTTTTATTATCATATAATAATATATATAATTTTAATAATTATATTATAATATTATTATTAAACAATAATTGTTTTTATTTTATTATTATACTTATTAGTAAGAATAATAATATTGTTTTTTATATTAATAATAATAATATTTAACAATTAAATATTAAATATTTTATTTTTAACAATTAAATATTTTAGATTTTTTTACTTGTTTTACATTATAGTAATAATAATAATTATTAATATTATTTTTAATATTTAATTGCTATACAGTAAAATAATGATCAAAAGAATTAATATTATTAATAATCATTATTAATATAATTTCATAATTATTAAGTATTTTGTTATTTAGTCTTGTTTTAGATATCTAAACAAGATACATTTATTTCAGAAGCAAAAAGTTAAAAAATATCAAAACAAGAAATTTCCCAAGTTTTCCATGACCGTGGGAACCCTGTCTTCATCAAAATATCCCTTTCACACTGACAAATATGATGAAAGCAGTTAGCGGCATGCTAAGAATTAGCAAAGTCGTCATGTAGTCTGACTAGCGGGGGGTTTTCCCCTTTCTGCAAGCTCACTTTGGGTTAGCATACGCATCGTGTAACGATATCTTAGCTGTTACCATGGTGAAACAGGCCGGGGGACCAATAGATTAGAGTTAGCAATCGCCAACGCTACGGCGTACACAATGGCACAGCATCAAACGCAGCGTAGCCTTGAGATGGGGATAGTCTTACGGCCGCGCTGACTAAAAAAGACTCAACTTCTATTTCGAGAGCCCATTAAAACCTCAGTATGTGCCCAACCAGATAATCTTACAGCCCCACACATGAGGAACGAGATCTGGAGTCTGAGAGCGCTGATTAGCACTCAATAAAGCTGGAGACATCAGGACTCCTAGAGTATATGGTCTAGGACTAACATGGATATCTTTCATTGAAAATAAACCAACTAGCTCAGGTTTACGAGTCTGTTTTACCTCCTGTTTCCAACCCTCACCTACTGCTGCATAAGATTCTCTTCCAAACTATACACTAATTCACTAGTTCCTTAAAGCTGAAGTGTGTCATTTCTGCACTACTAGCGTAATTCACTGTTTCAAACCAGTTTCCTTATCTACGAATGACTGAATATTAAATTATATGGCCATCTCATTAGTAATATGAGTCGATTTACACATAAATCTTCTGGGTAACCTACCTTGACATGGTGTGATGAGGCAGTGGTCTTTGAGCTGGGAGCAGTTTTTGCCTTCGTAATCTTCTGGACATTTACAGTAGTAATCTAAGGCCAAACTGAAACACTGTGCTCCATTCTGACATGGGCCGCTCTCACAGTAGTCTATGTCCAGCTGAAGACAAAAATCAAACAGACAACACAGACTCTTACTCCTGCTTAAGTAATTTTGTGTGTGTTGATTCAGTATCGCCACATTTGTTTAAAAACATTAAAGACCAAATGAAACAAAGGTGTGAGTGTGTATTGCTCACCTGACATGTGACGCCTGAGAAACCAGGTGGACACAAACACTGGAATCCGTTGACACCGTCCTGACAGCGTCCGCCGTTGAGACAGGGACGACTAGCGCACTCGTCCACGTCTCGCTCACAATGTTCACCTGCAAAGCCTGGCGCGCACAGACATCGATATCCACTGACCAGATCCTGGAAGAGAGACAGAGAGGGAGAGACATGTTAGGACTGGGTGGCATAACGCTATATTCACTGAAAAAAAGTATACTAATCAGTATTAAATCATAATACCATTAATAATAATAATGATAATAATAATAATACATTTTAAAATTGAATAATAATTATAACTATTATTATTTCATACTGATTACGATAATTATTAAATAATTATTGTCAACATTAATAATAATAAATAATTATTAATTATTAATATTTTTTAATTCTTGTTATAGAGTAAAGAAATAATAATTTGTGAAATGTAATACAATTATTATTATTATTATCATTATTATTATTATTATTATTTAATACAGATTATCAACAATAATTATTAATAATATTGTTTAATAATTTATACATTTTCTTAATTTTTACCTGTTACACAGTAAAATAATAATTTGTAAAAATGTAATAATAATAATAATTATTATTTCATACAGATTAAGATGATAAATAATAATTATTGTCAACATTAATAACAATAATAATTATTATTATAATAATAATAAGAATAATTTATATTTAATAATTATTTATATTTTTTAATACTTGTTATACAATAAAATAATAGTAATAATAATTATTTGTAAAATTAAATAATAATTTAATACAGATTAAGATGATAAATAATTATCAACATTAATACAAATTATTATTAATAATAATGATGGTGTGATGACAATAATTAGAAATATTATTTCATAATTTATAGATTATCTTAATTTTTACTTAATAAATTTAATAATATATTAATAATAATAATAATAATTCTTACTTGCTATACAGTAAAGTAATTATTAATTGTATTCATATTATTATTAATAATCATATAATTATTAATAAATATATTCTTATGTGTCTTGTTTTAGATGAGACATATTTTCATAGAATATATCTTGAAGTTTATTTTTCTTAGCCCACTGACAAATAGGTTTGTTTCTTTTAAGCATAAGGTTTATGCCTAAGGTTTGTGAGGTTTATGCAAAAACAATATCGCCCACCCCTAGTAAGGATATTTTCCTTTCTTGCAGTCTAAGGGACTAATATCCTCAAATCCATTACAACATGTTGCATTAGATCAAATCAAACATGGGATTGTCAGTACTGATTAGGTCTTTACTCGCTGTGTTTTTACAGCTAACTGGCTCAGACAATGTCCTAATGCATCCCAGCTGTACAAGTATCAGCCTGGACTACAGCGCTGAGAGCGAGTGAAGAAAGTATACAAAAAGAGCAAAAAAACAATGAACAGGAGACAAGGGCAGGAGACAAGAATGTTTATGGTAATCTGATCGTTTTACAAACTCACTCTGTCTTTTTGACCACTTTGTCTTTATGTACATTCTCCAAAGTATGACTCAGCTTCTACTATTTTTAAACAAGAATGGATGGAGGTGATAGAAACGGAGCGGTAGACAAGAAGAAAGAGAGTCTGGGGGGCTTTATCTGCCAAACCCAATGGAAACATGTGAGGCCTTACCTTACACAGCCCTCCGTTAAGACACTGTCCATGGCAGTCGTTGACGTCTGCGGGGGGGTAATCCATCAAAATATCAGTTCACATTTCATAAATCATGCCAAAAAAGCAACATTAGGCTCCATATTAGCACACTTTTTTGCATTTCCCACACACTGATTTTAGAGCATAAAATATTGGGTTTAATCAAGGTAAAACAGAGAAAACTGAGAGTACTAGACTCTTCTAGCAGCTGAGAGCTAATAGAATCAGCTATAATACTGAATAAACTAACAGACAAATGGCAAAGCAGTCTGCCAAGTCTGATATTTTGGTATCTAGATATTGCTCAAGTTCCTTCCTCAATGTCTACAGGAGTCATTTCGCTCAGTTTATCATCAGCCAGATAAAAATTATAAGTCTGGTCACTTTGAAACAACAACAACAACAACAACAACAACAAAACTTCTCAACCACCTGCATGATTTGAGGTATTATCATTCATGTCTGTACTGCAAATGGTAGAGGAGTTTGGTCAAATGCCATACTAGAATGATGACTCAAATGATTTGGTGAATCATTTTTTGGAACTGATTCATTTCAATGAACTTGCTAAGGACTAATGTTGCCTTTCCCCCACACTAACCACAGTTTGTTGGAAAAATATGACAAAAATCATGGACAAGTTAGACTGTTTTGAAAACAGCTGAACCTCTGTCATGTTTCTAAATTCACAAAAATATTTTTAGCAATATTAGTGTTATTTAGTATCAATTATATACTATTATAATATTTCATATTTTGAATTAGCTTTTATTTTTTATTTTAATTTTATTTCAGTTTTATTTCAATTTAAAAAATGTAATAGTTTTAATTTTAGTTAACAAACACGGAGTAATATCACAACTTTTAGTTAATTACTACCAAACACTTTTATGCAATATGGACATCTTGATATAATTGTGCAGTTTTGTTTGGAAACGCACTTGTTGACCATGAACATGCGGACCTTTTTTAGAGCTCCATAGGGGCCATTCACACTCAATGCGTTTTTCCAATCTACTGCGCTACTTTTCCATTGTTTTTCAATGTAAACGCACTAGACGGACATCTTTAACCGTTACGCTTGCGTCTTTTGCAGCATCTTGCACGTGACACAGCATTCTAAAAATGCTGCGCTCAAATTAAAAGTAGTTTAACTTTTAAAAAAACGCGTCTTTAGACCTTGTGCTTTTTTCGTTCCACTGACCTGTTTCTAGCATTTTTAACAGCAAAAACGCATTCTGTGTGAACCGGCCCTAAGAAGTCAGTCTCTGACTGCTTTAATTTGAAACCATGAAATACTTACTGATGTCGCAATTCTGTCCTGTCCAACCAGGGAGGCACTCACAAAAGTATCCGCCAATCAGATTCCGGCAGGAATGGGCATTGATGCATGGGCTTTCCTCACACTCATTAGCATCTGGGCCAAAAATGACAAAAGAAATCAGCATGAGCGTAGTCTAAATTACAATCAGACAGATACACATACAGCCAAACGTCCCTGAAGAATTTGCACGACTATGTGTGTGTGTGTGTGTGTGTTAATGGACTGTAAATGCACTCTAGTATGAAACAGCGGTGGGGTCTCATGGTGGTCTGTTACTTAAATTCTTCCAAAGCGGACTCGGTTACCACGGAAATTGGATTTTTGGACAAACACACCCTGACTCAAAGAAAGAGAAAGAGGCGCACTGCTGGAGAGGAGGTACAGAGAGGGGTAAAGAAGAGACACACACCAATGAGACACGTCTTTCCGGTCCACTGCGCCGGACAGATGCATTTAAAAGCGTCCACCAGGTCCACGCACACACCGCTATGATTGCACGGGTTTGGACTGCAGTCATCTTCATCTGAGGAAGAGGAAAAACCCAAAGGAGATTTGCATCATGTTTTAAGAGACTTCTGAAGTTCTGAGTTATTTCATTTCAGTATCATATCTTTATCTCAGATGTTTCCCTTTAGGACAAATAAAAAGGGGACAAATAAAAAGGAAAAAAAATCAGATTTTTACATTTTCTAACATAAATAACATTTTCCCCGCCATGTTACTAGAGTGTTGTGAGTGGTTCAAATGTTTCTGGCCCGAGTCAGATGAGCCCACTTCCAAGTATCTATGATATTCTGGTTTCTATACATGGCTTGGCGCTCTCTTTCAATGGTAATTTTTCTTATTTTTTATTTTAACATATGAAAATTGCTGACCTATGACTAAAGGCAAATCGGAGAAGTTTGAGACATTGTAGAGAAGGCTTACTGATATTGCAGGACGGTCCTGTCCAGCCCGGCGCACACTGGCACTCAAACCCCTGACTGGACTCCACACAACTTCCTCCGTTCAAACACGGCTCAGACAGACAGGCATTATCCGCTATAGAGAGCCAGAGAAAGAGATGTTATAATGTGCCCACACACAATCAAAGCAAAACTGAGACAGAACAGCATTTTCTGAAGGAATGCACAAAATACACAGACATTCTACCCCAAAATAAAACACATGGACCACACATTTGCCAAACAATGAGAAAATCACCTTCTATTCCAGCAGCACTGTATGGCTCTGCCTGTTTCATGTCATTTTAAGGCTCCACGGTCTCTTATTACTCACATAATAGAATCATTTAAATTCAAATCAATATATATTATGTATATTTATTTATTTATTTAGTTAGTAGCCACTTCTTTTCATTTGGTATTATTCTAGCAGCACTAAACTAAAACTAAAATGATTAAAAATCATTTTTGTTAATGTAAAAAAAAAAATAAAGCTGAAAAACTACATTTAGAAATATTGCCTTTGCAACATTGCTCATTTTTATTTATTTATTTACTAAATTTAAAAATATGTTTAATACAAATGTACAGTTGGATCAATAAACTATCTAGTTCAGTTGTGAAACTCTACATGGCACAGGCTGAATGGCCTCTGCTGATCCTGCAGCCAATGAGATTGCTTGCTCAACATTTAAACAGTCTGGTTCAGTTTTCGCCATAAACTGGTCCTGCAGCACACTATCAGAGATCCTATGAACACCTCCACCTGCCTAGATCTGCTACAGGATTTATGCATGTCTGTTTATGCAGCAGCAACATATCTTACATGCTCACAGCAGCGTGTCTGAGTATCTATTAGTAGCAAGTCCATACTTGATCTGCAGCAGCAATAATCAACAGTAGAAAGCAGCAGACCTAGTTTGCCAAGACCAAATACATTAACACTGCCATATTCAATAACATGCTAAAACTATTCTGAGAGTTGTCATGATTGAACTGACATTTCAGAAATATCTGCCACAAAAATGAAAAGAAAAAAGTTTTCTAATGTATGCAAGTCCTCTGTGTTTGGAAAGCTTTACTGAAAACCAATTCTGAATCACGGGAAGTAGAGTTTATCAAGGGGGACAGAGTTTAGCAGAGTTTAGGGTCAACTGAATGTTAAATTGAGAGAGAAAAGAATCAGTATCAGTTTTGTTGTCTCAAAATCATATTCTCTTAAAAGTTCACAGGCAGTCAGGCAGGGTCACATCTTGGTTTTCCCCCTTTCAATCTCCCAGTCACTCCCTCTCTTCGGTCTATCGCTCTTTATCAGATCAGTCAGTGGACGGGAAAGCCCCTTTGGCCTTTCTCACACCGAACATAGACCACCAACAAAAACAGAGGAGTGTAGTAAGAGGCTGTGAGCATTTATTTCCAATAAGACACGACAAGAAAAAGGATAAACAAAAAACCGAAGCACACCAGAACAAAACGAAAACAGCAGAACAAGAAAATATCTCTATTATTGCGTCCTGGATAGCCTGGCGAAGTGTGTTTGACAGGAGACAAATGATGCCAAACCAACCAGAGCTATTTTTCCAACACACATATGCGATAGAGCAGGCACACGATGTGATGGATTTTTCTGCTCAAATCAAATTAATGCACACTGCATTCTTTGGCTTGGCGAGGACACCGACTGCTTGATTGGTATTTCAAGTGTATGTGTGCATGTTTTTGGCAGGGCATCTTCTCTCTTTTAGTGACTGAACAAATCTCAGACAGATGACAGAATCCAGAATAAATCGAAAAAGAGAAATATGCAACACTGACAGGCAGGATCCAAAGTTAAGTTGCCAAATGTAAGTTAAAAAAACTGGCTTTGGCGAGTAAATAAAATTGAGTTTCTTGCCAGTCGGACGGTATGAACGGCAACATGATACATGCTGAATTTGATGACTCGCTGATAAGCAAACGAGTGATTCAGATCAAAAACATACAAATTGCGCACTAAAGAAAATCTCTGTCGAACCATTGTTGAACAACTTTCTTCTCTTTGGAAAATTCGAATCAGTATTTTATCCAAGATGTTTTTTCTCCAGATCTTTCATGAATGTGGAATATTTCTTACATCAAATACATACACTAGTGTTCAAAAGTTTGGGGTTAGTTTTTTTTTTTTTTTTTCCAAAAGAATTAATACTTTTTTTCAGCAAGGATGCATTAAATTGATCAAAAGTGACAGTACAGACATTTATAATGTTACAAAAGATGTCTAATTTCATACAAACGTTCTTTTGAACTTTCTATTCATCAAAGAATCCTGAAAAAATGTATCATGATTTACACAAAAATATGATTCAGCACAACTGTTTTCAACATTGATAATAATCCTCCTCCTCCTCCCTGCGCCTATGACATCATTTTCTCTTTTTATACTGGATGTTTGCAATGGACATCACTCATGTGAGGTGTGTCTGTCTATGTGTGACCCACCTCTCTCACAGTTCTGTCCAGAGTATCCATCAGGACAGGCACAGTGGTATTTGTCTGGTCCGGTGTTACTGCAGGTGCCGCCATTGAGACAGGGCTGCTGCGTGCCGCAGGTGTTCAAGTCTAAATCAGATAAAACAACTCAACAAATGAGCCAAGCTGAATAGCATGGAACGGAACGGAACGGAACAGAACGGAACAGAATAGAATACCTTTGTCACAGAGCTGCCCTCCCCAGTTGGTGTCACACAGGCATTGCCAGGGTTCGCCGCATGTGCCGTGCACACAACCAGGATGAGGAATACACTGGTCACAATACTCGCCCTGCCAGCCATACAGACACCTGTGAAGGGCAGAACATCAACTCTGAATATAAGACACACACTTTTTGTATTATGAAATCACTGACGTATAATGTGGGCTGCTGACCTAGACAGGATTTCAGAAATTATATTTCAATGCTTTTGCATTCACTTTATTTCACTTTATTGCAGTCATTAAAACAATTTTATGTATAAATAAATGTTACCTGCAGTCTCCAGGCACTTTACAGGAGCCATGCTCAGTGCTACAGCCCTGCTTACAGATCGCTAAGAAAACAAGAGAGAAAGAGGAATATGGTTACTGCTATCAGCTCCATCTGTGTGATCTCAGCAGTTCTCTCTCATCAAGCCATTCAGCCGCTCGGAACATCATCACACACACTCTGCCAACATGATGTCATTTCTCCTGCCCTCCACTCATGTTTCTTCATGCGGGAATGAATGAGGGAATAAACACTATTACAGAGATAAAATCCAGCCTAATACTGTTGCAAACCCACACTGTACAAACACTAACACACACTAGCTGTCAGACGGGATGCTGTGTGTGTGTGTGTGTGTGTGTGTATGTGTGTGTGAGTGAGAGAGAGCGAGAGAGAGAGCCAAAGCTTTGTTGTGATAGGGACAATCTCAGATAACAACATCCCTATGAGGTCAATGATACAGAGCCATTATAAGTCCAGTCTGACCAAGCCTGAATCCAATTCCCACACTTTTTAAACCATGAATTTCCCTGACTTTCCAGTGTTTTGTGATTTTTCTTAAAAAAAAGTTTATAAAACTATTAAAAAGCATGTTAAAAATTATATTCAGTACATAAGTGTTCATTACTTTTAAAATTGTATTAATTTGTATTTAATTTAAGCATTTCAGGTTTGGAAATTTTAGTAAAAGTAAAGTAATTTACAAAATGTTTCTATTTCACATAAATGCTGTTCTTTTTAAGTTTCTATTCATAAAAAAAAATCCTAAAAAATGTATCATAGTTTCCATAAAAATATGAAGCAGCAAAAACTGATTTCAATATTGATAATAATCAGAAATGTTTCTTGAGCATCAAATGATCATATTAAAATTATTTCTGAAGGATCATGTTACACTGGAGTAATCATGCTGAAAATTCAGATTTGATCACAGGTATAAATTACACTTTAAAATATATTCAAATAGAAAACAGTTATTTTAAATTGTAATAATAAATCACAGTATTACTGTTTTTATTGTATTTTTGATTAAATAAACAGACTTCTTTCAAAAAAATTAAAAATTCTTTCCGACTCCAAATGTTCGAACAGTAGTGTATCTCTAGCGTAATCCATAAATCCATGCACAACAGTAATGTAAGTGTGTCAAATGGCCACCATCAAGGCCTCGCCCCTTACCAGTGTTGCATTCTGGGCCAGCCCATCCCTCCAAGCAGGTCTTGTTGCCATTGTGATCACAGGTATAGTGGCCAAAGAAGTCATCTCTCGGCCGACAGAACTTGTTACAGCCGAAGCCAAAGTAATGCTCGTCACAGGTCACCCGAATCTGGTACTGGAACTGAGCCACGGGGCCGTTGTGCTTCAGAAGCTGCCACTGACGGTTTGGGTTGATCATGCCCGACTGGACCGCTTTCTCTATTACTTGTCCATTAATGCCTAGAGGAGAGAGAAACAGGGAGAACTGGACACTTTAGTGTGCAGCTGTAGTTTAATTACATTTGTGTTCGGCGTGACTCCGAAACTATGCCACTAGCACAAACACGCACAAACAGTCTGTTCACAACAAGCAGATTTGTGTACTGACTTTAAGGTGAAAGGGTTCTGATAGGATATGACCCCATGAAACACAAATGGAAATTTTAGGCTCAATGTCTATTATATACAACAAAAGTAGATGGTTTATAGCCCCCAAAATGACAAAAAACATAAAATAAAGTATCATAAATATTCCCTTATATGATTTGTACTCTACATTCCAAGTCTTTTGAAGAGCAAATATACCTAAATTTAATCCTCTTATCCTTTTTGGAGCTTGATAGTATAAATCATCATCTAATTTTGTTGTATGGAAATAGCAGCTTGGAGATTCTGTTTAAAGAGGACCTATGATGTCCTTTTATAATGTCTTCATTTTGTTTTTAGGGTGTACGAGAATAGATTTTCATGCTTGAATGTTCAAAAAAACCTAATTTTGCACATATTTGAAATTGTTGCAGCACCTTGCTTCCCAGTCTGTCAGTAACGCTCTGTTTAGTTTCTGTCATTATGAAGCCCCTCCTTCTGAAAAGCACAATGTGTTATGATTGGTTGGCTGGATCAGTGTGTTATGGTTGGTCAACCACTTTGAGCGTGTTTGGGAAACGTCACGCCCCCTACCATAACCTTGAGTTTCAACAGACTACTAACTCAACCTAACAAGGCATTGCCCCTTATTTTCTGCATATGCTTTGGGCGGGAATTATTTAAACGAGGAATATTGTAACGTGTTTGTTCCCAGAAGAAAACTCAATAATAGAAAATGACTCCCTTTGGAGTGACTTTGTGCTTTGCAGAACCTTTTTGTGCTTAAACAGCAATATTACACGCTAAAGACAAGGAAAAAATAGGTCCTCTTTAATATCTGTTTTGTTGTGTTTATTGTGTTTTAAAGCTGCGTTTCGAACAACATGAGGATGAGTAAATGATGACAGATATTTAATTTTGGGGGTGAACTGTCCCTTTAAGAGCAGTGTATTATGTTCTTTGTTTACTATTGTTCTTATGTGCAGAGAAATACCATAGTAATTTTTTCAGGGCAGGCCAGTATCCAGCACAGCAGTGAGGTATTTGGCCGAAGGGCTATAAATTGTGAGAGGAGCATGTGAAGTGTGTGTGGCTCGTGGTTTAGAACTAACTGTCCTGACCCAAACCTGTCCTTCAGAAATACAGGAGGAAAGGCATCAGTGTCAGGCTGCCAAACCTGAGATCTCACTGTTACCTCTCCTTGCTGTTTACCTGAGAGCAAGACGGACCCTCACACCCGCGCATGACGCTGGAAACATCGCACCATAGTGCAAGAGGGAAAACGGTCATGGTAAATATTTACATATATAAAATGATTTCAAAAGGAAAATTACAGCAAATATTATGCCCAGTTTATTAATTATGCCCAGTATACTCTATACTGCAGAATTAGTTAAGTATATAGTATAGAGTACTACAACTTGAAAACTTAGCTAAATAGCAGCTAAAATAGTAATTTGATTGTTTATGCTTACTGCTGTTTCATTTACTAATGTGTGTGTGTTTGTGTGTTAATGAACGGTGTACTACAGAAGCTGGACCCGTGCCAAAGGCTACTTGACATGTTGGTGTTAAATACAAGTCAATATTTGCACTCCTGTTCATTTTTGGCACAGACATCGTTCACTTAGATCTGAATGAAATAAATAATGAACACACATATCTTCGTTTCTACACAAACTATTGCAAGTAATGACCCAAATTTCCTACTTTCTCACTGCTGTGTGTGTGTGAGTAGTCTCATGCTTATAAAATGTGTTTAAAAGACTGATGAATGCAAGCAGGTGCAGGCAGCGGTTTAGTAACAGGATGTGTTTGCCAGCCATCCACAACACACACACACACACACACAGAAATGCACACAAATAGCATGCTGCTTTTAAACACTTTCATTGTCACTTTCTGACTGTACTCTCTTCAAACATACAGAACAAAGTGTGTGTGTGTGTGTATGAGTGAGTGAGAGAAAGAGAGATACTTACTGCCAGTGCTCGAGTCATTATTGAAATCCAAAGCCTCCACAATCAACGTATATGACCTCTGAAAGAAAAAAGAAAGAAAAAAAGACATATGAAAACACCTTAAATGTTGAAATATTCATCTTATTTTCATTCACAATGATCCAGTGGAATACAACCTGACAACCTGCTGGCCTTCAGTGTCAGTAAATCTCACATTTAATGATATTACACTTAAGTCTGCTGATTTAAGCTAGGCTGTCTAGTTGGCAAAAATGGGTGAGGTTTAGACAAAACTGACAGAAACACTTGTGAGTTTAAGTATGAGTTGAAAATTATAAACCGCTCATCACATAATTTTCCACCAAAATGTTTTTACTCATTTTAGAGCTAAATGATTAAATATATGCAGTAAAGGCAAAACCAATCGCAATTCAATATGCAAATAATATGATGACACCATCACTGTCTGTTAGATTTCAGAATATTCTATCAATTTAAGTCTATGGGAGATTTTAAACTTGAATCTAGAACTTAAAAGTTTAACACTTTTAAAAATAAAAATATAAACATTTAAAAGCATACTTTAATCTTAAGGTTTACAAAAACCAAAAACAATTACACTAACTTTCAAAAGTTTTATTGTTTTTGAAAGAAGTCTCTTCTGCTCACCAAGGCTGCATTTATTTGATCAAAAATACAGTAAAACTGTGAAATATTATGACAATTAAAAAAAGAGCAACATATTTTGAATTTTCAGGATAATTTCTCCAGTCTTCAGTGTCACACGATCCTTCAGAAATCATTCTAATATGATGATTTGATGCTCAAGAAACATTTCTGATTATTATTATCAATGTTGAATAAACATAAAAAACATAAAAGTTTATATTAATATAAAATTTTGAATGACAGTTTATATTAATAAGACTGAAATTATCTATGAAACAAAGTTCAAATGTCTATGAAACAATACATTCAAGCTGTTCACATACACAGGATTAAGGGTTTATAACAAATCTTAAAAGAACATTTTAGGAACATTAATACACCGCTGCCGCACAAACACTGTAATGATTAATCACTCTTTGCTTTATCAGCAGACATAACTTTCACCATCTCGAGCGAAGATAAGTAACAGGACAGACAGGAGAGAGAACGAATGCGTGAGAAAATCCTCAACAAGATGTTAGATGATGTTTGAGGAAAAAACATGAAAGATTCTCAGAATATGAGTCTGATTCTGAGAAAAGAGAGAGCAGAAACATTCACTCTGTCAGTGAGATGACCTCACGTCACGCACACCAACAATGCCGACTCTTCCTGCCTCTGCAGTCTGAGGGATCTATGAGCTTTTATGAGCTTTAATCCATCCATCCACACACACACACACAAACACAAATGAAGGTATATTCAGACAAGAGTGTGTGTGTAGCTTGGGCTAGAGCTGCACGCAGGCCATTCAAAGTTCAAACTCACACAAAAAGACACCGAAAAGCTACAGGATTCATCTGCAAGTGACACCTCAGTGATTTGAACTGGAGACCGTGTGAGAAAGACATGAAGAACCTCTCAGACAGCACTCACTTCACATACTGACAGATGTTTGTTTGACCATATTCAATATTTACATCTCAATGTATATGTATTTGCTCTGTAATGGCTTATTGGAGAATCTAGAAGGATATTAAGATATCTTGAATATACTTTTAGTTACAGGCATGCAAACTTTGGAAAAAGAATAATTTTGGCACTCAGATGCATGTTCTATGCAGTTGAGTTGATAGAAAAACACAAGATACATTTCTAGTTTCAACATTATTGTTGTTCTTCAGATATTCCTCTTTATAAGAAACAAAGTATCAAAGTGATACCCACATTTGGTTTTTGACCATTGAAAATGTGTACAATTTACCAATTTACTCATGGAGCCGCATTGAGATCCCCATATCTCTGGGATTGAACCATTGAGGGCCTTTAAAATGAAGATACCAAAAGGAAAGTTTGTTAAGAACCAGAATCTAAAAGGATATTAAGATATCTTTAATACTTCTTGAGTTACAGGCATGCAAACACAAGAAGTGCTTTTTTCCCATTTTTGAACTGTCACTGTTGGCATATAATGAAACAGAGATTGCTACAGTCTACAGATTTTACTAAAAGACCTACCAATCTCTGTGTAAAAATAAAATAATGATGCTGCCATCTTTCTAAAGTCATTTTTACAACCCTCTAATTTGGCTCCAAATCAGGTGAAAATGGTCATTTTGACATCAATGACATTTAATATTTTGGCTTTCATCACCATTTATGTTTGTCTTTGTACAGAAAAAAAATATTAACAAAATCAAAAATTTGAGCCGGGGAAGATTCTGAAATTTGGTTGATTTGACACGGAATGACCCACTTTGGAACTTTTAAAAAGAATCACAAAAGAGTTTTACAAACTAAAGACCTTCAGGAGTTGCCATATTTAATTTCACATGAATGAACAGGTTGTTATTATGACAGAGATCAATATATGGATCTGAAAACCTATAAAATGTAATAAAAGAACCTTTTTTAATTTCCAAAGGACCGAAGAGCAACTCAACAACTCTATACAGTGAAAATGGTTCTTCAAGAAGTTATTTACGGAACAATTAAAGAGAGAAGTATGAAATATCTACAGTACAATCAAACACAACCGAGTTGCGATCTAAAAGCTCTCTAGTCTTCAGCGTCTCCAAGTTCACTAACAGCAGGATGCTGGTTACCAAGACACCGTCTGAAACATCCATACACACACCCTGCATTTTCATCTGACCACTGCTGATGATGCAAAAATGAACAACAGATAGATCAGAACACACACGCACTCATGCAAAGACCCCCTGTGTTTCTTTGTAAACCCGCTTTGTTGAACCGCCGTCCCACAATCCAGCATCCAGTTCAATTGCTAGGTAGACTTGTGACGGAAAAGAAAGCATGCAAGATGACAATGTCTAATTAATGTCCATTCAGAGCGGCTGTGAGGCAGGTCTAGACCGCTCTGATCGACGTGGGCAGGGGGTGAGATGTTTGAGCGCGGCTGCCACGGAAACTGGCCCTAATTGGACTATCAGACTGACTCGCTTTGACCTCGTATTGACGGGTCGGTCTTATGAGTTGTGAAAGTAAACATGGGCTTCAGCAAAAACAATTCCACCATTCAAATTCAGAATGGAGAAAAATGGACGCCAAGATCAGATCAGCCTTGGGCGACGTTCTAAAAAAAGTAGCAGTCCACTGATAAGAGATTTTCAGTGGCTGCATAGCAGCGTCTTTGACCGATATAGATTTTTTTGATGGCTGATGCCGATATCCTAGAGAGCAGGTGGCCGATATAAAGCTGCACTCTAAAAAATGCTGGGTTAAAAACAACCCAAGTTGGGTTAAATACTTGACTAACCTGCTGGGTAGTTTTATTTAACTCAACTATTGATTAATAATGACTATATGACTAAAATGAACCCAAAATAGGTTGAAAATTAAGAATAAGACATAATTACTAGAGACAACAATAATAATCAAAAGGTGAATATTCATTAATAAGCAATTTAATAAATGTTTTTTATTTAATTATTATTTATTAAACTTATTAATAAATGTTCATGTATTAAACATATTAATAAATGTTAATTTCCAACCTATTTTGGGTTCATTTTAAGCAAGCAATATAGTATTTTTAAACAATAGTTGAGTTAAATAAAACTATCCAACAGGTTTGGTCAAAACAACCCAATCGCTGGGGTTGTCTATATTTAACCCAACTTGGGTTATTTTTAACCCAGCATTTTTAAGAGTGTGGCATAGGCCTATATGATATCACACTATTTAATATTTCCTTTTAACAATTTATGGAATTAAATATATTTATTTTACATAATTTTTACTAAAATAATTCAATAAATAATTTGAAAATGAATCAATTTAAAAAAAATAAAACTGTAAAATAAATAGAAATAAGATTTAGAATTTAGAATTATTATTTATTTAGAAATAAATAATTTGAAAAAATGAATAATTTAAACTTGATTAAAATACATATGTAAAATATAGAGATTCATACTTTAGATAGTATAGTTAGTTGATTATGTAATCCTATTTTTCAGAAATAAAAAATCTGTAATGTCTAGACTACAGAGGAAGGTGGTCTCTGGTCACTGGTCAATATATTTCAAATGTGACGTACACAAAATTGCTGAAATTAACACTTATTTTGCACAATCTTTACTCAAACTCACCCCCAAAAAATGTGTATTACTCATTGACAAGGTCGTCAAAAGGTTTTGGAAGTGTTTAAAGGAGGAACTTACACTTTTGGAAATCAAGCATGGTTATCAGCCAATGGTAATAATCACAAAATGGCCAAATAATTGGCCAATCACAAGCAAAAAGTATTCATAGACTAATAAATCAGCTTGGGTGGTTAATTGGCCAATATCTGGCCATTTTGAAAAAATGATCAGCATGAGCCAATAACCATGTTCTCTTGTGAATTTCAAGTAAATATTTTGTAAAATAGGTGTTGATTTAATCATTTGCTATGACTGAACTGTAATTTTAAATTTCTGCATTTATCATTTAGTCCACTTTGACCTACTTATCCATAACAGAATTGGCCATATAAAAACCTTATATGTGAATGCATGCTTTGAAGGTTGAATTACTGGATGTGTCCCAAAACCTAGTGAACCAGCCTAGACAGCAATAATTTACCAGCATATAGGCACGTTTTGGACAAGGAAGGCACCTATGATGCCCAAAAATGCAGTCTAGGTAGGCAGCTCACTAGGTTTCACTGAGAGACACAGAGATAAGCAAGATAACACCCTTTAAATGATCAATGGTGGCCCTGACTGGATATCTAAAGCAGTTTCCTGTGGCCATTGTGTGTAAAACAGCCTCTGAATGTCCATCAGTAGGTGCTGGAGATAAACTCAGGTGTTTTATAATGCATTGTCCTGCTATTTTGAGAGGATACAGGTGGAGCCAGGGTGGGGTAACACAACCCCTGTCCAACCTGAGCGTCATCATACAGGAATGCCATGGCACAGAGCGCGTGAACGGGGCCAGAACCGGCGTTCACAAAACAACAACTTGTAATCAGAATCCTGGGAAATGTCGACTGTGTTTACAAACAGAATGCGACGCTGGATGCCTCATGGAAATGATATGGCGTAGAGGTGACCGGGGCAAGTTGTCACAGATAGTTTAATGACCCGCTATCGGGGGCATGTCACAAAAACCTTTTTCATGGTCAGTTACAGTGTGGATGTTCACTGGCTGTTTTTTTAAACAAATAGTCAATACACAAACTGACTTTCACACATAATCCCACCGTGAGAAATATTTAGGCTACTGCAGTAAAGAGTGTGACAACTAGCCCCGGTCTCCCGTAATCCTACATTTAGCCGACTTGTTTAATCAGATTATGATTTCCCAACATCTTTGATAACAAAACAGCATTTTCAACTCACCGGCCACGCGAAACTGAAGGGCAGCACAATCCTGGATTTATCGTTTGTGTCGTCGAGAGGCTTGACAGAAAAAGTATTCCCACCGATAACGGGAGTAGATCCGCTTCCGTAACTGCACGGGCCTCCCGAAGACACCCGCGACTGATACTCCTTCAAACACACGCGAAAAAACGTATCGCACTCATCCGCCGTGCATGTGCGGTCCGCTGCGGCGCGCGCGCCGTCACAGCACGCGCCGCTCTGCAGCTCCCCGTTCACGTTCTGCATGGACAAAACCTGCATCTCAAAATGCCCTGATGCCTCACATACCTGGAACAAAAAATACGGAAAACAGTTATTATTAGTGTCAAATCTTTGACATGTGGGTTAAATCTATCTATCTATCGATACTCAAGTGCCAAAATCTTGTTTTCCGCTGTTGTGTGCATAAAGAATCAAAATTTCTCAAAAAAAGTTTTTTTTAAGAACATTTAAAACTTTAAAGCAAAATGAATTTAAATGAGAACTGCAGGACATCTTGGTTTTTAAATCTATTACAGTCTAAATGTTCTAATAGCATCATCACATATCACATATGAAAAGCCAAACCGCACGTACCCGCATCCACAGGCACCGCAAAAGCACATGAACGGACAGCACCGCAAAACTTGGACTCCGTCTCAGAATCATACCTCCTCTGTCTGTCTGTTCGCTGTGAAACTAGAAGTTCAGCCGACACACGGCTCTCATATAGTGCCTCATGCACGAGGACAGAGCCGCTCAGATCCAATAGAGGACAGATTCCCTGATGCCCCTTTAGAGGCTCTATTATCCTCCACTCTATTCTTGTATTGTCCTTCTGTTTTTACAACAATGCCCACGGGCTGGAGAGGAAAAGCTGCGAATGCGGCTGAGAGAACGCTCCATCTATACAGCGCGTTCACGGTGGAGGGGCGTGGTCGACACTTGCGATGCTTCCATATTCATGAGTGGGCGGGGCTATGGATGGAAATAACATCCACCGTGTTCTAAAGCGATTTTTGTCGCCCAAATATAATAAATAAATAAATAAATAAGTTAAACGTTAAATCGAAAACAAATGGTATGAGGATTCAAAAATAAAGTAAAGTCAAATAAAAGGTGTACTTTGAGAAAAAAAATATATATAAGATGGCTATATAATATACAAATAAAATGAATAATAAATCAATTATAATATTGGGGTGAATACCATTTAATTTGTATTATGTCACATATAATTTTTGCAACCCATGTTTTTTTTCCACTAGAAAGACATATTTGTGACCACAAATGTAAGGGTCATAAGGGTCAAATGTTTTTAAATTGAGATTTATACATCATCTAAAAGCTGAATAAATAAGCTTTCCATTGATGTATGTATATGTATTTGTATTTGGCCAAGATACAACTATTTGAAAAAAAAAACAGGAATTTGAGGGTGCAAAAAAAAATCAAAATATTGAGAAAATCGCCTTTAAAGTTGTCCAAATGAAGTCCTTAGCAATGCATATACACTTACAAAAATAAATTTGATATATTTATGGTAGGAAATTTACAAAATATCTTCATGGAACATGATCTTTACTTAATATCCTAATGATTTTGGCATAAAAGAAAAATCGATAATTTTGACCCATACAATGTATTGTTGGCTATTGCTACAGTGAATATCTGTGCGACTTATGACTGGTTTTGTGGTTCAGGGTCACATTTTTGTTTGTCTCAAAATCAACACCAAGTAACATAGGACAATCCATTTAACTGACTGCACGTGTATCCTGTATAGTGCCATCTTCATTCACCTAAAATTAAAATTGGTGTCTGGCCTGTCTAGGTTCATACAACTCAGTCAGCATACACATGATCTCTGACAGTTTTTTTCCCATGAGCCTGCATAGACGTTATCTGAGCATGCCAAAGACTGTCAGTATTAGGCATCGCTCTCTGACCTTCTTTCCTGGTGTCTCTGCCTTATTGCATTTTCAGTACTTCACTTGATTGCATTCTAATGAGGTTCATTCGCTACACATTTCAGCACAAGATGCCATTGTGACAGTCCTGTTAATATGCATATATTATTCATGAGCAAGAGCCATGAATATCACAACACAGGACCCCTGCTAGTTCTCCATTGTTTTTGCCACAGAAACAGCCTCAGTCTTTTCATGCCTGTAATGGCAGCTGGTTGGAGACGGCTCTTTCTCAGGACGACAAACTGCTCTTTTCAAAGCTAAACGTGAAGCGGTTAATCATCTCCCAGTCCGTGCTAGAGGAGTCCCTAATGAAAAGAACATGACAGGAATGGGGGGGATGGAGAAGAAAAGGGGATCAGGAGGGGAATCTCCTGTGAAATAGAGATGGAGGAAGGAGGGGATGATAAAGGTGGGGGTCTTTATTTTTAAATTAGAGCAGCTGGGTCTCACTCTCCTTAAAGAGTAGTCATGAATAGATTATAGCACAAGCCTAAACAGGAGCCGCCCACCCCCTCCCTTTGGGACACGCCCCCTCAGCCTCTGCTGGATGGAATGAACTGCAATACATTGACAATGAAGAAAGCAGGTATGATTCGTCCACATATAAAAAAAAACAAAAAAACATGAGGCTTACCTCACGAATAAGTAAACACATTACTGTTCAAAAGTTCAGTAAGAGGTCAGTAAGATTTATTCTGCTCACCAAGGCTGCATTTATTTGATCAAAAACAGTAATATTGTGAAATATTATTACAATTTTAAATAACTGTTTTCTATTTGAATATATTTTAAAATGTAATTTATTCCTGTGACCAAAGCTGAATTTTCAGCATCATTACTCCAGTCTTCAGTCACATGACCCTTCAGAAACCATTCTATGATGATTTGATTTTAATTCAGTGTTGAAAACAGTTGTGCTGCTTCATATCTTTGTGTTCACATTTTTTTTTTCAGGATTCTTTGATGAATAGAAATCTAAAAAGAGCAGCATTTATTTCAAATATAAACCCTTTTGTAAGATTATAAATGTTTTTATGTCACTTTCGATAAATTTAATGATCAAGGAATCTCAGGCTCTCCCAATTCCTCAGAACCCATAAATGCAGTGACATCATAGCACCTCAACCATGATTCCCAAAACTGATATTAGCATCCCAACAGGCCTGTAGCAGCAGGCAGTGATACGCTGTCAAGCCGCCAGTTTCATTCTCCTTATGCTTCATAAGGTATGCAGTTTTACTTTCCTGTATCTTCACGCCTTTATCTATTCATGCGTGACTGATGGCAAGAATTTCTTCACCCTCGTGAGAAAAACTTTATCAGTCTGTGTTTTTGTTTATTTGCATGTTTGTTTATTCAGCTATTTACTTTTGACTTAGTTTTTGGAGATCGATCATTCATAAATGGGATGTTTTACAGTAATTCCGTGCTCGGTTTGTGTGCGTGTGTGTTTGTGTGTGAGCAGAGGTTCCCACAGCCTCTCTTTTCCTTTCTTGCTCTGACCTGTGTGTCATTTCCCTGCAGGAGCGATGTTGCGAAACATGTCAGTGAGAGTTAAAAAAAAAAAAGAGTTAATGAGCAACTATTGTTACATATTAGATCTGCAATGCTTCATCAGTCCTTCAAATTTTTCACAGACACCCAGTGAATCAGCAATGCAAAAAAAAAATAAAAAATCATTTCCTTAATCAGCAATGTTGTATTTTTTCCCCCAGTAAAATATCTTAAAACATGATATATTTCTTATATATATAATTTTGATATATTTGCTCGAAACTAGAAAAACATTTGCAAATGCAATAAAAGACATTTATATATAATATGTAATAAATTAATATTGATTACATATATTAATTGGTAAACTAATTAAATGTACCATCTGAAATCAAACATTAATTTAAATTAAATATATTTTCTGAAAATATCTTTTGCAAGAAAATATACAATTATGCAAAAATGAAGTAATTAAAAAAAAATTTAACTTTTCCCCCCTAAACCTTACCACTTCAAGTCTTTCAATTTTCTCTCTTTTTCAAGATAAATATTTTGGTTATATTGTTACATGACCTCTGTCCATAGCAAGTTGTATTTTTCTTTTTTATTGGCAATGTGTGAACAGCCAAACTTAAAAAAATGAGACCTTCCCAACTTCCTAGGTTGTCTATGAAAGCCTGACTTATTTTTATGTGAAGGACTCGGGACGTTTTTGCCGGGAAAATCAAATGGATGTGACGTTAGCGCGCGCTCTAACGAGCCTTTCATCGTTCTATGACACATGAAATGAATGCTTAATATAGACTATGTTGAGGATAATGCCAAAAAGAGCCATTCTGTACTGTAATGTCAATGTGGAATGCAAAGAAAAGGGATTCATTCAAACTATACTCTCACATAGCCAGATTTATATAGTCTATACTCGAACTATCATAATTGTATTTACCTCATCTGTCAACATGAATTGCAGAGCTGGTGCAAACATATCCACATCGCTCTGATCAGATTCTTTCTTAACTGCTGTTTTCTCAAAGCGGTCATTTTTTGTTGTTGTTGTTGTTGTTGTTGTTGAGAGGAAATTTTCATATTTATAACAGTTTATTACTGCAAAAGGTATTTCCAACTTCTTTTTAGTTCTAAGTAAAAAACGAAAAAGAATTACACTGTGAGTACTGTATATCGAGGCCTTGAATCACTTCAGTATATTGTGTGCAGGAGTGCAAGCACGAACAAAGTTGCTAGCTGCAGTTCACTTAACGGCCACCGGTGTCGCTAATAACAAGAGTTTCTGAATTCTACAAATAGGCCCTTTAAATGATCATGGTTGAGTTTCAGCTCTCAAACAATAAACTAATCTGTATAAGCACCTGTATAAGGGCATCTGGAATACCCAGCACCTGATGAAAATGACCAGTCTTCCTCTCTTCTGCTCAGCCCTGTTGCATCTTGGTCCAAAAAAACATTGTCAATGTTTTGAGTGCATACTGAGGAAAGCTTTGAGGAAAGTGTTTGTTTGAAGGGAAAACGCAGCTAATTGCTCCTCCTTCTTTGTTTTCTGAAGATTAAATAGCTCAACACAAGCCAGACACTGTAAATACTTACAACTGGACCACATGATGAACACATTTCAAATCTCTCTGAGGTTAGCCAGATGTTGTCAATGTCTTAAATGTTGCAGCTTCTACAGTTTTCTATTTAAAGCTGTGCTGTGTATTTGACAGGACATTGAAGTAAAGGAAGTTGTGTCTTTAACAAGTTTTTCAGCAGGTCATATTCTCACACATACCTTTGTTACAGATAAGCATAAGGCAAGATTCCCAAGAACAAAATAAATGGCAAAACACAGCTTAGAAATGTAATGTTGTGAAATTCCACAGATACTATGATTAGAAAACGAAAAAGACATTTACAACAACACAAATAGGCCCACATAGTGTGACATATAATAAAAGATTACGATTAGAGATAGCTCAAAGTTCACACATTTGGCAACACTTTGAAAACAAGACCTTCTTTCCATAAAATAGCAAATGGAAACACTTCAGTGGTGTACGGGCACATCTACTTCTACATACTGTTTACTTTCTTCGTTTGAATTCACATACATGGCCTTATTATATATGATTCATCATTATTGCATTGCTCCACCTCTAACACAATCTTTCTTTTTGGCTGACATCACAGATCCATTATTTTTCAACCTCCCCCCACTGACCACCTGACTCCATTCTGGAATGTACCATCCACCTTTCAAAAAGGTGTGTGTGTGTCATTATGTTCTACTAACTGTGCTGAGAATGTGTGTATCCTGAACTCCCCCTCATCGTTTCCTTAAGAGCTTATGTGCTGTAGGTGACTGACAGTAATTAGTCTGACAGGAATGTGACGTCATATAGAGATACAAGATTTTTTCTTCAACTAAATTGGATAAACCTAGGGCTGGTAAGCATACGTAAGTTGAATGATATACATATGATCTGAGTGTATTGTTTTGAGATCCTTTGATAACATTAGCGTTCCATTTACAAATCAATGAAAACAAAATACAAGCACTCCACTTCAACACGATCATAAAAAACGAGCTCTGTTTCTTATTCTTTTGCTGAAAAATATTAGAAACAATAAATTAGGTTAGCTATCCAAATGGAGTTGTGTATCAAAAGGCTGAAAAATGTAGACATATATTTTAGCCATATGCTGAAATAGTCTGAATTGTGTTCATTAGGCAGATAACAACAGCCATGAGCTCGCTGTCTGTTTCACAACAGGTGTCGTTCCCATGAGACTTTGCTGAATCTCTGACCTGGTAAAAAGACATCATGCAGCGAAGGCCATGTTTTGTTTTAAGATGTTTTGGTGCAAAGCTCCCATCCGTTCCCAGCGAAGCGGTACACGGGACCAGCTCGAGCCGAGACCCTGCACCGCGGGCCGTGCAGCTGCGCTCGGTGGGACGCATCCACCAGCTTTTCCTGATTACACAGTAAAGAGGCAAAGAAAAGAACGGGAACGCTATGATTCACTCCACACAACACTTACAGGAAAGTCACATAACATTTTTGAGTGAATGATCAATAGAATCTGAGCTGTGTTGATACACGGGGCAACTTTTTGAGCAATGTTGCCAGGCAATGTCTCTGAGCGATGATGCTTGGACACTTTCCCATTGAGAATGGGCAACAAATTTATCTCTGGATACTTTAGATAGTAATTTGTTGCCCATTCTCAGTGGGAAAGTGCCCAAGCATAACTGCCCAGCAACATTGCTCAAAAAGTTGCCCAGTATATGATCACCTTTAAATGTCCTCACAAATACATTGTAATCCGTCGACCACTGGTTTGTGAGCTGTACCTCATTATTTGAATCAGGTTTTGATTTAAATATACTAATGTCAGCAGGTTTGTGTCAGGGTTAAGTCTACAGTTAGACTACACCAAATATCATTAGCTTAGTATGAAAACTATTTTGCTTAGGGGATATTCAGTAATATAAGAGTCTATTGTGTGTGTGAGAAAAGATCCAGCCTGCACGCGCCTGTGAGGGAGTTGAATTCCTCCATCCCTGATGTGTCAGGAAAACATTTCACACTCTGAAAACAGAGCCAGCACTGCAGCAGGTTCAAGAAGCACATCTGGAGAGGAGATAGAAACATCTCCTTCCATCCATCTATCCATCTATCTATCCATCCATCCATCTATCTATCCATCCATCTATTTATCTGGTAGAAAGTTCAGTGCTCGCCATATGACAAACTGAGGAGACTCAACAGCTGTGATGAACGTATATTTATGGAACTAAAATCTTATGTTTGTGGCCACCACTTTGTTAATAGCTTGTGTGTTTGTGTTTTCTGTAAATTCTGTAAATAGCCCCATAATCCAGTTTGCATGAGAAACAAAAGCTGTTTTCGATTACACACACACACACACTTGACCAAAGAAGTCAAAATAGTTCGGCACACAAACTGGATTTAACAGCATATTCTTAAAAAGAACATTGTGCATTTATTTGATAATCTTGCTGAAACACATCCAGCTGAATCATTCCAGCCCTGAAATTTCCCACAAATATTCAAAAGTCTTGTTTGTTGACATCTGTGCGGAAAAGTCCAATTACATTAATGGAGACTGTGACTAATGTTAAATGTAGTGTTATTTCTGCAGCACTAGGGGCACCCAAAAAATTGCAATTGGTTTGTTTGAGTATCCATGTCATTAATTACTCACCCTCATGTCGTTCCACACCTGTAAGACCTTCAGAACACAAATTAAGATATTTTTTATAAAATCAGATGGCTCAGTGAGGCCTCCATTGACAGCAAGATAATTAACACTTTCAATGCCCAGAAAGCTACTAAAGACATATTTAAAACAGTTCATGTGACTACAGTGGTTCAATCTTGTTATGAAGTGACGAGAAAACCTTTTGTGCACCAAAAAAACAAAATAACAACTTTATTTAACAATATCTACTAGTGATGGGCGATTTCAAAACACTGCTTCATGAAGCTTCGAAACTTTACGAATCTTGTTTCGAATCAGTGGTTCGGAGCGTGTATCAAACTGCCAAAGTTATGCCCCCCCCAAAGGCAAAATTTCAAAACATTTATGATTTAACGAAGCCTCGTTTACTGAAATCACGTGACTTTGGCATTTGATACACGCTCCGAACCGATTCGAAACAAAAGACTCATAAAGCTTCAAAGCTTCATGAAGCAGTGTTTTGAAATCGCCCATCACTACATATTGTTGAATAAAGTCATTATTTTCGTTTTTTTGGCGCACAAAATGTATTCTCGTTGCTTCATAACATTAAGGTTGAACCACTGTAGTCACATGAACTGTTTTAAATACATTTTTAATAGCTTTCTGGGCATTGAAAGTGTTAATTATCTTGCTGTCAATGGAGGCCATCGGAATTTATCAAAAATATCCTAATTTGTGTTCTGAAGATGAACGAAAGTCTTACGGATTTGGAACAACATGACGGTGAGGGTTTTTGGGTGAACTAACCCTTTAAAAGTTTACAGTGTTTTCATCCTTCTGAAATGCTAAATTAGATCATACTGCTAATGAAATTCTAGCGTATTCATTCTAGATGGTCCGTCCTTGAATGCAGCTAAGGAAATAGTTGGAAAATCACAAATACAAACACACAAGACAGAATTCAAACTGTGCAACTCCCAAGAATTGTAAACACATCTGCTGCAACAGCACCATGCATCCAGTTGACCAAGACAACTGATTCATGATTCACTTAGTCTTTCTCTTAAAAGAAATCTTTCTCTTGCTACATTGCTACATGCTAACTTTATGGGGCATTTTCAACACTTTGTTCATCTGAGACGGTAAATATTGATTTTGGTGGAGTTTCAGTGCACTTTACTCATGCGAACATACAGGTACACACACAGAGCCTCACTACAGGCTAATGACCTGGTAACCCTCCTCCAGTAACATAACTAAGGTCAAAGGTCACAGTTATCCTTCCAGTACTACCAGATAAAAAAATAAAAATAAAATGATCATAATATTACTCTCAGCACAATTATTCTGACAGTAAATGCTAAAACTAGTTAGCCTAAATTAAATCTGTTCATCATATAAATCGATCGAGTCTCTTCAGAAAATTTGGACTACACCACTCAGTTGATATGGATTAGTTTTACAATCTCTTTATGAACTTTTTGAAGCATCAAAGTGATAGTTGCATGGACTGTCTCGTTAAAAATAACTAAACAAAACGGTTTGGAACGTGCAAGGTGCTTTATGGTGACTCGATCAACGATATCAAGATAATTAACAGTGTTTATTTACATTCATTTATTGGTTTTACTACAGGTGAATATCATTGTTCACTATAAAAACAAAACCCAACCTTTCTGACCGTGTGTGTGTGAGTGTGTGTTTACTGGCCAGCTGCCATGTCTCACTTCAGTTTGGCTCTCAGTAGGGACGCAGGACACAGATCATAGACCTTACTTTTATTACACACATACACACACACACACACACATAATCGCTTGGACAGACACATTCATACATTCCCATTTGCCCTCATGAGAGTCTGACACAACACACACCAGTCACAGAGTGGATGTGCCAGAGTCAGAGGCTTTCTGAGCACTTTGATTGGGTGGAGGTTTGGTTTCTGGGGAAGACTCTTGAAGAGCTCTTGGCTTCACCGCTTTGTTGCGCATTAGTCAATAAAAATAATTGCGAGTTCTCCTCTCCATTTTGTGTAATTTCCCCTCACTGAAATGCCATTCCGGTTTTCACTAAATCTAAAATGTCATTTCTCAGCGGTCCACCCTGTGCTAAAGGTTCAGACACTGTACCCATTTACTGTAAATTAATTAGTGCTATACAAAAATGGATCGCTGTGTCTTTTCACTTCCAACTTTACCCTGAGATGTGCCATATTTTAGTCAGTATAACTCAAAGCAAGAACGGTTGAGCGTCCATTTACCATATTTGAGCACTGTAGGCCTAAGTATGTTCGCAGATCAGTGTTTATATGTAAATAAACATCTAAATAAAATCGGTTCATCATATAAAGTGACTACGTCTCTTCAGAAGATTTGGATTAAGCCACTTGATTCATATGAATTTATTTTACGACCACTTTATGAAAGTAAAAATCTCTCCGATTTTATTAAAAATATTTTCATTTGCGTTTTGAAGATGAACGGAAGTCTTATGGTTTGGAATGACATGAAAGTGAGTAACTAATGACAGAATTTGCATTTTTTAGTGAACAATCCATTTAAATATGATACTTCCCTGGCTGCATCTGAAACTGCATACTTCCCCTACTATATATAAGAGTAACCTGACAAAAGAAGCATGTCCGAAATCACAGTACTCATAAAAGAGCAGGCAAAAAGTACCCGGATGATACTTCCAGTGAGATTCTGAAGTGTGCATATACACTTTACTATCCCATTGTACTATCCCATGAGGCCACAGGAGAGGATTTGTGAATGGGAGTGAAGCAACGCAACTGATGCTGGTAGGTCATGTGATAATGACATGGCGAATGTACGTCCAGATTACATTCATACTACGCTACACACATATAACATACTTTTTTAGTGGTCGTGAAGTAGGCTAATTACTTCTAGGCTAATTTAAAATAAGTACCTACTCAAGAGGATATGCGATTTCGGACACAGCCCCTGACTAATGTCTATGTAGTAGGCTAGGCTAAGCGAGTTAGATGTTAATTCACTGAGGCTCGGTTTCACAGACGGGGTTTAAGCCAAGCCAGGATTAGGCCTTATTTCAATTAGGGCATTTAAGTAACTTTAATAAACGTGGCCTAGAAAAAAAACATTGCTTGTGTGCATCTTGAGACAAAACAGTGGCACTGATATATTTTAAGATCTGTCAGTGCATGTTGCTTTCAGTTAAAACAGCTCAAACATGCATTTTAGTCTAGGACTAGCTTAAGCCATGTCTTTAAAACCGGGGGTATATGATTCATTAGAATTATGTTTTCTAGAGTCAGAGTCTTTTTGAACGATTCACTAAAATGAATCAGCTCAAGATTAATTCACTTCTCCTTTGTTTTCCACAGATGAAAGAAAGTTACACGGGTTTGGAATGACAAGAAGGTGAGTAAATGATGACAGGTTTAGTGTTTTTATTGCTTAATGTGTTTCTTAATGCGACGGAGTTTCCCGCGGTTTCACTGTGGTGTAAACAGATCTGTTGTAGTCCCAGTGATGATCCCCAGGGCACAGGCTTCAGTTTCAAACACTCCGTGCGCTAATAACGCTAATTACACAAAATGGATGTTGTTTACACACATAGAGCGAGGAAAGAGTTCAAAAGCCTCGATTCTAGTCATTTTCCCTTGAAATCACAATTCTTCCTCCTTCACACACATAAACACAAGCGTTTAGGAATGTCTAACCGCATCATCATGGCTTGTAATGTTACACATATCAAAAAAGTCTTATGTTGCTGTCATGGCCTGAGGTTTTCATATTGTTTTATGCGCTCGCGATCTTGTTTTGTTTATGCGCGCCTAAAGGCCTTAAAGGCAAAACGAGGGGGGAAAGCAGAGCGATATTGAGGCCGACAGACAAAAAAAGCTAAGCAAACCTCGCTAATCGAATACAACTGTGTTTACGAACGCGGGGGAAACGCACCGCACAACGCGAGAGGAAACTGCTCGGCTCGCTGATGACTCATGATGACTGATGACTTGATCTCCACGGCAACCTCGTTCATTCTCACTCTGGGATGGAAACCGGAGCCCTGGAACCTGGAGCAATGACATCATCATTTGAAATGTCACAGAACACAAACTCAAAAACCCCTTTCTTGAAAAATCATGACACACGGATGAACTGTTTATGGTTATAAGAGCTAGAACATGAGCTCTGTTCCAATACTCAGTGAGCTGCCTTGTTACCTTTCAAATTGTTAGTTCACCCCCCCCAAAAAAGAGAAAATTCTGTCATTAATTACTCACCCTCAGGCCATTCCAAACCTGTAAAACTTTCATTCATCTTTGGAATACAAATGAAGATCTTTTTGATGAAATCAAAAGCTTTCTGTCTTTCCATTGCCAGCTTACGCACCTACCACTTTCAAGCCCCAGAAAGGTAGTAAAGACATCATTAAATTAATTCATGCGACACGAGTGCTTTGTTTGCGCAAAAAAACAAACAAACATAATTTACACTTTATTTGCAAAATATTAATCTCCAACGCATGTTCAAGCAACATCTGCTCTGGTGCTCAACACATGCATTGTGGTGCTTTCATGCACTCACGTTGGAGATTAATAGTTTGTAAACTGGTAAATTATTGGGCGGTTTTTTGCAAACAAAGCACTCATGTCGCTTCATATAATTGAGGTTAAACCACTGGAGTCACATGGATTACTTTAATGAAGTCTTTACTACCTTTCTGGGGCTTGAAGTTGGTAGTTGCATAGGCTGTCAATGGACAATATATATATATATATATATATATATATATACACACACACACACACACACACACACACACACACACGTAAATGGACAAAATAAATGAAATACTTAAATAATGACATAAAATTAACAGTTCAGATGGCCCCAGGAAGATAACAATAATAAATGTATTAACATTAAAGGAATAGTTCACCCAAAAAATCTCTCATCATTTACTCGCTCTCAAGTTGTTTTAAACCTGAATGAATTTCTTTCTTCTGCTGGACACAAAATAAGATATTTTTAAGAATGTGGATTGCTGGTCAGCAACTCTTTGGTTACCCACATTCTTCAAAATATCTTATTTTTGGGTGTACTATCCCTTTAAGGACAAGGGCAACATGTTTACTATTAGGCGGCTGTTACTTTAAGACCCGCACACATCTAAAATACAGACACGCATCCGATTTTCTCTCAACTGATTACTTTCACTTTAGACATAACCAGCTGTGTTTATGTAAACCGTGTGTGTATTTGACAGTATTGGTGCAATCAGACGCGAAAGATAAAGTCTACTCTTCAGGCGCTGTTTGACAGGCTTTTAGTGTGTACGCGCTCAGAAAAAGCGCATGTCAGAATGAAATGTTTAACCGACAGGGCTTTGAAGCACATGCAAATAATGGACTTTTATGATAGCGAATAAGTTCCGTGAGTGTAACTCTACCGCTGCGTTAACGTGATGCAAATGTACGTCGAGTTGTACAGTATTGGGACGGCTGTAAAAACCAAGCTGTCATTTTTTCTTTTTTTTGCTCTTGGGGGCCCCCTGGTGGCGGCGGGGCCCTAAGCAGCTGCAGTTCGCTTATAGGGAGGGCCGGCTCTGCTCTTAAGTGACTGATTTATAATTTTGACGACAGAATTGTCAGTTTTAATGTGAACAGCTTTTTAAAGTTGCGTTTTATTTTCTTTGAATATGAGTGTGGATGTAGATTTGGGAACAGCAACTGGATGAAAATCCCACACGGAGAACTGAGGCGAATAATTACGACCACAAACCCATGAGAGGAAACCAAACGAAACCATTAATCCAAACAATCATCTCTCGCGGTTGTGATATCACTGTATAACATCTCATAAGACCCAAATTAGGGACTTTCAGATGGCTATGATGCAAAAGAAAGATATTTCAGGATGTTCTAGTCATAATGCAAACAGTATAATTATTTGCAGTGCAAAGACCTAGTGAAGGTGTGTTGATAGTCTGAATGAACTTTAAAGGTGATTATAAGGGCAGCACTGCTGTCTGAAGCATTTTCAGCATGCATCTTGTGTGTACAGAAATCAGTCAGTGCAAACTCTGGCCTCATTTCACAGTGTGCATGGAAAACACACACAGGTACGGCTGGCCAAACTGAGATGCCCTTTCACAGTGTGCAGAGAATGACATAGACACTAACATACACCTTGCTGGCCATACAGAGTAGTTTGGTCTTTGCAGTGCAAACTGTTCATTCTGCAAGCCCCATTAGCAAATGCATGAGGAAAATTTTCGACGTTATATCCACACACACACACACACACACACACACACACACACACACACACACACACACAGGTATGCTCTGTAAATCACTGAATTCATTCACAGTATGCAGAGAAAAGAACACATCTGGACAGACAAAATAACCAAAAACTAGAAAACTACAGAAACTATAGCATAATTTGTTTAGTCTCCTGCACTGAAGCATTGGAGCCATACTTAATTCACCTGTGTGAACTTGAGGATTCATATATAAAAATGCTCAGAAGTTGTTTGCAGATGCCACTTGTTTTGATAATACACTGTTCAAAAGTTTGGGGTATAATTTTTTTAAGAAGTGTAATTTATTATTCTGAACTTTCAGCATCATTGCTCCAGTCTTCAGTGTCACATGATCCTTCAGAAATCATTCTAATATTCTGATTTGGTGTATTATCAATGTTGAAAACAGTTGTGCTGCAAAATATGTTTGTGGAAACTCAGGATTCTTTGATTAATGCAAAGCTCAAAATAACAACATTTATTTGAAATATAAATCTTTTGTAACATTATAGATGTCTTTACTGTCAGTTTTGATCAATGTATAATGTTTGCTGGATACTGACCCCAAACCTTTGAATTTTAAATGTATCTTATGTGTCTAGAAGCTCTTTGGAGTCACTGTAGTTTTCAGTGTCTGAAAAATCAGCTCACTGTATGTTCCAAACATCTGTCACAGCAAATGACGATAAACTGCTGTAAGTGACTTTACACTGGTTGGAAACATTTGTTCATGTGAATCTCAGTGTTGTTCGACAAGTTATTATGGGTCTTTCACTGTAAACTGGCTTTTTTCGGCCACTAAACGGCTCATTTATAAGCAAAGAGGAAGGAACATATTAAACCCCCTCTTCCCCGACACACACTCACACACACACACACTAAATTACAACAACACACAGCCCTGAAGAACACAAACGTGAAGTATTTCTCTGGCTTATTTGCAGTCGTTGAGGCTCATCTAATCCTTCCACTGATGAGTGAGGCTGTTTCCTCCGATTTCAGAGCTTTGGAGTTTTTCTTTTGCCATCAGGGCATTTAAACAAGTAAACCTGCTATTCTAGTGGGATGAATCTCTCAAAGCCTGTCACGAATCTGTCCAAGTCACATTTCATCCCAAAATATATTTAGATTAAAGAGATGGAAGCCTATTTTTAGGACCATTAACATTTTTTAAATTGTGTCATAAACAATGTTTATGACAATTACACACATTTCCATCCTGGATTCTCATTACCGGAATATATATATCATACTAATTTTATATTATATTTCATAGTAGACTTTTATATTATGACCAATTGTATTAATTTAATACAATTTAAAACAGCATAAATTAAATTAAGTATAACAAGTACTAATGAAATGTAAAAATGCAGTACAATTTAAACAGTGGAATAATTATATTAATAATAATAAATTATATTTTTGTTAATTTTAATATTTTAATTTCTCATTTTATTTTTTCTCCCAATTTGCAGACAGACATTTTACTAATTTTATACTATTTTCATACAGTTTCATACTAATTTTATTAATGTAATACAATTTAAATCAGCATAAATTAAATTTGGTACAATAAATAAAGGTTTAAATAATGTAATAATTTTAATGGAAATGAAATTTTGCTTTACAGAAATAAGAATATATGTATTTGTATTTATACATGTATTTAGTTTTCATGAAAAAAAAAAAGTGACAAGCCAAAAAAACAAAACAATACAAAAAAATCTTGATAGTCTTAAAAATTTCACATAGAATGAAAATATAATGAAGTACAGTATGACCCGGACAAAGGGAGCCCATCATCGTTGCTGTAATGTAGCAAAGCATGCTGTGAAAACAGCCTATCTCTACCTAAACAGAGAGCATGGAGAGATGAAACAATGAAAAGAGAGGGGAACCGATCGAAAGAGGGATTGAGAAAGGAAGAGAGAGCAGCATTAGAGAGAGGGATTAGATGAGAAAGCTACTCCCTGTGGCCTGAGGCTGTGGATGGACTGAACGCGCTGAGGCCACTTCCTCTGCTGACGCTCTGTTTGAGCCACAGAAAGGATTGGACATTCCTCCTATTGTCCTAAAGCAGAGGACACCAAGAGCTCAGGATCCCATGGGCCTCAGGGAAGAGACAGACAGAGAAAAAGAGTGAGACTGCAACTTTTGTGCAAATGCAAAGAACTGATACTCCACAGCTGACTTTATTACTTTTTTTTTATTAAATAGCAAGCCTGATTGGTTAAAAAGCAAAAACACACCTCTTCTCAGCAGCTCTCCTCTCTGAGGATCTCATTAATGCCACTTTTTTGGGATATAAAAGTCCGAATTAATATATTATACTCCAACCAGCATGTGCTCAGACTGTTTGCCCATTCCAAACCACATTAATATGTCAAAGTAAGAGGAAGTCCCAAAGCAGGACAGGAAATATTCGGTGGACGTCCATGAGCGCTCTCAGATCTGTTCTCCATTAACCCCTGAAAAACAAATCACCTGTGATTCCTGATACAAGCACATCGGATGACAGTTTTCTTCTGCAGTATCTGCTAGATGATTCAACACTGTTAAAGAATAGAAAACGTCTCCTCACTGATTGAATAATGGATGGAGGTCTTTCCCATGGCTCTCTGTGGTAATGGCTTCTTCATGCAGCGCTGCAGTGAATGCGTAGTTTCCAGCCAATGTGCCATGCACCGTCTCCACATGGGCCAGAGTTCAGGCCCTCCGGTGAGCGATGGCTTGGTTCAATGCTTTTTTTCATACCCTCTTTCAAAATTTCATTTTTATTCTCTCTTTTCCTTGTTCTCTCACAACTTTAGTGCTTCCCACCAGAGGAAAATAAATTGTTTTTCAGAACATTTTCCATTTCTTTAGTTTTCCCAATGGGTCTTTAGTGCTGGTTTTAAGGGTCAAAACCACTTTGTAAGCAGATCAGGTTCTCCAAAGTGAAATACCCAGTCAGATATTATATTTCTATTATATAATGAAAGAATACAGTCATGGTGCTGTTTCGTACAACTGTATGTTATAATTACATTTTATATGACTTCAACAAGCCAACAATCAACTGACAAGAAGTGTGACCCCACAAGGGCCAGAGTATACATACACAATCTGCATGATGATATCTTTGGCATCACCTAAACCTTAAAGGGATAGTTCACCCAAAAATAAAAGTAATTATCCCATGATTTACCCACCCTCAAGCCATTCTAGGTGTTCTTCTTTCAGACGAACACAAACACAATCGGAGAAATATTAAAAAAATATCCTTAGTCCTCCAAGGTTTATGGTTGTGGTCACATAAAAAAAAGACTCCAGATGGTTAATAAAGGCCTTCTGAAGCAAAGGGATGCATTTTTGTAAGAAAAATATCCATATTTAAAACTTTATAAATTCAAATAACTACACAGCAAAATCCCCAGAGTTAAATAAACTCTGCTCAGAATACATTTGGCCCTTGCTTTAAATAGTGTTAAAATAACACTGAAGCAGTGTTTAATTAAGCAATTAATTAAGTGATGATTGAGCAATAATGATACACACCTGTTGTTAATAAGCAGAATCACTGAAGAAAAGAAACACAAGAACTACAACTGACTTCAGTTGATTACAGCTGACTACAACTACAACTGACGACAACTGTCACAGCCTTAGATGAAATCAACTGAAGATAAAAATGGTTAAATCTATGTAGATCTGATTAAACAACTCCAGAAACAGCATTACCAGCTTCACATATTACTAATCAGATTGACTTTATTTTCAAACATCTACAGAATTGAGAATTAACAGAGGTGTATTGGTCAAGAAAAGAAAAGAAAAGAAAAGAAAAGAAAAAAGACACCACCATCATGGAGATCAGCATGACTTTCTATATCTATATTTTATTAATGCGTATGTTGCTATAAAGCAGAGAAGTCAGTGCTTTACAGTGAGCCAACCTTAGCTGCTTTTATATGATGTAGTCATTGTGAGACTGCCTGATTGCATCCAAAGCAACTAATCTGACATTATCATTTGTGCGTTTTGGTTTTGCCTGATCAACTCTGTGAAACTGCAGCATGTGAGGAAAGAGTTGCAGCAACTGATAGATTGATTAATTTAAAACCATCCAGTGTATAAAAAAATGTAACTACAGCATCACTTAGACACACACAGACATCAAGAATCAGCATATGAATCTCAACAATGGTGATAATTTTTTTTTTTTTCAAATGCTTCACACTGCAATGCATGCTGGGTATCACCAAAGGACAAAACTCCCATCATGCACTGCAGTATGAATAATTATTGTCACCACTGTTGAGGAGTGTATGCTATGTTTTCATGTATAAGCCTGAGCAATAAGTGTTGTTCATTTTTACCACTGAAGTATTATGGTGACATTTGTTTAATGGAATTTTTTTTTTTTGTTGAAATTTTGTAATAGCTGAATCTCAGTCAAGGAACCAAAGCAAAAGAAACCTCTTTGTGATGGTAATTTAAAACAGCTTTCAAGCAGCAAATTCAAGCTGATCTGCTCCTTTAGTCTTTTGAATCAGCAACGTACAAGCGTTTACTGTGAAACACTATTGCAGTGGTTCAAACATAATTTTTTTTTAGAGACATAAAAGCTCAAGAGCCCAACTAAAACAAACCCTGACCACCATGATGGTGGCATAATTTTTGACCAATAAAACACCAACATCTAAACCTCTGTTAATTCTCAATAAGAACTTCTTTAGAAGTGTGACAGAAATAAAGTCAATCTGGTTAGAAATAAGTGAATCAGATCTTTTAATCAGATCTTGAGAGATTTAATGTCTTTTATCTTCAGTTGATTTCAGTTAAATGGTTTTGGATGAAGTCAGTTGCAGTTCTTGTGTTTCTCTTTTCTTCAGTGATTCTGCTTGTTAACAGCAGGTGTTCATCATAAATGTTCAATCATCACTTAATTAATTGCTTAAGTATCTCATTAACTTTAACTCTGCTTCAGGTTTATTTTAACACTATTCAGAGAGGGACCAAATGTACTCTGAGCAGAGTTGATTTAACTCTGGGGATTTTACTGTGTAGCTTCTGGCGGACAACCACGTGCGTGCTGCGCAAGTCGACTTGCACCAAATGAGTAAACGCCTGACACGATGTATGACGCATATATATTAAAATCCTCAGATATTTCTCTTTAAAATTTCTGTTTTTAGACTTCTAATTTGTGACTGGTGTTTTGTTTTGCTCACTCCTCTGCACCTCCGCATTCTTCATTGCGTCATTACGTAGGGTCAAAGGACACTCTTCCACCCAAGGCGACTTGTGCAGTATGCGCACAGTCGTCCACCGGAACCTAGATATTTGAATTTATAAAGATTTAAATATGGATATTTTTCTTACAAAAACGCATCCCTTCCCTTCAGAAGGCCTTTTATTAACCCCCTGGAGTCATATGGATTACTTTATGAATGGATGCATTTTTTTTTTTTGTTTGTTTGTTTGTTTTAAAACGTAGCCACCCGTTCACAACTATTATAAACCTTGGAGGACTAAGGATATTTTTTAATATAACTCCAATTGTGTTCGTCTGAAAGAAGATAGTCTTATACACCTAGAATGGTTTGAGGGTGAGTAAATCATGGGTTAATGTTCATTTTTGGGTGAACTATCCCTTTAAAGAGGCCCTATTATGCCCCTGTTCAATGTCTTCATTTTGTTTCATGGTCTACTAGAACAGGTTTTCATGCTGAAATGTAAAAAAAAAACATACATTATTTTTCACATATTTGACATTGTTGCAGCACCTCTCTTCCCAGTCTGTCAGTAACGCTCTGGGGTGCGTTTCCCAAAAACATCGTTAGCCAACTAACATCACAAGTTCAGTCATTACTAACATAGTTCAACGATTTGGGTTTCCCGAAACCATAGTTCAAATAAACATTCGCAAACTGCATCGCAAACTTGTGTAGTCAGAACGACAACTCTTGAGCTGTGGTTAGAAGCATAGTTTCTTGTTTTTATGACATGTGGACTTAATAAATCATTCTCCTGAGCAAAATAAGCAAGCTGACATTAAGTACAATGTATTATTACAATGTACAATCTTTTATTTTGATTATATACAAATGTCATTTACATGTTTTAGTTTGTCAAGACATTTTAAGCGCCATTTATGAAGAGTACATGCTCTAGTACGTAAGAACGCGCCTATGATTGAATCTGGAAATAAAGCAAAATAACTGAGAAAAATGAGAAGTAGTCCTCGAAGTAGTCTGTAATTTATAGCAGAAAATCTTGCATTAATTCGATCTCAAACGGATGAATTAAAAAAAGTTATTACTCCACCATTATTACTCAGCCAACATTAGCTGCTTTTATATGATATAGTCATTGTGAGACTGCCTGATTGCATCCGAAGTAACTAATCATATATTGGCATTTATACATTTTGGTTTTGCCTGATCAACTCTGTGAAACTACAGCATGTGAGGAAAGAGTTGCAGCAAACTGATAGATTTAAAACCATCCAGTGTATAAATTTTTTTTTATTTACAGACACACAGAGACATCAAGAATCAGCATATGAATCTCAACAACGGTGATAAATTTTTTATTTATTTTTTTCAAATGCTTCACGCTGCAATGCATGCTGGGTATCACCAAAGGACAAAACTTCCATCATGCACTGCAGTATGAATAATTATTGTCACCACTGTTGATGATTGTATGCTATGTTTTCATGTATAAGCCTGAGCAATAAGTGTTGTTCATTTTTACCACTGAAGTATTATGGTGGCATTTGTTTAATGGAACTTTTTTTTGTTGCAATTTTGTAATAGCTGAATCTCAGTCAAGGAACCAAAGCAAAAGAAACCTCTTTGTGATGGTAATTTAAAACAGCTTTTAAGCAGCAAAATCAAGTTGATCTGCTCTTTTAGTCTTTTGAATCAATGTACAAGTGTTTGCTGTGAAACACTATTGCAATGGTTCAAACACAATTTTGTTAACAGCAGGTGTTCATCATAAATGTTCAATCATCACTTAATTAATTGCTTAATTATCTCATTAACTTTAACTCTGCTTCAGGTTTATTTTAACACTATTCAGAAAGGGACCAAATGTACTCTGAGGTGATTTGTTCAACGACGTACTATGGTAGTGAAGCAGTGAGTTACGTCATTGTACGGGAAACACACCCCTGTTTAGTTCCTGTTTCTGTGAAGCCCCTCCTTCTGAAAAGCTCAATGTGCTCTGATTGGTCAGCTGGACAAGTGTGTTGTGATTGGTCAACTGCTTCGAGCATATTTGGGAAATGTCACGCCCTTCAACACAGTATACTAACTCAACCAGGTCACAGTATACTAACTCAACTCAACCAGGTCTCACCCCCCCCCCCCCCCCCCCCCCCTCCTTTTTTAACATATGCCTTGGGCGGGAATTATTTAAATGAGTAATATTGTGACGTGTTTATTCCCAAAAGAAAACTCAACACTACAATCGAGGCGTTTCAGTTCAGAAACAGTGACACTGATATAGAGAATAACTCCCTTTGGAGTGACTTTGTGCTTTGTAACTCTAAAGAAAGTTAAAAATGTAAAAGAAAAAAAAAATCTATGACAAGTTACTAATAACTCTACATCACAACTATGTAACCAACAATTTTATGTTCTAAGAACATTGTCCTCACATTCTCATAGAGTTATGAGAAAAAAAAATGTTAAAAACATCTAGTTTTTATGTTTTAAAATAGTTTTTCCTTTTTTGGAAAGTGCAACCAATCAAAATAGCAACCAACCTTTTTACAGGCCTTTTTACAACTTTTGAGGGTATAGATCACCCAAAAATGAAAATTCTGTCATCATTTACTCACTATCACATTGTTTCAAACCTGTATGATCATGAAACACAAAAGGAGTTTAATGGTGTTTTGGTCCCAAATGACCTTCATTTTTATGAACAAAAACAGCTAAAACATTCTTCAAAATATCTTCTTTTGTTTTTGCACAGAGGAAAGAATTTGGATTACATTAGGGTGAATAAATGATGACAGAATGTTCAACTATTACTTTTTAGCTTCATGACAAATTAACCCCAAACTTTCCTTTCTCTAAATAGTCATGTTATTGCTGTTTTTGTCAGTGCAGACTGCAAACCCAACCATTTTACAAACTTATTCAAATACTTGCTATACTGCAACAGTGTCACTCGTAGGCCAACCCAAAATTTGTGATTAGATCTGGTTGGTTTGGTTCAATGCCTTTATACTGAAGAATTTCCTGAAATCCACATGGAGAAAATGAAAAACCCTTCATATATACTCCAGACACATTTGAGCCATCCCTTCTCTTTTTTTATCACGAAAATTACAAAAAAGTCTTTAAAAAACCCACATTCTAACATTTAACATGTGTGTGTTCATTTCAGTGAGTGCAAAGTGGACAAATTTGCATAACGGCCTCATTTAAACCCATTTAAAGTCATTAACGCCTGTAATATTGGTCCAGAGAGTGATGGCATGTCTGTTTGGCTGCTCTTTCTATGTCAGAGGGCCCTTATTAGGCAGAGGGCCTCTGAATGCCCACGAATGCTACATTAATTAAAGCAACACCTGTTTGAAACCATTGACACGACAATAAGAAAGACATGGCGAGCAGCGCAGAAGCAGATTATCAGCAGCTGTTCCAGCGCTGAGCACAGCTCCTCTGAATAGAGACCTCCTCCCCCTGAAGAAGTGAGGGAAGGGCCCTCATCCGTCTCTATTGTGGCCATTTCTGATTGGCTCTGTTGTTGCTAATGGAGTTTATAGTGGTTTAATTGAGTGGAGTAAATACATGGAGCACATCAATGGAGCGGCAAGCAGATGCTGGCAGAGATAATACAGGACGGTCTATTCTCAAGTATTCAAAACTTATTCAAGACTCCATTATCCCTTTCAACCACGCGCAGGAGGGCGGAGAACCGCAGCACAGATGGCAGGGGTGACGGTTTGGGCCGGAGAAGAGCTTTCTGAGGTGCTTTTCTTTCAAGCAAATGCAGCGGAAAGTGATGGGCTCTTTATTGACTATTCATTGGTGAACACAGGTCCCTGTTGCTGTATGAATGACCACTGGAGGACAGAGGGAAAGACTCAGCGAGAGAGTGAATTTTCAGGCTGGTTTATGCTGGTTATCTATCTATCTATCTATCTATCTATCTATCTATCTATCTGTCTATCTATCTATCTATCTATCTATCTGTCTGTCTGTCTGTCTGTCTGTCTGTCTGTCTATCTATCTGTCTGCCTATCTATCTATCTATCTATCTATCTATATCTATCTGTCTGTCTATATCTATCTATCTCTGTCTCCCTATCTGTCTATCTATCTATCTATCTGTCTGTCTGTCTATCTATCTATCTATCTATCTATCTATCTGTCTGCCTATCTATCTATCTATCTGTCTATCTATCTATCTATCTATCTATCTATCTATCTATCTATCTATCTATCTATCTATCTATCTATCTATCTATCTGTCTGTCTATATCTATCTATCTCTGTCTGCCTATCTGTCTATCTATCTGTCTGTCTGTCTATCTATCTGCCTATCTATCTATCTATCTATCTGTTTATCTATCTGTTTATCTATCTGTTTATCTATCTATCTATCTATCTATCTGTCTGTCTGTCTGTCCTTAAGGCCTATAAACTTTTTAAAAATGAGTTAAATTCATTCGTAAAAATTAGTTATCTTTGAATTTTTTAAACTTTGATCTTTGTATCATTTTATTACTTTCATACATTCAAATCTGAATTGCAATTATGAAGCCTGCTACTTCAATTCAAATTCAGGTATTGAACTGGAATTTTAAAAAAAAGAAGAAAAAAAAGGTAATTTATATAGCACACTTCATACAGTATACAATGGTAATTCAAAGTGAGCCACATACAAATGATTAATAATAATAATAATAAAAGGTAAACAATAAATTATAATAATTAAATAATAAAAAAATATTTAAAGATAATAAATATATTTTATGATATATTAAATTCATATATATTACAAAAAAAAAGTTTTTTTTTTTTAAAAGGTATTCAGACGTCACATGTTCCTGGTCTGTCAAATGTTTGTTTTTTGTTTTTTTTTTTGGCCCAAAACTGCCTTTTCTTTGATGGAAATTCTGGCAAAGGTATAAAATAGTAATGACTCTTGCTCTCAAAATGACTGTCTATGAGATTCACACACACTGCTTGAGATCATGACAGTGGATGATGTGAGAAAGGAGGGGTCGAATCAAGATACACAGGATCCCAAAATGCACCTGGGATGTGCAGCCCCATCGTCTGTTCCTCTCACTTGCAGCCAAAATGAACAATAATAGCCCTTGCTAAGAAATACTACAATACCCTTCACGAAACACTGTTACCACCCTTTCCTTCTCCACAACACACACACTGAGCCCTGAGAAAGCCTATGCACAATACAAGGGGCAGGAACTGACCAGCCTATGAATACAGAGCCCCCCATTATCACACCATGTGTTCAGTCCAAACGCTGCGGTTCCCAGGCATGAGACGTATTATTGCCAAAGAGAAAGAGAGAGGCTTTCAATGAAGAGAGTTAGTACGGCTAATTCATCCTTTATCTCCATAAACAGCATTTCATTGTAATAGACTTCTAATTGACTTTGGCCAATCTGCTCACTCGAGGATCTGAAAAGGATCTTGGGGGGTTTGGGGTTGAATGAATATGCCGCCACTCACAGCATGACACCATGACAGGACTGTTAGGAAAAGAGAGAAAAAAGAGAGCACACTTTTCAATGGTCAAAAATATTTAACATGCTCATATTAATGTGATGAACACCTATATACAGCAGTGGCCAATAGTGTCCAGCCTAGGAAAATTGACATCTACACCCTTTATTCAGATATTATTAAAAATGTGTTAAAGATTTTGTAAGCATATTGCATAGTTGTGCTTGGAGTCAATTGTTTTATTTGTGATATAGTTCAGTCACGAAACTCTTCTGAGCAGCTGATTGGTTTACTTAAAGCCAGTCGTCCAATCGTTCTGTTTGTTTTATCTACATAACCTGTTCATTCCTGACTTCAAATTGGATCAGTTCATTGCAGCGCGCCATGGGATTTCGCTAGCCCTCCACCTTCCCCAGCACCACCTGCCTAGATCTGCTTGGGGGTTCTCCCTATGTTCCTTGCAGTAGCCTGAATTCAATTCACTGTTTTCATGTGCATTTTTAGATGTATCCTCACAGCGACAGGGTCATGTGTGGCCAAGGCTCATTGATGCACATGGGGAGCGAAGGCTGGATCTGCTGCTAACATCTTGGTGCCAGATACCACAGCACACCTTCAGGGGTCTAGTGGAGTCCATGCCTCAATGGGTCAGGGCTGTTTTGGCAGCAAAAGGGGGACCAACACAATATTAAGAAGGTGGTCATAATGTTATGCCTGATCGGTGTATATATATTTCTATGTGGCAATTAAATATTTATTACATGCAAATATCAATGAACAGAAACAATCTTATTATGTCTTATCACAATAATAACAAATTTACTATTGTGGGCTGAAATGATAAGCAATATGTCAAGCGCATATTTATTTTGTGCAATGGTACAAGATCAGTTTTGCAAAGTGACAGATAATCTAATAGAGGAAGGAAAAAGCACACAAAGGTCAAACTTAAATCAATATGAGTAGGAAAAGTCTTACCAACCCTGTGTTTAGAGACTCTGATATCCCACAATACACTTGAGGCATAAATCACCGCCGCTCACTGCAGAGGAAAAAGAAAACATTGGATTTCAGTAGCAGCTGATATTCATCTAAAATAATATAATATCATACTTGCAGATATTTAATATGCACACAAAACAAAGCCAAATGACTTAAATATAACTGCCTATGCTGTTAACCACAGCTCATTATATGGTTGCTCAAATATTAATTGCAAATACAGTGGCTCCAAAAAGTTATTATTACTTAAAAGTTATCGTTTCACTTAAAGATGTCAGGAAATCTTTTAAATAACAAAAAAAAAAAAACTCAAAATAAATGACATATTTTAAAGAAAATCAGCACAAGCATACTTTTTATGCAACATTTCATCAAAAGAAGTTTGTTAGGTTTAAATGCTAAAACAGTAGATATCAAAAATGTTCTAAGAATGTTTTGCTAACGTTATGAAAACATTATTTCTGAATGTTCTCTGTACGTTCAAAATATCCACTTTTTATCTTTTAAAAACATTTTTTCTTTGTTATGTGAACGTTAATGAAACATTCCATTTTATCATTCTTCAAACATTGTGGAAATGTTACTTTTGAATGTTCTTTGAAACTACGGAGCTCCTAAAGGGACATGGTGATGGAAAAAATTTGAAATGGGAGGAAAAAATATATTTCGATGCTTTTCATGGCAGAGGATGCGTTCTCTAGCAAAACCTTTGCGTTCCCCCGAAAAACTGCATTCGCCCGCAAAAATTTGTGGTTTTTTTTTGAACAAACGCAAAACATTTCATCTTATATTTTTTTCTATTACCATGTCCATTTAGGGGCGTCCTATGAAACAATTAGTAACATTTAAAAATTTTAAGGGGCTGTTTACACGACACCATTTTCAACTAAAAACGGAAAACTTTTTATGCGTTGTGGCTGTTCATTTACACGACAACGGCATTCTGGTGGCATGAAAACACAAAACAGGTTTCAAAGTGTTAGTATTTGAGAAACGATAAAGTATTTGAAAACGATACCGTTGTCATCTCCGTGTAAATGGCAAAAACGCAAATCTGTTAAAACAGCGACGTCATACGCATGCGTATTACAGACTTTACATTACATTTACATTACAAGTCTGTCCACCTTATTTTTCAACATGTTTTCTGTGAATGTGCGAGACTTCCGATTTATTAGCCGCTGCAGGGAAATAACGAGAAGAATATCAAAGTACAGTAAACTGTAAAAATAAGGTGGACAGGCATGCACGTTTGGCGCGAGTGCTCTGTAAAAGAATGCGTATATGCGCAGGCGCGTTGTCTTTCTTTACAAAGTGACATCGCCAACTAGCCTACTTGTCTGGCATGCGTAATGCGTACATTACAGACCAGATAACTTTGAATGAACATTCTATTAATGTAACTGGAAGAACATATGTTCAGAACTTTGAGAGAACATTGCCGGAACATTAGCTGAAGTTTTCAGAACGTTCCCTGTTAGCTAGGTATTAGCTATTAGCTATTAACTATTGAAAATAAAGATATTAAATACTTGGACACTTGTTGAGGGTCAAATATAGGTGGAAAATGTTTATAGTTTGAGGCTGCTGATCGGAAATCTGTGTGAACTGACTTCATACATTCACTAAAATGATGTCTGAAAAGTAAAATAAGTTCTGAGAAAAGCTTTAGCAACAGTTGTGTGCAAATGCAATGAAATTCAGACATTTTTAAGTGTGGCTAAGTGTCCAAATACTTCTTGGGCCCATTCTGGTTTGCATAATGTTTTAGTGTCTGCCATAACCGTTCTATAAAAGCAAACTGATATTTTAATAAACAGATATTTTAATATGACGTTTCACAAGCTTTACCACAGCAGTTTAATCTCAGACTTTATAGAAAACTAAAAGTTTGTCTTAAAATGGATCTATGAATAGAAGAGTAAACATAGAGCAGGACTCCACACGAACATTCAAAAAGAACAATTTTGTGTTTAAGCCTACCATAACTACTGTAGACAGGCAAACAATGGTCATTTCTTAGGTTTAAAAACCTCTAAATAGCGTTTAAATGGCCTAGAATAGGTCTGAGAGATACAAATCAATGTCCAGACAATAAAAGTGCTGCTTGTTTATGGACCCCTTCCATTAGATCGGTGCCTGCCGGTGTCTAACTGAGAGACCCGTTACCCACCATCCCCCACGGCCGAGGCTTCTATAGTGTAATTAGTAAATCATTACGTAAAGCCTTTGCATCAGTGCAACAAGGGCAGTGTTGCATTCCTGTGACTGTTTTTGCTGTTAAGCTCCAGTCAAGCTGCTTTTCAGGGTCAATGTTCAGTCAGAGGTTTGCTGGCCGTGGGATTCCAGTGATGCATCCGAATATTTGTTATTTTATCACTAATAAGAGAGATTCTTCAAAGTCTGTGAATTTCGCACACTGACCTCTATGTTTAAGGTTGAAGATGGTTAATAGATGTCTGTATGTAAGGTGCAAAAATCCACGACCTTTGTGTAATGCATGTTTTGTCAACAATGGCAAGAGAGACTAGATTCAAACATGCAAGACTACAGTTATTTGCAACTGTACTTTAAAAACTCAAAATGAAATATACTAATCTATAATTTAGTTTTCAGAGTTTTAGCTTGATCAATTCTGGCTAAAACTTTTAACTTTGAGCTAGTTTTACTGAGCAGAAAAGAAATTAATATAATATATACACACAAATTATAATATTATTATATAATATTGACAAATAATACAAAAGAATTTAATACACTAATAATTCAAAAAAATAAATATACAGTAAATACAAAAAAACAAAACATGTATAAGTCAATTTGGCTTTGGACAGACGTCATTATAACGATTTGAGAAAAAAAAAAAAAAGGTTATCACATATTCTAAGACCTTGCATCGAGTGCCACCTGCTGGTCATTATTCGCTCTGTCCGCATCAATAAAAGATATAGGGCTATATAAAAATAAATATTTTCTTTGCTTAATTTTTTTCTTTGGCATTAAGTAAATAATTTGGCAGCGATTTTGCTTACAATATTGCAAATATTTTTAGTTTGTGTCGCGATAACCACCTTATCACATCAAGGCACAGCTGTATTAAATTTATTCTGTGGTTGCCCTTAACATCAGTTTTTAGGCTCTGAATGTTAACACATCCCAAATAAAATATTTTAGGCCTAATAATTCTTGAGCGGGCGAAAATAAATTGCAATAGTATATAATTGTAGTATAGTAGTACATTAAATGTATAAATAAAAGAATAAATGATGAAAAGTTAGTAGTACCTACAGCTAGCTGCAAGTAGTATTTTCTTCTTCTTTCTTCTTCTTCTTAATAATAATAATAATAATAATAATATATTTGGAAAAAGTGCTTGTTTGAATGGCGCATGCGCACTGCGCAGTCCGTCAGGCGGATCCTCCGATCATGGAGGATGTTGATGTGCAAACCAGCTGCAAACTTTCCTCACTCTATCACTAAACGTACAGCATTAATCAACCTCTGGTAATTACGACTATTGAACTGTTATTGGTTAATGAGCGCTGGCATGTCGCGATGGTGTTTTAGTTTGATGTTTGGGGTGTTTTTAGGTTTATGAGTCCGGTGGCTGTTTTTGTTGATTTCCTGTTGCTTGCATCTGAATTCAGATCAGCATCTGTTATTAGAGATACCAAAGGATTTACGAAATGCGTGTGCTTCTGGATAATTTAAACCCTCACTTAATAATATTCGTTGCTGTTCTGCGAATATTTAGATGATTATCGCACATTTAGCTGTGAATGCTAACTGTGTTTATGTGAGTCCAGCAATGAATGTGAATTCACTTCGTTTCGTATGTGAACTGCTTCTGTTTAATAAACAAGTTTAAGACCGCGTGGATGAGAAAAATCAAATCAAAAAGACTGTAATGACAGTTATGAGATCATGACAGTCAGTAATGAAATTGTTTGCTAATGGCAGGTAAAAGATTGACAATATCATAGCAGCATATACATCCATGTTATTAATAAATGTATAAAAATAATAATTTCAAGAATTTATATTCAAATGTTATATTAAAAATGCTTTTTGTGTAATTTAGATTATCTGGAATGAGTTTTGTCTTTTTTCCCCTCAATATTTCCAGTTTCTCAGGTTGCCAGATCCTCTGCCATGAAATCCTCCTGATTAATTGACGTGTTGGTAAAATGGCCGCTGAGCTGTTTCCTGCCAAAAAACTGCCCACTGTCACAGCCACTGCTGTCCAGCAGTACCAACAGCAGAACGTCAGCAACAACAACACCATTCAGGGATGTAACTGGCAAGGCTTGTATCCCACGATCAGAGAGAGGTAATTCTCTCTTTCTCCTGTAGCTCTGTTCAACAGCCTAGTGTGCTGCCTACTTAGACAGCATTTGATGTTGCACTGTCTTTTCATTATTCATTTGTCCTCTGCAGAAACTCAGTCATGTTCAACAACGAGCTGATGGCCGATATTCATTTTGTGGTGGGGCCCCCTGGAGGAACCCAGAGAGTCCCGGGACACAAGGTACAGAAATTTCACCCTTCAGCTATGTAACAAAAATATAGGCATCAAGTCACTCCAGTTTGTTGCAGAATGGAGAGTCTCATGAAAACTCATGAAAAGTTATATTTTTATTACATTTATTTATTAAATTTGTTCCATTTTCTTAATGCAATATCAATTTTATATATATATATATATATATATATATATATATATATATAAATTTATTTATTTTTGTTCTTGACAGGTTTCACGAGATTCACTGTTAGCAAATGCAGGAATAAATAAAACAGAAAATGAGTTATGCTCATAATCTTTTATTGATACTCATAATCTCTGTTTGAATTCATTTTCTTCCACTCTTTTAGTATGTCCTGGCTGTGGGCAGTTCTGTATTTCATGCCATGTTCTACGGAGAACTGGCTGAAGATAAGGATGAGATCCGGATCCCTGATGTGGAGCCACCTTCTTTCCTTGCCATGCTAAAGTACGACTTTCAGACTCTAGCATATACATAGCCACAAAGCTAATAATCATGAATTAGAAAGGTCCAAAGGTCTGAGAGCATTAGAGAATTTCTTTTTCTAATAAAATAAATCTATTTTTAATATTATATAATTTTACATTTTTTGTATCATATGAAATTATATAATTTTAAATATATTTATAAATTTAGATATATTTTAAAGTCTTTAAAGAGGAAAATATAATGTGTGGTCCAAAAGTCTGAGACCACTAATGAATATGTATAATTCATATTATATAAAATTTTATATATATATACTTTTTTCTATTTTAAGACTCTTTTTTTTTTCCGCATTACACAACAATTTTGATGTCATGGGGTCTTTAAAGATAAAGATAGTCCACTAGAGACCACTAGTGAATATTTATATATTACATATTTTTATTTTATTTTATAACAATATCTATCTAGCAAAATAAATTCTACTTTTTTTGTTACTCTTATTTTTATAACAATATTTACCTATCTATCTGTCTATCTAGCAAAATAAATGTAAAATTCACCTTTTTTTAAAAATTACTCTTATTACAAAAACTCAGACTTTTGGACCCTACCATAACATCAAAATCTGAGATCACTAGTGGGTTTTTTTTTTTTTTTTTTTACATAAAAATGATTTCCATAATTAATTATGGAAATTAATTAATTTCCATTTTTATAGTATAATTTTACATTAAATACATTTTATATTTATTTATAAATCTAATATTACAGTTACAAATTATATTGTCATTAGCATAACAATTAGTTGAATGAGTGAATTAACATAAATTTCATTTGCTTCAATGAGAATTTAATAGAATTTTTTTGCAATCTGTTGCCAGGTATATCTACTGTGATGAGATCGACCTGTGTGCAGACACTGTCCTCGCCACATTGTACGCCGCCAAAAAATACATTGTTCCCCACTTGGCCCGCGCTTGCGTCAACTTCCTGGAGACCAGCCTGAGCGCTCGAAACGCCTGCGTCCTGCTCTCTCAGAGCTGCCTGTTCGAGGAACCCGACCTCACTCAGCGCTGCTGGGAGGTCATCGACGCACAGGCCGAACTCGCCCTCCGCTCGGAGGGATTCTGCGACATCGACACTCAGACTTTGGAGAGCATCCTGCGCCGTGAAACGCTCAACGCCAAGGAGATGGTGGTGTTCGAGGCGGCATTGAGCTGGGCGGAGGCCGAGTGTCACCGGCAGGAACTACAGCCCACCATCGAGAATAAACGGCTTGTTTTGGGAAAGGCCATCTATCTGATACGGATCCCGGCGATGGCGCTTGACGATTTCGCTAATGGCGTTGCTCAGTCGGGCGTGTTGACGCTCACCGAGACCAACGACATTTTCCTGTGGTACACGGCGGCCAAGAAACCGGAGCTGAAGTTCGTCTGCAAACCGCGGAAAGGGTTGACGCCGCAGAAGTGCCACCGCTTTCAGTCGTGTGCGTACCGCAGCAATCAGTGGCGGTACCGCGGGCGCTGCGACAGCATCCAGTTCGCCGTGGACAAGCGGGTCTTCATCGCCGGATTTGGGTTGTACGGCTCCAGCTGCGGTTCGGCGGAGTACCAGGCCAAGATCGAGCTGAAGCGCCAAGGAGTGACGCTCGGTGTTGCCATCATCAAATACTTCTCCGACGGCTCCAGCAACACCTTCCCCGTGTTCTTCGAGTACCCGGTGCAGATCGAACCCGACACCTTCTACACGGCCAGTGTGGTTCTGGACGGGAACGAGCTGAGTTATTTTGGCCAGGAGGGCATGACCGAGGTCCAGTGTGGCAAGGTGACCTTCCAGTTCCAGTGCTCGTCGGACAGCACCAATGGGACGGGTGTGCAAGGGGGGCAGATACCTGAACTCATATTTTATGCTTGAGAGAGCATCCTGCTCACAACTGATTAATCAGAAACCAACGGTTTTGTTCCTTAATGAAGTGCTGCTCGATTTTGCACAAAGGCTGCAAAAAGAATATTAGAGATTACTGACAATCCTTATAGTCTATATTATAATTGTTAGTGCACCTAAAAAGGAAAATTCAGTCATTTACTCACTCTCATGTCCTTCCAAATGTGTTCAACTTCATTTCTTCTGTAGAAGATAAAAGTTCATGCTACTCTTCAACCAAGTCAATGAAGATTGTGGCTGTCAGGTATGGAAGCTTGTTTCCACCAAGAAATAAAAAAGAAAAAAGGTAATTGTGACTTTTTATCTCACAACTATTTTTTTCACAGAATTGCAAGATATAAACTCACAAATGAAAGTTATAAAGTGAGAATTGCGTGATATAAAGTCAGAATTGCATGTTATGTCCAATTGTGAGGGGGAAAAAATAAGTTTTTTCCCTAAGAAAAAGTTTTTCTTTTTTTTTTTCCTGAGAAAAAGTCAGAATTGGGAGATAAAAAGTCGGAAAATTGTGTGATAAAATGCAATTGTGGGAAAAAAAGTCAGAATTGCGACTGTATCTAACAATTCTGACTTTATATCACGCAATTCTGACTTTATAACTCGGAATTGTGAAAAGAAAAGTCAGAATTGTGAGTTAAAAAGTCGCAAACTTTTTAAAAAATTTAGTAGCAGAAACAAGCTTCCATAGTCAGGCTTCAGAAAGAGCAAAAAAACACTTTAAAACATCTCAAAAGTGGTTCATATAACTTGTGCACTATAATATACACTGTGAAGTATACACTGCAGTACAAAATCTTGGGGTCAGTGAGTTTGTTTTTGAAAGAAATTAATACTTTTATTCAGCAAGGATGCATTAAATTGATCAAAAGTGACAGTAAAAACATTTATAATATTACAAAAGATTTCTATTTCAAATAAATGCTGTTCTTTTAAACTTTCTATTCATCAAAGAATCCTGAATTGTTTCCATAAAAATATTAAGCAGATGTTTCTTGAGCATCAAATCAGCATATTAGAATGATTTCTGAAGGATCATGTGACACTAAAGATTGAGTAATGATGCTGAAAATTCAGCTTTGCAAATAAATGGATCCTTGGTGAGCAGAAGAGACTTCTTTCAAACTTTTGAACAGTTTTGAACGACCCCAAACTTTTAAACAGTAGTGTGAAGTTATTTGTTCATAAGTCTGTTGGTCAGTTGAGGCCCTCAAGCTCTCAAAACTAATTTCCAGTCTCGCAAATCTGGTGTGTCAAGACGTGTCTTGCCATTTTTGGCATCGTTGAAGCAGAAGGTAATTTGTTACTGCAAGGTTTGCAACTAAATGTGATGCCAAGTTTAAATATGCATATGCAAATGAGATTGGAAGGAATGGCTCTCAATTAATAATGACTTAAATTTCCTCACATAAAGCTATCATACAACTTCAGATCACATGTGGAAAAAATGGTGCACAAGTCAAATAGGTGACATGAGCTTGAGCAAATGACCTAATTTTCATTTTTGTGTGACGTATTTTGTTAAGAGCCGAGATTAAGATCCACTGATTTAGCTGGACTCATCTTTGTCTCAAAGCATTCATTAAAATGACTTTAGTAAGAACAAGTCGGCTAAAAAAGATATGTAAATCTTAACAGTTTAAACAAAAATAACATCTAGATCACATAAATGCTAATAAATCCACATAAACACTAACCCCTGGTTTCACAGACAAGGCTTAAGCTAGTCCTAGACTAAAATGCATGTTTGAGCTGTTTTAACTGAAAGAAACTTGATCTGATACATCTTAAAATATTTCACTGCCATTGTTTTGTCTCAAAGATGCACACCCATTAATTTTTTTTTTTTTTTTTTTTTTGTAGGGTACATAATAAATCTAATCAAATGCCCTAATTGAACTAAGGCCTAATCCTGGCTTAGTCTAAGCCCTGTCTGTGAAACCAGGCCTAAAACCCTCTAGAAACAGGGTCTCTTTCCGTTTTTACTGGTCACATGATTGATTATCTTGTGACTGACAACGTTTAAGCTGAATTGTCTTTCTGTTGATATTTACTGTCTGCTCTAACTAACAGCAGACATGTTGTGTTTCTTGTGAGAAAGATGACTTAATATCTTTAACTCTAATTAGTGAAGTCACTCGTTGATTTATTCTACAGAATCATATTTGTATCACCTTGTGCGTCGTATCGTAATGAAACTGTATTTTACTGAACCCTAAAGTATTTGTATAATTTTTTTACTCGACACGTGAAGCACAATTTGTCCTGAAGCGTTTCGCTAAGAACTTATTTTCTCTACTTAATATTCATGTAATCCTATATTTTATAGCATTTTGGTGCAACACAACATTGTATGTTAGTGGCATGAAGTTAAAAGGGGTTTTACAAAGACGAAGAGAAAAGACTAGGAGAGAGATAACTAGAGGTGCTGGTTAAGACAAAAATCACTATTATTATAACTCAAACTTAGGGTTTTTGATTTTTTTTTTTTAAGTATTAAACTTTGGTGCACAACTGACGCTTTTCCAAACTTAGAAACTTTGCCATAAAACGGCAAATGTAGACATTAAAGGAGGGTCCTGAGCCATATCTAGAAACCAGAATGTCATAATTGGTGGGATCTTTGACTTAAGCCAGTAAGAAATCACCCTGAACACCTTAGCAACCACATAGCAATGGCCTGTCAGTCATTTGTAACAGCCCAACATCATGGCAGTGAGGCTGAACACCACTCGCATTTTCTTCAGAAACTGTAAAAATGATATTGTGGTGATAAAAATTTGTGGGAAAACAACCTGAAACATGACACTACACTCAAGCTTTTCAGATGGCGTACATGTCGATGTCCAACCTTAATTGCACTATTTCTCCGTTTTGTTTTTTTTAACACTGTGGCACAATCTAAAATAATTTCATTCTGCTGGTTTCGCTCTCGAAATGCTTCATTGTGATCTAGACTTAGACATAGTTCCATGTTATTTGGTCAAATCAAACTTAAAATCTGCAATTTGTGCCTTTTCTGGATTGGGTTTAATGGTGTGAACTACCCAAGCGGTTCTTACATGTACACTTTATATTCCTGGACCATAAATTGAGATGTTTTTACATGCTCTGAGCACTGGTCGTATTCACTGAAAATGTAAGTGTGATGAGAGGTTTTCATTCATTCATTCATTCACAGCTGTATTTTTGAAATATGGCACATGTGAGCAAGCCTGTTTCTTCTGTTATGTAGAACATGAGGTGCCCGTGAAAGTGCCAACAGACTTATTTGAATGTGTGAGCAGCGTTTGAGTCATTATGAATAAAGCTAACTTTAACTTTACATGTCTTGTCTTTTAGTAAAAGTGTCACTCTGAAATAAGGCTCCTTGGTTTTGTTCAAAAATCTTTTTGGGGGTGGCGCTCAGATATGGTTCACCCAAAAAGTAAAGTTCTGTCATCATTTGGAATATAGAAGGTATTTTAAATAACAATATAAAATATTTGTTAAAAAAAAAAAATCATTTAAAAAATCATCATATTTTATATATATATATATATATTAGATGTTGGCTTGAGTTGGCCTGAAAGTTTGAAGTAATTGTAAAGGCTTGAATTGTGAAATCGTTTAAATTGAAAAAGATAAAAAAAAAAAAGCTTGAAGCAGTTTTAAAATCTTGAAGTTTAAAGGATTTAAATTTGAAGGTTTTGGGTGTCTCAGACAAATCGTGACTTATAATAGAGACTTCTTTCAAAGACATTATAAATTGTGATTATCTCAAACATTAGACCGTCATATATTTAGAATTCAAAATAATACTGAATATCAAAAATTGTGTTCTGCAGCATAAACATATCTAAAAAAGATGACAATGGAAAATTTGACTTGTGTGTAATGTATAGTAAAATAGCAGGTCAAGACATGAATACATGTCCGAATAGATGTTTTAATGATTTTGAACTAGGAGATGATTTTATAGCAGCACTAATCATATTGCATACAAAAGTTTATCATCAAACAGCTTTTCATTTTGTCTTCTATCACAGATGAGGCAAAGCAAAAAGACATCCAGAAAAGTTACATAAACCAGCATATAATCCACTCTAAACCTGAGTCTCTCATTCTCAGTCTACTTTGTCTTTTGTTTCTTGCGTGCTTGAAACTGTTGAGTTTTATTCTTGATGGATTTGACAAGCAGTGATAAGTTAGGGTCCATGACTTTAGTGGCGGATGAAGTCTCTGGTTCGAGCTTCTCCTGTGTGGCTTTGCTCTTCAGCATCTCGTCCTGACTGTGGTGCTCCTCTCTGCGCCGCAGTTTCTCCTCTAAGATGCTCTGCGTTGCTTTGGTCTTCTTGTAGGCCGGGTCGGACGGGTCCAGGTTGTAAAGATGGGAGGTGAACACAGCCTGGAAGCGTGGGTCCTGAACATCCACCTGGAGAACAATGTCAGAAATGGAGTCAGAGTTGGTAAGTTTGAGAGAATCAGTTCAGAGAATCAATCAAGACTGATTCAGTGAGTCACGCACACACAAAAAACACATTTTTGTTCTCCTGAAAATCACAAATGACTAAAAGAATGAAAGCGAAGGTGATGTTTCTGACCTGAAAGTCATCGTCCTCCAGTGGCGTGTTGCTCTTCAGGAGCTTCTTCCTCTTCTTCTTGCTCAGGTTCTGGTGCTCTACAATCTTGTCGTAGTTGAAATGTTTGTGCTTCCCGTCTTCATCGTCATCCATCAGCAGCTCCATCTCAGCCTAGAGATCACAACACAGTTGGTAACCATGATACATTACCCATAAACACACGTTGTCACAGAAATGTACCCTCTGTCTCTCCAGCTCTTTCTGTTCTTCTGGTGTCTTCTCCTCATCCTTCTTCCTGCTCTTCTTGTTCTTTTTGTTTTCCAGTGATGCTGCAATAGAATTGAGACAACAAAGACCTCATCATTTAATCTCTCTCATGTTGACTATAATAAAGCCTGAGGGGAATAATGCGCAGACTAACCTGTCGCACCGAGCTCCTCTGCGAAGAAAGGGTCGTTGAGGTCAACATCAGCAGGAAGTTCATCATCACTGATCACAGGCTCCGCCTCCGTCGCTTCCTGCACCAGGCAAGACAGTGTATGAGTGAGTCAGAAGTACAGAAATGAAGGGCAAATGGAATAATTATTCCTCAGTGACACATTTACCTTCTTTCCTTTCCTTTTCTCTTTCTTTTTCTCCTTTTTCTTCTGCAGGTACTCCTCCCACGGAGTCAGTATATCTGTGCCCATCATTTTCTTCTTCACAAGCTTCTCGGTTGTTTCCTTCAGTCCTAAAAACAATCAAATAACAAAACAAATAATTATTAACATTTATATATATATATATATATATATATATATATATATATATATATATATAAATGATATACATTATATAAATAATTATACTATATTTATTATATTTATTTATTTTGTATTTTATAGTTTATATTTACAAAGTTTTACTTTATTTATTGTGTATATATATATATATATATATATATATATATATATATATATACACACACACACACACAAATTGTGTGTATACAATTAAAAAAACCTAATTTCTGTAGTTATAAAACATTTTTGTATATGTATGTATATATTTTGTTAATTTTACATTATGTATTTTATATACATTTATATACAGATTTTATATTTACTTAATAAAATATATATTTTAATAATATAATTATATATATATAATATGTAGTATTTTATATATTTTACATTATATTTTTAAAAAAATATATTATATTAATAGGTGTAATATGTAAAAAAGTAAAATATATAACTCTGATACCTGGTACCCATGTGATCTCCATGTCCATGTTGTTGTCCTTCTCCTTGTCTTTGTCCTGAATGCTCTTCAGTAGATCTCTGTATTTAGCGATCTGCTCTGCGCTTTTCTTCCCTTTACTGCCCTTCTTCTCTTCAGGAAGAGGCTGAGCCGGCTTCTCAGCTGAGAGAACATTCAAGACAACAAAACATTTCAAGGACAGCAAGACTTTCAAGTTCACCTACACAAGGACATGTTTAAAAGGATGTTGATGCTGCTGCTCTTTCCCATATGATACACTAACCTTCTGTCTCTTTCTCTGCCTCTTCCTCCTCCTCCTCTTCTTCACTGGAGGAGGCCAGGTAAGCCTTGAAGTCCATGTCTAACAGCTCGTCCTTATTGAACTTCCGGCAGAGAGCCGTGACCCGGTCGTGATCTGTTTCATCCCACGTCAGGTCTACCTGATGACGGACAGCAGACACAGCAGACAGACATTACCATACATCGAGTTCAGCCGCTCAGATCTTGAGTCGTGTTCAGTGTGACAGACCTTGGCTGTGGTGGTGCCCGTTGATGTGAAGAGTTTGGGCTTGTAGGAACCATAATCCACATCCGTCGCCCTGTCCTTCGGCTCATCGTCAAACGTCACGTCATCAGGGATGAACCTGCAAAACGCCCACAGCCAACAACATGAACCAATGACAACTGACAAATAAATCTCTCAGCGATATTTTTAAACAAATATTCAAGTGCTAAGAAATGTAATCAGATTTGTATTCTTGATGGCTTCAGTTTTTAAAACCATTTATACCATTTTCAACCGAAGTTTTGATCGATTGTCTCCAGAGATGGGAGGGACTCACCGCAGGTCGATGGTCGAGCAGCTGCTCTCGTACTCGAAGCCGTCACACTCCTCGTAAATCTTTGCCGCCGTTTCGACAGAGTCACACTCCAACACGGCGTAGTAATACCTCAGACGCTTGAACTGATAGTCACGCACTTTCTCTCGGTAGATCCTGAAAGCACATGGAAGACCTTCATCGTGAAACACTGGCCTGAAATAATCGGTTAAAATGATGATTGAATATAAAAATTAATTTTAATTCTATTTTGTTTTTTATACTATTTTTAACTGGGTAAAACAAGTCACATTTTAATTAGACTTAATTATTTTTTAGTACTGAATGAATTAGAAGTATGCTTTAAATCAGTATCAAATTTTTTTTGTCACTAAAAAATTTTTTTTTTGTCACTGAAGGTATTGCCTTCAGTAGTGTACTGCAAATCCAAAAAAAACACCAATAAGAGCCACTAAAAGGTCATTTAAAACCTCCAGATGAAGATTGCGTCCAGTACCTTTGCTCTTCTGTGTCTGCTTCGGGGTCTTCCGGGAGGCTGACGAGCTCCAGCGGACCCTGGGTCTGTTCTGCACTCATCCTCTCCTTCCCAAACTCAGACGGATAGATCTGACAAATGCATGCTAACAATTCAGACTCACAGCTGCAGCAGGACGGAAATGATAATGCGATTGCGGGAGGAGCCGGAGCAGGAATAGAATGGATAGTTACCGTTACAGACAGCACTACTCCTCCTTTGGGCTTAAACGAATTGAAAAGTGCCAGCAGATCTTTAGCTTTCAGTCTGTCCCAGTTCATGTTACAAACTGCCAACCGCCGTGAAGTCTAAACACAGAAAATAACACACTAAAACACACCAGCCACAAACACCAATATAATATATATAAATACTTTTTAAAAGTAATTATTTTAAACAGTGTCTATTTACACTAAGTGTAAATAGCATGTCTTGTTGGCAAAGGCTATTTACACTAACTTCGCCCACCAACGGCTGGTTGGTCCACACAAGATTACAAAAAACGTGCGTCATTCAACGTCTGCAGTGGCGTAGTCCATAGGGATTATGGCGTGTGGAAGTAGTTTTTGACGCAATCAACCAGAGTTCGAATCCGCCTTTTGCTGAACTCGCTCTTCTCCCTTTTCTCATCACATATCAGATCGGAAAGGCATTTATTTTGAATAAAAATTAAGAAAATATTTAAAAAGTTGGAATAAAGTGTGTAACGAGTGTTTAATAATAAAGTATTTATCGGGAGGGGTAAGTGTAGGTACTGAGCGCAAATTCTACAAGACATTTGTCAGACGCTTAGGCTCTGTTGTGTACAGAATCCTCCGCCATGGTCTTGTCAGTCATCTCGTCATTACTCTCGTCATGTGATCGGTGAACTCTGATTCCCGCTGCACTACGTACGACTCATGTTGGATGAGCTGGATGGGATTGAAGCAACCGTTATCCAACTGAAATAAATGTTTTTTTTTTTATTTCTATAAAAAGCAAAACGACAGTGGAGGCGTCATGTAAATGTAGCGGTGGAAAACTCTATCCTAATTTCACCCTCACACTCCGTCATGGCAATTGGTAGGGAAAAGTTTTTTGTTTTTTTTAAACTATTATTTTCAATTTTAATATTATATAAATTATTGTTAAATATATTTTATGTAACACAAATAATATAAAATATATTTTTAATTTAATAAATACACTATTGTTCTAAAGTATTAGGTCAGTGTGATTTTTTTTTTTTTTTTTTTAGTTTTTTTTAAAGAAATTAATACTATTATTTAGCAATGATGCATTAAATTGATCAAAAGTGACAGTAAAGACATTTATAATGTTACAAAAGATTTCTATTTAAAATAAATGCTGTTCTTTTGAACTGTCTATTCATCAAAGAATCCTGAATAAATGCATCACATTTTCAACATTAATAATAATAAGGAAATGTTTCTTAAGCAAATCATCATATTAGAATGATTTCTGAAGGATCATGTGACACTGAAGACTGGAGTAATGATGCTGAAAATTCAGCTTTGATCACAGGAATACATTACATTTTAAAAACATATTTACAGAAAAACCCCAGTTATTTTAAATTGTAATAATATTTCACAATATTGCAGTTTTTACTATATTTTTGATCAAATAAATGCAGCTTTGGTGAGCAGAAGAGACTAAAACATTAAAAAATCTTACAAACTCCAAACTTTTGAACAGTAGTGTATATGATTAATAAAGTGTTTGGATGAAATCTCACATCGTCACTGCGTGGGGCATCTTTCCACATCTCTCCCCAGTCATGTTCAATCTCCTCTTCCTCCAACTCATCATCATCGTCGTCATCTTCATCAGAGCTGGTCTCAATGTTACCCTTCCCTCTGGCCAGATCCGGACCATTGTCGCTGTCTTCATCTAACTCACTATGATTTTCTTCATCAACCTCCTCCTCCTCCTCCTCCTCATCATCATCATCATCATCTTCATCATCACCTTCAGAAGAACCATCTTCATCATCCTCTTCAACATCAGATTTCTCATCTTCATCTGATAAAACCAATAAAAATGGTATCAAGTCATAAATAACAAACTGACACCACTCATATTGTCTTCACAAGAATATAAACACTTGATTGACCCAAAACAAAACATTACATAAGTTATATAAACAATGAAAATTAACCCAGTAAGAAAGGTTTCTGCAGCTGTACCTTCTTCAAACACTCTCACTCCCTTTATCGGCAGCTCTTTAGTTTTCTTAGCTTTCTTTGACTTCAGGACCTTCTCGGCTTCTTCCTCCTCTTCAGATTCATCACTCTCAACTTGAGGTTCCTCATCAGTCTCTTTCTTTTTCTTCTCTGCCTTTTCAGTCTTCTCGTCCTCTTCTTCGTCTGACTGTTCGGAGTCAGAGAGCTTGTAGAAGCGCTTGAGGTCCTCGCTGGACGTGTGGTTGATGGGTCGGCCGCGTTTATCCACTGTGTACTTCAGCTTAAAGCGTTGGTCGTGGAACATGGACTGGAAACGCTTGTCGATCTTGACTTTGCGCTCTCTGTTGGGCATCTCCCAGAAGCGAGGGTCCTTTTTAATCTTGGAGAAGCGGTCGTCGCCGCTCACAGTGTTTTTGGAAGTCATGGTGATTATTTAGGAGAACCGGATAAAAGCATTAACCTGTGGAAAACACATAAGAGGTTCACTTGTGGTTCATGTGAAACCAATTGCCTAGAATTATATGAAATACCTGTCAATGTATATCCATTTAAAGACATGTCACAAAATATTTTATTACAGACAACCCCAAATAATGTGGCTCTTGAGTGTTTTATAAACTAAATCAACTACTGATTTTAACAAGTGATGTTACAGCAAAACAAACTGACAAATAAGGGAAAATAAGGTCGAGTGGGGTTAGCTGTCACAATTTTTACTGCAGTACTTCTTAGGGTTTATTTTTATTATATGTTCAATAGCAGAGCATTATATTTTATAATATATGCTTGTCATTTGGCTATATGCATGTTTCTTTTTTTTTGGTTTTGTAATTATTTGTTTACGGTGTATTTTCTTTCCTGTCTGATTTACACAGCACACATTTTGTACCATTGTATAGCTGTATATAAAGGTAATAACAAGTAACTAAAACACTGAGCATGCCGTTCATTTACAGCACAGGACACGAAACAAGAATTCAGTACAAAATGGACACAAGTAAAAACACTTATTTAAAGGCCAATACTGACCTACTGTGTTTTCGTGCGATGTTTCACAGCTCCACACGTGTTTTCCCGTGATGCTTCACTACTTCCGCCGTGACCACTTTGAAACCCCGCCTTCTTTTTCCTACGGCGCGACGAAAAGCTCAAAACACACTAGACTTTCATCTTTTACATGCTCTGTGGGAAGCTTGTAGTTTTTCGAAACCATAAAAAAAAAAAAAAAAATGCTTTTTCGTTTTTTGAAATAACATATAAACAACTTAAACGTATTTTATTTCAGCTAATTGCCAAGGCAACATTTCTCATTTTAATTTAGTTTAAACTGATGTATTAAAATAACTAGCCTAAAACTATGCCTGAAATAAAAAATGAATAAAAACTTTATAGACATATTTAGAAAAAAACGAACTCACAAAAACACACAACAAAATAGCTAAAACCTTAAATGAAAATTGAAGTAAAAACCGAAAATAAAATAAAAACTAATTCAAAATATTAATAAAAACTATATTAGATATAGGCTACTAAAATAACAGATTAAACCGAGTTTGTAGCTGGAAATATATAAATAAATGTACAAATAAGAAAGTCTTCGCTCACTTCCATAATTCATCATCAGTTTTAAATCAGAAAAATATGACCACAACTCCTAAATATCAGCAATTTTAATATTTGCAGTTTTACTATTATAATTTATTTCCATTATTATTATTAACCGGTAAAGAATAAAAATTAAGTTCGAAATAAAGTCACATTTTTTATTTTTGTCAGTTGTTCGGTATATTTAGACGTTTTCCCTTTCCTACTTAATCTATGTTGCTTTTCATTGTAGAATAAAATACAATAGAAATTTTTGGTTGAACAATCACTTTAAACTGACTCCAGTCCATGTTCCAGTCCAGTGTACGGGTTTGATCCATTCCACATTTTACCTCATATCTCCCTGTTGTTTGACGCAAAGCTGCGGTCTGTTTAGAGGCACACGGATGAAATGTGTTTGAAAATGTGTGGTCCTTAAGTTAAAATGAGAATTAATAAGGAAGCATGAATATCAGTGTGAGAAGCCTCCGATGTCTGTCTCGAGGATGGAGGTGTTTCTCGTCCCGGCAGGGAGGCGCGATGAACGTGTTTGACAGGAACATGAAGCGCAGACAGAAGGAATGGGCATCATCTTTACTGGACAGCGACAAGTACGATTACCTTCGAGACGAGGTGAGATGACTTCCTGATACCTGCATTTGTTTTTACGAGAAGTCAAAGTGTATGTATGAACTTCTGCTTTCGTTGTGTTTGCAGGTGGGGAGCAGAGTGGCAGACAGAGTTTATGATGTCTCAAGGTCACTGTCCACATATTAAATGCATGTTAAATGTCCTGTCATTAGTTCTTAAAGGAACAGTTCAGCCAAAAATTAATTAATGTCATGTCGTTCCAGACCCTTTTGACTTTATTCTGTTTTGTGGCATAGGAAAGGAGATATCGAGCAGAATGTCCGATCTGCTGTTTACCATACAATAGCAGTGAATGGGGACTGGGGCTGTTGACCTCCAAAAAAGCACCATGAAAGTGGTCCATACGACTTGTGTGCTATATTTCAAGTCTGCTGAAGTCATAAGATAACTCTGGGTAATGAACAGACAAATTTATTCTTTTTTTATTGAATTTTGTGAGCTTTAAGAACTCCAGTCCCCATCCACTTTCATTGTAACAGCAATTCTGACATTTCGAATAATATCTCATTTTGTGTTAACCAAAACAATTATAGTCATGTGGGTGTTGAATAACATGAGGGTGAGAAAATAATAACAAAATTTAATTGCAGGACTTTCCCTCTGGCTTTGGATGTAGGATGTGGGAAGAGTCACATCGCAGAGCACTTAAGTAAGGTAGAACTGTTCTTATACCGTAAATGACATTGTTAAAGGAAAATTTACTTACCTTAATGTTTTTGATGAATGTTCACATTACTCTTTTTCATATAATGAAAGTTAATGGAGACTAGGGCTTTCAAACTCCTAGAGTGCTGTATTGGTTTTGAGACACTAAAGCTTGACATTCCCTCATCACTATGTATTTTTATTGTATGGAAAAGAGCAGCGTGAACATTCTTTACAACATCTCCTTTTGTGTTCTTCAAAAGAAAGAAAGTCGTACAGGTTTGGAACGACATGAAGGTGTGTAAATCATTCCTTTCTCTCTCTTCTCAGGAGGTTGTTGAACGTCTCTTCTTAACAGACATCTCTGACTCTTCCCTGGTAATAGATTGCACATGTCTTTATTTTATTGATGTGCAGTTGGAACTTATTGTATAAGCCATGATTGTACCATAAAAACATTTCGGGTCAGTAAGATTTTTTTAAAAGAAATCAATACTTTTATTTAGCAAGGACACATTAAATTGATCAATAAATACATTTGTAATTATACAAAAGATTTCTATTTCAAACAAATGCTGTTCTTTTGAACTTTCTATTCATCATATTAAGCAGCACAACTGTTTTCATCATTGATAATAATAATAATAAATGTTTCTTGAGTAATGATGCTGAAAATTCAGCTTTGATCGCAGGAATAAATATATATATATATTCAAATAGAAAACTGTTAAATTGTAATAATATTCACAATAGTACTGTTTTACTGTATTTTTGATCAAATAAATCTTGGTGAGCAGAAGAGACTTCTTTCAAAAACATTGAAAAAATCTTACAGACCCCAAACTTTTAAACACTCATATTTACTGTCTTTCTCTTTGTTTTTCAGAGGAACAAAAGGAAATGTGAGATTCCTACTCACTGTGTTTTGGCAGATGAGGAGTTCCTGCCCTTTAAAGAAAACACATTTGACCTAGTGCTCAGCAGCCTGAGGTACTGTACCACCCCAGTGCATGATGGGAAATTTAAGGATAAACTCTCATTTATATGCACGTATTTGTCTCCTCAGTCTGCACTGGATCAACGACCTTCCTGGAGCTTTGAGACAGGTATGAGGATCAAAGCAAGTGTGCGGTTCTGTGGTGCATAACTAATAAATAAACCACAATACCCTTTTTTTGTCGTTCAGATCCAGCAGGTGTTGAAGCCAGATGGCGTGTTCATTGGAGCAATGATCGGCGGTGAGACGCTCTACGAGCTGCGATGTTCTCTGCAGTTAGCTGAGCTGGAGAGGGAGGGCGGGTTTGCACCCCATATCTCACCCTACACAGCTGTCACTGACCTGGGCAACCTGCTGGGCCAGGCCGGCTTCAACATGCTCACTGTGGTATGATAGTCAGATACATGCATTTTAAGGGATTTTATGAATCTGTTTGATTTAATTTATGAGTGATTATATTGAGGCTCATTATTGTGTTGTAATTCAGGACATTGATGAAGTTCAGGTCCATTACCCTGGTATGCTGGAGGTCATGAGTGATTTACAAGGTAAACTCTGTGTCTTATAAATTTGGTGATTTGTTGTAAAGTTAAAGGAGAATATGTTTATGGCTTATTCATCCATTTCAGGTATGGGTGAGAGCAACTGTGCGTGGAACAGGAAGTCAATCCTGCAAAGAGACACTATACTGGCGGCAGCTGCCATTTATAAAGGTGAGACCGCAAACCGAGAACTGCACTCAAATGTAACTATGGCTATGTTTACGACCACCTATTTGTATGCAACTTTTGGGATGGAAATGGCAAGAATTTGCATAATTTCTAAAAATGTGCTTAAAAAATGTACGTGCTCAATAGGTTGTTTGCACATGACGTCAGTGCTGCACACAAAATTCGGCTGGAGGGCAAGGAGTGATTTTTCTATATAGGAATCCTATCACAAACTCAAAATTCCTTTTGAGTCGTTTATGGTTGCTCAAATCTATCAAACCGAGAAACCACAACAAGCTTCTTTTTTTGACAATGACAACCAAAACCAAACCCATAGAAGCTTGTGAACAGTTTTGAAGTGGCTGCGTGCAAGTTATACTCATTCACAAGCCGAGTGAGAGTTATGCTCACAAATGTTAATTATTAAACAAAAACAAAATACAAAACTTTCAAAAACACTTAACTATGTGATTATTTTATTGAGTAATAAGACGTGGGTGTCAGTGACATTTTAGTGTGTTTTTACACATAGAAAAGGCGAAAATTGTATTACACCGTCCAGTTTTTTCCCTGGCCGATAATGTGAGCTCCTGTTGCAATTCTCGATTCAGCATAAATTACTTACAATGGCAACATTTTTCACAATCACGATAGAGAATCAAAAATACTGCCCTTAACATCACTAGCAGAATGGCAGCGGGATATAAACAAACCCAGACCTGAACGCGGCATGACGGCAGCTTCACATTCTCTATATCTACCGCCTCGATGGCAGTCAGGTCTTTCAAATCAGTAGAAAAATCGTTCCTCTTCATTACATAAGGTTCACGTCCAGAATATGTTGTGATTTTCTGTTTACCTTTCTACTCCAGCACAGTACGGACTTTTCTCCATCTCTTCCATTCTAATTTTCACTGCTTGCCCTCCACATGAACCCATTTGTGCCCAAATTTTTCTGAATGGTTTCATGCATATAGTCGTGTTAATAGTGTCATATGTGAACATGTTCTGCTTTTATTTTCCCTAGGTTTTTTTTTTTCTTCTTGAAAATCATATTTGAATGTGCAGCAGCTATAGTTGCCGGTGGGCAAATATGTTGTCCCTCAATGTAAAATTTAACTAGGAGGAGAACATTTGGCATCTAACTCAAAATAACTGCTTTCAACAGATCAATCTTTATTCATAAACAGATTTATTATGTATAAAAGTCGAAGAACATTTTGCATTCCAGGGGCTAAATATCATGTTATTTGGAGTCGCTTCAACCTGCAGACATAAAAACAACCTGTGGCAGCAGTGTTAAAGTAGCCCAATTCTGCAGAAAAACCACAGACTTGGCAACACTGGTGTAGATCCAATGGGCCAGGGCTGGGCTGGGCTGGGAACGTTCGGTACGCCTTGAGTTTTTCGGTTCGGTTTGGTTACACAAGTATAATTTATATGTTTGTTTATATAAATTTAGTCAAGCCCTAAGCCTTTTATTGGGTAGGAAAATGCTATTTAAACAAAAGTCATGTAAATTCATTGGTAATAAAAATTGTATTAAGAACATTCAGTTGTTGGAATTATGGAATTTAATTATAATTAGGTTATTTATTTATTTTGTTGAAAATTAGTATCTTGGACCTTGTCTTCTTGTCTCAAAAAGTTTGGGAACCACTGATGTAGAACACTAAATTGTGTTTTGTTTACCTAAATGAGACTGATGATCCTAGATATAGTGTAATTCTATTAACATAATTTCTTTTAGAGATGTACGGCAGTGAAGACGGCTCAGTTCCAGCCACGTTTCAGATCCTCTACATGATTGGCTGGAAGCCTCATGACTCTCAGGTCTGTTGCATTTTCATTGGCTGTGGTTTGTTTCATTTTGATCAATCACATTCCTCCAAATGTGGAACTGTATTAAGATACTGACTTTGCCATCTTGTGATGAATTTACAGGCGAAACCAGCAAAACGGGGTTCAGCGAATGTCTCGTTTGCTGATTTGTCAAAAATAGGCAAACTTACGAACGACCACCAGAAAACCAATGACAAGTCCTAGGAGAGAAAGAAGTTTTATCCCTCAAATCAAGGATCTGATTTACTTGTACGAACATGATTACACTGAAATGAAAAACAAACAGTATTTTTTGCAAAAGCTTGTTTGACAAATGTACTCAAACATAAATAAACCATGAATTTAATATGGTGGTAAACAGTTACCAAATAATGTTACTCACAAATGATTACATTCAGTTTCAGAAATAAAATAAAAAATCAAAAGAAAATTGTTTTAAAAATGTATACATCTTTCTCTCAGTACAAGTGTTCTACAGTCCAACTACCTCAAGAAAATCCTAACGGCTAATATAGCAGTACTATCCCTTTCCTCCAAACATCACAAGAACAAGCTCCTCTGTACAGATCAAGAGTACAATACATTTACATATACATTCTGCATATACATATGGCTTTATAGTGCTGAACATTAATCTTGTTTAGAGTTCAAATTACAGCATATTCTACATTAAAAGCCCTTTAACTGCGTCCAGGGCAGTGAGCAGGACAATAAATCTGAATCACATGCTTTAGTTTTCTTTTCTGGAAGACACTGGCTCACAGTACGTGTGTTATATTGTGAGCTTTGACCTCTTAGTGGTTATTAAAAAAACATATCTGCTAAATGTTAGCATGAGTATAATGGATAATAGAGAGTATATATGGATTGGAGCCAATCACATGCCTCCGTTCTTATTAATGGCAGTTACAACTCCTACGTACAGAGTAAAGCAGTGGCGATTCATTATATGCAGCAACTTAAACATGAACATGATTTAAAGTGAGTCACAAACCCAAGTAGCAGCTACAGGACGTCCTGTTTGTCCACAGAAACAGGCTTCATGGTCCTCGATGTAAACACAAGATGTTTGAAGCAGGTTAAGGTGACCATCCGTTGTCAGATTAACTCCATATTTCTGATTCTTTGAAGCATTTAAAGCTCAATTACTGCCAACAAGGCACTGACAAAACTATTTACATCTACTTTGGATCTTTTTTCATTCCTGCTTCACCTGATTTCCAACGTTCCTGAGTGTGTTCATGAGTATACGAGTAAATCAAGGTCATATTTCACCTCTAAAACTTGTATTGATAGGATTGTTTCCATTTTGATATTATTTTCATGACAATACACAAAAAAACGAAATGATATAGTGTTTAAATTGACTGTAAAGTATGGTAGTGTTTTTATAATAATTTGGGTAATTTTTAACTTTAATACAGAACACAAATTCTGAATCACCCTAGACTACAAAAAAAAACAACTCACAAATAAAAACAATGAAATTTGAAGGTAAAATGTGCTTAATTGTCATGCAAATAATGTCACAATGTTTTTTTTAATGCAGAACATAATTTCTTATTTTTGTCCTTTTGATTTTGGGGTGAAATGTCTGTCTGTGAGTGAATCAGTTTGTATTTATGTGTGTATCAGAGAGCTGCATAAAGTGCATGTAAATGAGTGTTTATGTGGAGTGTGTCAGCCCGTCCCGTGACTGCTGTAGTCGAACACTCCCTTCTTAAAGAAAGGAGAGATGTCGCACACGGCGTGTTTTGAGAGGTTTAATCCACACTCAGTGTCCGTTCTCAGTGGGGAAGAGGAGGATGATGTCATCATCACATGAAAGAAGTTTCGCAGGTATTGCTGGGAAAACACAATGACATCATCAGCATCTTAGATTAGGAGAAACTCCTGTACATTTCAGAAGTTTCTCATTCAATGGTGAATAACGGTAAACATCTGATTACCTCCAACTGACTCCGGCGTTCCGCAATCATTCTTTCGTCTCTGTTTCCAAAAATCTTTTTGGGAGGGAAGTCCAAAGATGCAAGCTAGAACAAGACATTTAGGAATTAAAATATGCCATAGTTGGGTGACGAAAACATGTCTAGATCATATTTCACCACAAAATCAAGTGGAAATAAAATAAAAAAAATTGATGGTCCTAAAAACTTGTTTAAATTTTTTTTATTTTGGGGTGAAATAGGTTTATAAAAGTAATGATTTTTTTAAAAATAAAATTGACGTTTCATAAATACATTTCATCTAAAATGAATTTAATCTTTTGCATTCATCCAGAACAACAAGCGTATTGCATGAAAATAATGCAAAAAAACAAAAATGAAGGTTCTAAAAATTACTTACATTTTCTTTAAGCAAAATATAGAGTATATGAAATATATAATCTCATTATTATATATATATTATTATATATATATCCAGAACAACAAGCTTATTGCATGAAAATAATGCAAACCAAAAAAATTGGTCTTAAAAATGTGCTTAATATATAATTATTTTGGGTTGAAATAAAAAAAATAAAAAAATAAAAATAATAATAATAAAAATCATTACAAATTGACAAAGTACATAAATGAATTTGATCGAAAATTAATTTAATCTTTTATATTTATGCATTTATCCAAAGAAACTTGCGATGCATTCCAGGTATACATTTCATCAGTATGTGCAATGCATCCTCTGGGAATCGAACCCATAACCTTGCCGTTGCTAGCGTCATGCTCTGCTTGTGATGATATGTTTCCATGTGTACATGTATGTCATACCTCTGGATATTTCAGCTTCAGAGATTTGTGCATCTCCCGAAAACGACTGTATCTTCTAAACACCGACCATGTTTCGTCCATAACAGTAATCTGAACACAAATGCAAAACCCCTTATCTTAAACATCAAAGAATTTCATGTACAGATATTTTTTATTTACTGGAGGTTGCCGGATGGTCAATTCAACAATTCTAATGCACTGATTGAGACTGTTTAAAACGCAGACAAACCTTGACTTCAAACTCGAAGTGTTCATCTTTGCCCTGTCCGCACCGGACATAACGAGGAATACTGATCTTCACCGGATCCTTAAGACTCTCTGGACTCAGATCCAGAGGAATCGACACCAGTCGCTGTGGAAAGACGGCAGCTGATGGTCAGAAAACATGCTAAAGAAATAACATTCCCTGAACCCATACCATAAGATCATACCTCGTATTTCATTCTGCGCAGATCGACGCGTTTTTTATCGTTGTCCTGAGAGATTGAAATAGAGATTATTAGGTTCACAAAATTACTAACACATATCTTAAAGAAGCTGTTTTCAGCAGTTTTCAAGCACTTTTTTTTTTTTTTTTAATTTCCCATCAATAGCTAGTTTTCCATCCAAAGTTGTGAATTTAACTTAGAATTAAACTGGAATATTGCATTTGCGAATAAAGCACTGCTTCCATCCCATGTGTTCAAGAAAACAAAATCATCACTTTCTGGGAAATTGGCGCAAAATATCTGTAATAAAAATGGAAGTTGCTGCAATCAAGGAAGCCACTGTGGCTCTTTATCATTAATGACTAGCGTCTCAGAGTGTGCAGACGAAACTCTCCTGGAACAACATACCAATCAACCAATCATAACTGAGGGACAAGTTTAGAGTTTATGTCAAGTTTAAGCATACAACCAGGGTTAGGTGCTTCTACATCAGTGTTATTCGCCTACAAATCCCTTCTGATGTTAGGTAGAAGTTATGGGTAGGGTTAGGATTAGGGGTTGGGATAGGGTTAGGACTACGTTTTTGGACAGGAATGTTGTTCCAGGATTAACAAAAGATGTTGATCCAGGAGCATGTCTTACTTGGCAAAATGACTGCGAGCGGATGGAAACATAGCTAGAGAGCAAAAACACAGGTGAAAATGCATCTGCGCAAGATATCGTGGCAGGCTGCATGCTCCCAAAGTGGAAAACCGCAGAGGAAAGACCCAATCTACTGACATCAGAGATTGTGAGCGATATGCAAATTATTAAGGCTGGATCATGCAAATCACAGTCCACTCAGCTGGCATTAATTGGCTGAGGCCTGTGCTTACCTCATCCGTCAATCTAACAGAGCTACCGTCACTATCCTGCTCCTCCTCCTGTAGAGTTAAACAACTGTGTTGGTGCCAAAATAAATCCTGTGGGTTTTAATCATAGACTGCATAAAACAATGGACGTCAGCCGTAGGTTTCTGAAGAGCATTTTTTAAGCCCAAAGTGGGCGGAGCCGGCTGTCGCCATCTTGACAGCGCGTCACTCCCAGATAACCGAAAATGGGCAAAGAGGTGGGATGTGGGTGGAGCTAATAGACAGCAGACAAACAGCTAGTAGTGACAGCAGTGGCAATCCAACTGTCACTCAAGTGGCCACACCCTTAATTATGCAAAACTGTAAGGCTTAATATAATTTAAATGGATGAGTTATGAAAAAATTCACCCCCCTCACAGTTGTCATGAAAGGAAAAATTAGCTATATAGACCAAAACCACTTTTTGTACCAGGCTGTAAACATGGTTTTTTTCTGCTGTTAAGTTTGAATAATTTTATGTGCTTTTGTCATCTATTTTTATCATATCTTTTTAGCTTTATTTTTTTTTTTATTTTAGTTTTAGGTTTAGTAATTTCAGTACTTCAACTTAAACTTATTTCATTTCAGTTAGTTACACAGGCAACATTTCTAGTTTAAGTTGTTGATTGTGATTTTATTTTATTTCATGTTTATTTCATACATATATTTATTTATATTCTGATCATATTTTTTCCAAGCACATTTTACCAATTCCAAACACATCAATCTTAATAATTACTATATACTATTTTGTATATAATCATCTATAAGTGATATATATATTTGTTAACGAGGGCTGGAAGTGAAAAAAAAAAACAAAAAACGCCTTATATTCAGATGTGCATAATTATTAAGCAGGTTTTCTTTTACAAGAAAAATGGGCCAAAAAAGAGATTTAAATCACACTGAAAAGTCAAAAATTAATAAATGCCCATGAGAAGGATGCAATACTATAGAAATTGCAAAATTAAGGACAAGAAATTGGAAATTGACCAATGAGGAAACATTGCTCATATGGGCACCAAAAAACCCCCCAAAAAACAGGATGAGAAGAAAAGACGCATGTTAACTGCAAAAGACTCAATGGGAAAGTGCCCAAGCATCAACGCTTGGTGACATTGCCCGGCAACATTGCTCAAAAAGTTGCCCCGTGTTTCATTATCTTAAGTATCTAGACTATGGTTGTTTCAGTTTAAAGTGAGCTGTAGTCATGTACCTGCAGTGAGTCCGAGGACAGTGAGAGCGTGTTGTTATTCTCTCTGTTCAGCAGGTTCAGTTTCTGCAGTCTCCGCTGCACCTCTTCTTCAATATACGCATTTATCCTGAGGGAGACATGAGTGATTAGGAAGGAACAGTTCAGTCAAAAATGAAAGTTCTGACCAAATCACAAGCAAGCAGTAAAACTGTACTACATGTTGCTGATTTGAGTGCATTGAGCAGTGTGTGCACCTCTCGTCTCCTATCGACAGTGCAGTGGGGAGGGTCTGTATGGGGCTGACGGGAGACTGGTTCACATTGTTCTTATCCTCCCCGTTCACACTTAGACTCCGCACACTTCCTTCACTCTCACTGATCCTCTGCTTCAGCTGGGCAATCTCTCGCTCCATCCTGAAAAACATCCACAACAAAATCATAAGGATAAGAGCTCTAGATTTATCACATTCATTTCTAGAGACGCCTAGGGGCCGAAAGGGGTCCCTAGGTTTAAGAATGTTCTTAATGGGATTAATAAAGTTTTTACCATATCTTAATCATTTTCACACAAAGTATAAATGGATTCTATACATAAAAATATACAGCTCAGCTACCTTTATATTTATGAACAGGGTCCCACAAGAGGATCATCGTATTTGAGGGTCCTTAGCATCACAAAGTTTGAAAACAAAACGCCCTGTGTCAGTGTACTCCTAAAAAGCAATTCCTCACCTGTCCTGGTCCAGGTCTTGTGTTCCTGTAAACCTGGAAGTGCTCTGTCCTAGTGCGGATTGTGACCTCCTGCGGGGCCCTTCGGTGTCCGACTCCAGGCTGAGGCTCCTGCGGTAGGCTGTGTGTTTCCGCTCCAAACGCGCGACCGCCTGCTCCAGAGCCTCCCGCTGCTGTTTCTCCCTCCACTCCAGGATCTCCTTCTCCTTCCTGCGAACCTTCTCCTCCTGACGGGCCACGTTTGCCGTGAACTCGTACGACTGCTGCAGCTGCTGCAACTGCTCGGCACTCGCGCTGTATTGAGACAAGCGCTCTTCCTTCTCCTCCAGCTCCTTCTCTACCTGCAGACAGCAAAGAAAGATAAATGAAAGTTTGAGTTGCTACTACTAAAACAAATTCTTAGGTTGAAAATCTTGGGTTTAAACAAGTTAAACACATCTCAGATTTTCTGATATTGCTCAAATTCCTCCTTCAAAGTCTACAGGAGTTGTTTTGCCCATTTTATCATCCCATTTAACTAGAGTTTTCAGTGTTACCTGATACAGAGTCTCATCCAGTTCTTTGTCCATTTCTTCTGAACTTCTGTCCAAACTAGGAGACCCTCTTCCTCCTCTCACTCTTTCCAGGAGCTCGCTGGCTCTCTGTCGCTCCTCGGAAACGGCGGGGAGTTGTTTCTCACATAGAGATAGGAGCTGTTTCTCTTTAAACTGCAGCCTGTGTTCGGCCTGCTGGATCAGAACCTCCTCCTGACCCAGAGAGGACACGTCCTGAACGCCACGCTCCATCATGTCATGGACCTGCAGAGAGGAGAAGAGGATGAGGCACAGTGAATCACCAGATTCGATTAGTTTAGATTTGAAATCTCATATTGATTTGATTCCAATTCTTTTGGTTATTTTTAATTTTTGGTTATTTAGTTATAAAGTTCTTTGTACTCACATTTGAAAGAAATTCTTTCTGCTAATGCTTTAAATTATTCACTTTTTCAGACTGATTCAAACTGTGTGATTCAAACTTATGACTCATATTAGTCATTTGTTTCAGAAATAAGGCTACACTGATTGTGTTGTATGTTGTAGATTCACAAAAAAGAACCAGCTCAAAAGAGTCATTTGTTTGTGAATTGACCTTCACAGGTCGTGCTGCATCACGGGATTAGAAGAACAATCTTAGAAGAGACATTTGTTTGTGAATCGTACTACACTGGTCGTGTTGCATGTTATAGATTCACTAAAAAGAACCAGCTCAAAAGAATCTTTTTGTGAATTGACCTACACAGGTTAAACTGCATCATGTTTTGATTGTCAGGGTGTCAAAGTTATATATCTGGTTTCAGTGTGCTTTTGAAATACATCCAGCTTTACCTGTCTCTGTTTGTCCTTGTGCGTGTGCAGCAGCAAGCAGAGAGACGTGCGTTCATTGGCCACCTCCCGTTCCAGCCGGTCCTTCTGCTGGATCAGTGACTCCTCCAGCAAACCCAGCTCCTCCACCTGCATCTCCTTGAAATGTTCATAGCGTGCCTGTGCGCTCCTCCGGGCCTCCTCCCCGCTCTCCTCCTCTCCATCAATGCGCGCCTCCTTTGCTCTGAGCAGCTCCTCCCTGAGCTCGGTGAGCGTCCGTCTCTCCTCCTCCAGTCGCCGAGCTTCATCTGGAGTGAGCAGGACGGCCGCCTCCTCGCTGCGCTCCCTCAGCTGCTCCTCCAGACGCCCGACCAGACTCAGCTGCTCCTTCTCTCGCTCCTCCAGACGCCTGGAAGACATTCATTTCAACATGGTTTCAAAATTAGGCACTCCATACAAATATATCAATATTAAAAAAAATCTAAATGTAAATACATTTTAAAATATATGATATCTTTATAATATAACATATATTAAATATAACTTAATAATGATTATAGCTTTAACAAATAAAAATAATTATATATATATATATATATATATATATATATATATATATATAATTTTTATCAATAACTATTACTGATTTAATTATTTTAATTATGTGATACTAATATTATCATTTATATACATTTTAAAATAATATGATTATACCTTTAACTGATAAAATGATTACATTTACTTTTACACAAAACTACATTTAACTATAACTATATATTATTATTATTATAACAGTCATAATTATTATTATTTTTAAATAACTACTACTGTTAATTTAATAATTTTAATAATTTAATTTATTATATTATATTATAATTATTAAATAATTAGATATAGTAATAATATGTGATACTAATATTATTATGTATATACATTTTTAAATAATATGATTATACCATTTATTTTTACATAGCACTACATTTAACTATATATAAATACATACACTATATATAAGTACATACATATATATATACACACACACATATAGTTTATTATTATTATAATAATAACTATATAGTTGTAATAATAATAATAATAATAATAATAATTGAATTCATTTTTTTATTAACTACTATTATTAATTTAATTATTTTGTAGTTAAGTTACAAAAGAAAAAAATAAATGATTTACATTTTTAAATAATTAAAAACAAATCCTATCTGCAATTTAGTCCGGACTGCTTTCACACTAATATGTAATACAGAGACATATAGATATATAGATATATAATTAAAAATATTTTCCAAATCAGGCATTAACAACAGGTAAATGTTTTTGACTTTTTCACCTGCGTTCTAGCTGGAGTTTGACGGCCTGCTCCTCCCGCTCTCTTTTGAGCCGCTCCAGCTCACGGAAGAGCTCAGTTTGTTCTGCTCGCTCTCGCTGGACCTGAGCCTTTTCATCCTCCTCCAGATCTTCCTCCTGCACCTCCTTCTCCTCCAGCCTTTGCTTTGGTTGTAGTCTCCTTTGCTTCTGCTGTTCCTGCTCCTTCTGATCTCTGTGTCTCTCCTCCTGAACAAAACAGACATGCCTTGACATTCAAAGATGGTTCATAAGAAAGTATTATTTCGATTTAAACTCTTGTTTGAGGTGAATTTTGCATCTTGGTGTGGAAATGGCTGGAGATTAGATTAGACAACCCAAGTACAAACTGTATGTGCTGCCTTGTGGAGAAATAACTTATGATTTTATCAGCGGGAAGAACAGAACAATTCCTGCATTATGGCAATGAAATATATTATCATCTTGTTATTAAAACTGACAACCATAAAAACGTAGTCTGACCTGGAATCGCTCTTTCTCAGCGATCAAGTCCCTTAGGCGGCTCTCAATGTCCTGACTGCGTCTGCGCAGACTCTCCTCCTGTCTGAGTATGCGCAGCTGCACCTGCTCAGACTCCTTCCTCTGAGACTCCACCTCCTGCTGCATACGCTCCAGCTCCGCCTTCTCACACTTCTGCTTCTCCTCCATCTCATTTATCAGCCGCCTGGACCACCAACAAAACAAAGGGAAGGATGGTGATTGTAGTTAACTAATGTTAACAAAAACATTATTGTAAAGTGTTACTAAAAATGTTGTGTATTTGCATAAGTTTATTTGGATAAAATGTTAGTCTTTTGCATATATTAATGGTTGATAAGTCACAAGACACACCTTTTAGTTTCCAGTTTTTCCAGTTCTTCTCTTTGCTGCCTCTCAAACTCCAGTCTGGGACATATAAGACATAATTAGTTTCCACGCTTAGAACACACACACACACACACACACACACACACACACACATACACACACACACACATCACAGCAAACTCACACCAGTACATGGGATGAGGGTCTGCATTATTATGAGCATCCAGCTGTCACATGGCATGCGCTGCAACTATAAGCACATGCTGCAGAACACACAACTTAAAAAAAAGAGATGGACACACACGTTCAACTAAAGTGTTATGAGGATGATGATGTGCTCCTCACAAGCATGATGAACGAGAAGTGGAGAGACTAAACCAACAAATACTGATGATTAATACATATAAAACACGACAGTTAACATGACAACACTAGTTGTGCTTTGGTTCTACCTGAGAAAGATGGGACCCTTTTCAGTGAAGAGACTGCCATGAAGAAGTTCAGAAAGAGCAAATGTTACCAAATACTGCTGCACAAATCCTAACTATTAGTCTGAATTCTGAAGACAATTCAAAAGAATAAATGATGACAGATTCTTTGGGTGAACAACAAATAATAAAATAAACACTTAGTTGTGTAAAAATGGAGAGTGGTTGGCGTTCATCCATGACATGAAGTTGGTGTAGTGGGTCATCGCCCAGGTTCATGATCCGTCATGACAACACAACTGTTAAGGGTTATCATCATGCATGATCGAAGATCAGAACCTCACCAACAAAACCATCATAAAACTCATTTTTTTATCCTTCTGTTAATCTGACGATGCAAAAAGCCAACATGCATTTTGTTGTTTATTAGGGATGCATCAATACAAAAAAAGTTTATAGCCAATAAATCTGTGGTTTAGCTTGTTTTTATTTTTGTAAACACGTGTTCTCACTAGAACAACCTAGTCTAACCTACAATTATACATGCTTGTAATATTAAAATATGTACAGCAAAATTGATGCAAGTGTTTAGTACTTTTGAAACCTGGCACAGACAAAACGTTTGAATTGTAAAAAAAATAACATTTTTTTCATCCATTACTGGCCTAATCAAACCACTGGTGATTATTTGGATTCAAATCAATTATTATGGAGCAACATTTGGGATGATTCTCAAAAAATTGAAAACTTGTAAACATAATTCTTCAGAAATCACTCTAATATGCTGATTTGCTGCTCAAGAAACATTTCTGATTATTATGTTGAAAACAGTTGTGCTGCTTCATTATTTTTCATCAAAAGAACTGCATTTAATTGAAATAAAAAGTCATACTTTTAGGAAGCTTCTATATATGTGCATTATCCTCAATTTGTAAATACCAATCTGGTCACTGATATATTGTGCATCCCTATTGGCTGTTTTAGGGAAGGATCTCTGGTGATCTGGCAAGCGGGGGTTTGAATTAGCGTTTTTTGGTTCAGCTGTTTTAATGAGCTGGGCATCAGCAGTACCAGCAATGGCGCCGGAGGGCATGAAGAGAGAGGAGGATGGAGAGAGGAGGGAAGAGGAGGCTCCTGGGAAGGAAGAGAGGGATGAGGGCTGAGGAAGAGGAGGCAGCGTGGGGAGGAAGATACCACTCGCTCTAATGCACATGTATACGCACACAGGCGATAGCTTACCCCGGGTTATACAGCATGACCGTGGAGAGGTTTTCACAGGATTTGGAAAGATCAGACATGGATAAGCTCAGGCTGGTTAGGAGGCCGCTCTGGAGAAGAGGGAAAAAAGTCAAAATAGACAATCCTTATTTTTTTCTATGGAATATTACAGCATTTATTCATTTGCCCTCATAATCTTTAATCAAAATAACTTCCCCTCCCTCTTGCAGCTCATCTCTTCTCTGATGATGCGGTTACTGCCGTGAGGGCGGGGCAACCTGTCACTCACATGAGATCCACCAATAACAAACCACAAGCATCCAATCAATTCCCAATGGACAAAAGTCCCGCCCAACATTTGTTCTTGTTCAAGCCACCGTTTCACTCGGATATACGTCACAATAGGGAAAGAAATACTATCGCACCTTTCATTTCATGCCAACTTCAACACACGTGTGTCTAATGCTGAATTTTCATGTGTGAATTTCTCTCACCTTTCTCTTTTCTCGTAGTTTAGCCGCCTCTTTAGGATGATTAAATCTGAACATATTGGTTCTGCCGAGGAGAATGACAGCACCTGAGAAACACAAATGCACTAATTAAACTGCTGTTTAAGGAAAGACACTAAAGCAAAACTATTGCTTTTTCATGTCAATTTTGAGATTTTGGGCTATTTTGCGTTCATAATATTTCACACTAGTGGGGGGAAAAAAACATAATACACATTTAAAAGTTTATTTTATTACACTTTATCTATTTGCATGTGTAGAATTCAATTACAATACAGATCTTCGAAGGCCATTTTCTTAAAATGAATTTTTCACCTGCACTGAACCACAAATCTCCACTTAAACTACTTATATTCCTATATACAGTGGGTTCGGAAAGTATTCAGACCCCCTTAAATTTTTCATTCTTTGTTATATTGCAGCCATTTGCTAAAATCATTTAAGTTTATTCTTTTTCCTGATGAATGTACACACAGCACCCCATATTGACAGAAAAACACAGAATTGTTGACATTTTTGCAGATTTATTAAAAAAGAAAAACTGAAATATCACATGGTCCTAAGTATTCAGACCCTTTGCTGTGACACTCATATATTTAACTCAGATGCTGTCTATTTCTTCTGATCATCCTTGAGATGGTTCTATACCTTCATTTGAGTCCAATTGTGTTTGATTATACTGATTGGACTTGATTAGGAAAGCCACACACCTGTCTATATAAGACCTTACAGCTCACAGTGCATGTCAGAGCAAATAAGAATCATGAGGTCAAAGAAACTGCCTGAAGAGCTCAGAGACAGAATTGTGGCAAGGCACAGATCTGGCCAAGGTTACAAAAAAATTTCTGCTGCACTTAAGGTTCCTAAGAGCACAGTGGCCTCCATAATCCTTAAATGGAAGACGTTTGGGATGACCAGAACCCTTCCTAGAGCTGGCCGTCCGGCCAAACTGAGCTATCGGGGGAGAAGAGCCTTGGTGAGAGAGGTAAAGAAGAACCCAAAGATCACTGTGGCTGAGCTCCAGAGATGCAGTCGGGAGATGGGAGAAAGTTGTAGAAAGTCAAGCATCACTGCAGCCCTCCACCAGTCGGGGCTTTATGGCAGAGTGGCCAGACGGAAGCCTCTCCTCAGTGCAAGACACATGAAAGCCCGCATGGAGTTTGCTAAAAAACACCTGAAGGACTCCAAGATGCTGAGAAATAAGATTCTCTGGTCTGATGAGACCAAGATAGAACTTTTTGGCCTTAATTCTAAGCGGTATGTGTGGAGAATACCAGGCACTGCTCATTGCCTGTCCAATACAGTCCCAACAGTGAAGCATGGTGGTGGCAGCATCATGCTGTGGGGGTGTTTTTCAGCTGCAGGGACAGGACGACTGGTTGCAATCGAGGGAAAGATGAATGCGGCCAAGTACAGGGATATCCTGGACGAAAACCTTCTCCAGAGTGCTCAGGACCTCAGACTGGGCCGAAGGTTTACCTTCCAACAAGACAATGACCCTAAGCACACAGCTAAAATAACGAAGGAGTGGCTTCACAACAACTCCGTGACTGTTCTTGAATGGCCCAGCCAGAGCCCTGACTTAAACCCAATTGAGCATCTCTGGAGAGACCTAAAAATGTCTGTCCACCAACGTTTACCATCCAACCTGACAGAACTGGAGAGGATCTGCAAGGAGGAATGGCAGAGGATCCCCAAATCCAGGTGTGAAAAACTTGTTGCATCTTTCCCAAAAAGACTCATGGCTGTATTAGATCAAAAGGGTGCTTCTACTAAATACTGAGCAAAGGGTCTGAATACTTAGGACCATGTGATATTTCAGTTTTTCTTTTTTTAATAAATCTGCAAAAATGTCAACAATTCTGTGTTTTTCTGTCAATATGGGGTGCTGTGTGTACATTAATGAGGAAAAAAAATGAACTTAAATAATTTTAGCAAATGGCTGCAATATAACAAAGAGTGAAAAATTTAAGGGGGTTTGAATACTTTCCGTACCCACTGTATATTCTGAAGGTTATTTCAGTAGGGATTTGTTTATGTATAATTCACCTGATTTATATGACATTTTATTCCTAAAAACATGTTGAAATTGTTTTTTTTTTCTGGCTGTTGTCCACCTGACCTATGTAAACACTAATAGCACTAATAGCATGTGTAGTAATTTATACTGTACATACTGTGTGTAAATCCAATTCATACATTCGCAAAAAAGCAGGTGACATTTCAATCGACCTGTACTAGCAGTGGGTATATTAGGTTGCTGTCACTTGAAGACCTACAGTAATACGGGGATCCAACATATCCCAAACTGGACATAACCAATTGTATTCACATAAAATATAGTATACTGAACTTTTAATAACTCCAGCATATCATACTTATTTTGTCATTCATCCATGTTTGTTAATCGCTCTAACGTATGTGTATTAATAACTTTAAGCAGTATCTACTGCCTACTGAAAGCTATAGGTTACATAGCCTGATATATATGAAAAATATATAGGACTACATATGTTTTACAGGATATAGGACTATAAAAAATTTTAAGACCGCTCACTGACATCATATATTGTATCCTCATGACAATAATGCATTGCAACTTTAATTCAATTCAATTCAATAAGATAATTAGAATTTTTTGTGAGACCTTTTTGATTTTTGTGATTATTTCACAGTGAAATGAATTATGCAGGATCACAAAAAAAAATGACATTTTGTTGATTTTGCGTTGTATTGAGTGGTCATGGACGTAAAAAACTTGAGGGACTGTATAGATATGTCTATTAAATTCACTTGTAGTGTCTTGCCTTAATAAATGAGAATCCTTATTTTATAAGATTCTAGTTTTCAATGTCAGATAGGGGTATATATATATGTGACCTTGGTTGAGCTGGCAGGGCTCAGTGATCTGAACTCCATTGACCGAACACTGAGCGTTATTCAGAGGAATGAGAGTGACCGTCCCGTTCCGATTCTCTATCAGACAGTGCTCACTCTCCAGACCCAGACCATGAAGAACTGCACAGAGACAGAGAAAACATTTACACAGGCTAAGTTACATGATACGATCCATAGGATGTTGAATTGGAATGACAGAAAAAAAATCATTTACTTTTTATTTTAAATTCGAAGTAATACTTATTGACAAAACAGTGGCATGGGTAATTTATGAATTTATGTAATTCTGAATACTGAAAATTAAATAATATTAAAACCTACACAGTTTAAAGGGATAGTTCACCCTAAAATGAAAATCAAGTCATCATTTACTCAACAGTAACTGAACTGAAGCAGAGAGAGTTCAGTCAATGAAAACACATAAGAACTCACTGATGTCCGGTTCATTAGTGGCATCATCACGGCCAACGTACGTCCTTCCCTCCTGTAAACAAACACAAACCAATCACATTCACTCAATGCACACTCTACTTTAAACTAAAGACTGATGAATACTTTTATCTGTAGTGGCAGGTAAAAATTAGGGCTGACTGCACAAACTCTGTGACGTCCATTACCTTTAAATGATAGAGAATGATGCCAGTGCTGAGCAGATCATCATCAATCCCGATAAGATGAGGCAGCTCTGAGTCCAAGATCACTCCGATTCCCTCTTTCCTCAGAGCAAGAGTTTCTTCCTGTTTAACACACATGTCATAAACACTCAGTGGATGAGGTGACAAAAATAAGACACTCGTGTGACAGCTTTGTGTGTTCACTGCGACAAACCTTCAGGATGTTCTGAGTTTCATTCCATTTGTTCGTCCATTCCTTGGTCAGCTCCAACACCTGCGACAGAAAAACATGCACAAGACTGTGTGGGTTATTTCATATCCCAAAACCTACATTTGATTTAGGGTATATAGGGTATAGATTTGAGGTATACTGGGCTTCATTTTATATTACAGGGCTTGACAGTGCGAGAATTTCACTCGCATTTGCGACTAAAAATAGATGTGTGCAAACTATTTATTTGATTATTTAGGTTATTTGATTATTTGATGATATTGATTATTTAGTACTTGTGCAAATAAAAAGTAGGTCCCCACGGGTCTTTAAAAAGTATATATTTTTTTTTAATTTAGAGTCATAAAAAGTCTTAAATATCTTAAATGGTATGACAAAAGTATTAATTATAATTTTAATTTTATTAAATCAGTTAGGACCTTTTTTTGGGCAGTAAATAATGGCACAAATACCAGTAAATTGACTACCGCAATCCTTAGTAAATCACATTGCATGATTCAATTAAAAGTGCATATTTTATCTCCCTCATATGTTTGAATGAGCAACTAAAGACATTTCAAAATAAGAGTCCCTGTGTGTTTCAGACTTCTTTATAATTGAAAGTCCCACATCATGCAGAACATATTTTTTTATGATTATTATTGGTATTTCAATTACAAAATAAACTGTATATGGAATCTTATTTGATGTTTAGAAAATACACAATTCTATATTTATTAAATAAATACAGTTTAAAGCAGAATTATTTAAAAATATGGGCTTGAGTGCATGACAATGAGTAGATTTAGAAACTGCTTATTCAGTGTGACTGCATCAGCTGAGAACAGATTGTACAGGAGCTGTTGCTATGTGATTATGAAAGGGTGTATGTTACCCTGGCTTCATTATGATGCAGTTCCTCCTCCATACTTAATGCTGTGGGGGAATCGAGCAGCGCTATCTGAAAATGACAAAATATAATAGCAAATGAAAAGAATTATTAAAGCGGATACTGAGTTAAGAAATTAAGATTATTAGGCAATTACAATATAAAGTTAATTAAAAGGCTCATAATTTCATGAGGCTCATAAACATCCTTTAGGGTTAATAACAATTATCAAGTTCACGTTCAGACCTGATTTCCCTGTGCAAGCAGCGCTTTCAGCCGAGCGATCTCTGCCCGGAGTTCACGGATAAGTCTGACATTGGAATCTTCATTAATCGTGGGTTTGTTGATGATGTTTTTGGCACGGTTAGCATAGCGCAGCGTGCTCAGTGTCTCGCCATAGTTGACGTCCGCAGGTGAAATCGCTGTAGAAAAATATTTGCAAGATCTCACAGAAGTGATATTCCTCAGAAATACTATTTGTATTTATGTTCCTTTTTTAAAAAGTTTTTGGTTCATAAGTTTGGGGTCAGTAGGATTCTTTTAAAGAAATTGATAATTTTGTTCACAAAGGATGTATTAAATTTATCAAAAGAGACAGTAAAGACATTTATAATGTTACAAAAAAAATTATATTTCAAATAAATTCTGTTTTTTTAAACTTTATATATTTAAGAATCATGACAAAAAATGTATCACAGTTTCCACAAAACATTAATCAGCACAACTGTTTTTAACATTGATAATAATCAGAAATGTTTCTTGAGCAGCAAATCATCATATTAGAATGATTTCTGAAGGATCATGTGACACTGGAAACTGGAGTAATGATGCTGAAAATTCAGATTTGATCACAGGAATTAATTACATTTTACAATATATTAAAATAGAAAACAGTTATTTTAAATTGTAATAATATTTTATAATTTTACAGTTTTTGATCAAATAATTTATCAAACTTTTGAACAATAGTGTATATTGTATTTGCATTATGTTTAATGGCTCTAAAAAAGGCCAAGTAAAAATAAATAAAACAACATTTTTACATAAGATTTAGAAGCGTGCATAAGAATGAGCGTCAAGATTGCTCACTCACTAGCGATCATGATGGTTTTTGAGTTTCCTCCCAGACTGTCCTTCAGCAGCCATGTTAGCACTGAGTCTCTGTAAGGAACAAACACCTGCTTCTTCTTCAAATGACTGTTCCCTCCTTCCTGTGACAGATCAGCTATATAGAGACACAAGGAGCCATCAGAATACCAATTAAAAGAGACTACATTTGTGATAGGGCACAATAGTTTCTCTCACCTAAGGCAGAGATGACATTTCCCAAAGTGACCAGTGATTTGTTGATGTTGCCGCCCTCTTTGAGTCGGACACCAGTGGCGCCGGTTGCGTCAGCCCTCTCGCTTCCTGCCAGGTCCACCAGATGAATCTTACTGACCGTCTCACTCGGCATCTCAGCATCAAACTTAGCCTGAGAAAAAGGGAATAATAACAAAATGTATGCAAATGCACATTCTATGGCAACAACAAGACATTCCAGGTGTAGTTCCATGTGTAATGCGTTACAGTCACCTGTGTGAAGTTGATGGTGAAGATGGCATGTGAGCGGCTACTGGCGTCGTTCATGCCGGTGCTGGCTGTCGTGCGGTTGATGTTTCCCGCTTCCATCAGCTCCTCCACATCACTGTAGTTCTGCACCAGGTGCTTTGACAGGTCTGAAATCAGTGAGGAAACATCTGTGAGAACTCATAGCAGCTATAAACGCAGACACCTTTGAATACTACTTCAACTGCAATATTTACTAATATTTACTTAATACTACAATATGTACTTATTTTACATAATATTGCAATATTTACTCAATATTTACTTAATGTTTACATAATATTGCAATATTTATTAAGTATTTACGTTTACATGTTTACATGATATTGTAACATTTAATCAATGTTTACTCAATATTGCAATATTTACTCAATTTATGCAATATTTACATAATGTTTACATAATATTGCAATATTCATTCAGATTACTTAATGATTACATGATATTGCAATATTTTACTCACTATTTACTAAATGTTCCAATATTTACTAAATGTTTATTTAATATTGCAATATTTACTCAATGTTTACTTAATATTGCAATATTTACTCAATGTTTACTTAATATTGCAATATTTAATAAATATTTAATATTTACTTAAAATGTTTTTAAAAAGTTCTTAAAATTAACTTAAAATGACAATATATACTCAAGTAATTTATATTGCAATATTTTCTCAATATTTATTTAATATTTACTTTAAACTAGTACTTGATTCAAATTCAAGCAATGTTTACTTAATTAAACAATACTAGAAGGCTACACACCATTGTTTTGATTATTTATATTAATGTTTAATTTTTTCTTATTAGAGGAGTGTTATCAATAACATATTCATTTTTGCTGTGACATTGAAATCAGCATGAGAATCGTAAAACTAATACTGAAATTGTACTATTGTGACAATGTTTATGATTATGCATTGATTCACAGAGATCGGGGCCTGTACCATGATAGTAGTTGAACAAACTCAGTGTTATAGGATTAGTTTCGAGTTGACAAAAACAAACCACTCCAATCCGGCTTTGTTGGTACCATGATGTTTATCATCAACTTTCTTTGTCAACTCAGGCTTTGATCCTGAGTTCGAGGAGCGCGTGCACATGAATGCGTGACATCAGTGGTGAACAGCCAATCACATGCCTTGCAACAGAGAGAAACTATGATTCACTTCTCGCGAGACAGTTAGCGCGATTCAAAACTCTTTTGCTGAAGGTTAAGAGATTGAAGTAACTCTTTTACACTGACGAAAATACTTGTCCATGAAAGAGGACAGATAAAAGAAACTGTCTTGCTCTATCAGTGCAAGTAAAACTTGAAGTTAGTTTATATAGTTGATAATAGCGATAGAGACTCAAACATGTAAGTTCACATCATATTTAAAGTTTCCAGCTTATTTATATTACATATGATCTGTATATATTAATATTCATTAAAACTAAATGCTTAATAATAATTCATGTGTGTAATGAATTAACCTGAACCAGAACATAACCTGCCCCAGAGCAGGTTAGCCGTGGAGCGTAAGTTACTATGGTGATGAACACTGCTAAAAGACAAGTCACTTTCAAGGTACCTAAAACCCAGTATTGGCGCCAACTAATCTGAAATTTACCTGACTAGCCAGCTAATCCGGCTTCATGGTACAGGCCCCTGGATAAGGTTTGAAGTCATGGTCTTACCTTCTACATAGGGTCCCTCTTTAGGATGCTCTCTGACTCTGAGGTTATACGTCTTCGCCATTTTTCTCCTTAACAAGTCCCGCACCCGTTCATTGTAAATCTCCAAATAGCTGCCAGCATAACCCAAACATAAGAGTAAGACAGGTTTTCTGTATGCAACTGGTTTAACTTTAAAGACTTAAATGTGAAGTGTATCATTTCTGTGCTACTAGCAGCACCAAACGTCAGTTGGGGTGGACACAGCAACACTGGCTCAAACAATGAATGCATGAGTTTGGGACAGGGGACTGCTTGAAAACGGTCATGTTTATGGAACGAACATGTCACAAAATTCCTTATTTAAATAATTCCCACCGCAAATAAAGGGATGAGGCCTGGTTAAGTTAGTTAGTAGTGTGTTTATAAAGGGCGTGACATTTCCCAAACACGCTGGAAGCGGTTGACTGATTTTCACATATGACTTACCTGACTTCTGTACGGAAAGAGGCTTCATCTCTTCGAGTCATTCCTGAAATCCGGCTGAATAATCCTTCACAGATCCGTGGGATGAGCCCAACGTCACCCTACGGCACAGCAAGTCATAATTCAGAGCCTATATTCAACAATCTACAAACAGTCGAGGGTGATAAATCAACTGGAAACTGAAAAATCTAAAAGGAAAAACACATGTATTACTGAAAGAGCTTAAACAGGAAGAGCTTACAGGGATGCCCATCATGGTGTGTGACTTCCCCGATCCGGTCTGGCCATAAGCAAAGATACAGGCGTTATATCCTTCAAAAGCTGCCTTCAACACATCAGTGCCTAGATCCTTAAACACCTGAAAACACACACATATATCATGCCTGTGACATTATAGTATTTTTATATGCAACAATGCAAAGCTAAACCGAGAAAAAAAAAAGAAGAAAAAAAACAAAACACTAAAATCTAATCATAAAGTCAAACCATGTACTGTTAAGCTGAACTGTACTGTTAGTAATAGCTGGGCATTTACAGTTCCTTTAAGATCAGGATTTGTTTTAATCTGCCTCTGGGAAACCATACCAATATTTTAGTTTTACCTTTACAACACAACACCCAAGATTGTTGAGACATCTTAGTGCTAAGTTGCATACCTTTCTAAACACAATCGCTAAGAGGATAAATTCCTAATCAGATCTCATTCTTTTATTATGCATTATTATGCTTGCTGATGTTCGGTTGCAGGTCTATGACTCCTCCCCCTGAACTTTCCCTTGCCCTGTATCTTGCGCTCTCATTGGCTGTAACAAATTACTGCAATCTTTAAACAATTATACAATCTTCAGCAGACAGTCTGTTCATATTTCCACTGACCTTCTCCTGTGAGACAAAGCTGGCGTTTTTACAGTCCGATGAGTCGTAAGAGAAATCATATGTGAACGTCTTTGCTCTCTCTCTCACAGAGTCTCCAGTCACTCCATCTGGTATCTCATGTAAAAAAAACAACAACAACAATTAGTCTAAAATTACAGTTTCATCTGTGGAACTTAATCATTTAGAGTCGCTCAATGCAACATACTTTTAAGTTTGTGATGGTGGTCTTGTTGCCTTCCATTTCTATGATGCATTTGGCAGACAGGTCTTTCTCCCTGTGCCAAAAATCAATAGTACATGAATAAAACATATATTTATGCACTTCATTTATTATTGACGCACTGTGTATATCTGTCTAAATCCACAGGCATTTACTCTCTCTTGAGAGATGATTTAATTTAGAGCAATCGACAGATCTAACCAGGAGTCTATTGTCAACTTGATGCTTTTATGAGCTGTTTAAGATTGAAAGCAGAATATATATGGTTCGAAAATTGAGACCACTAGTTTTTTTACTGGTTAAAAATGTTTTTCATTACAAATTATATTATCAGCATAACAATTATGAGAACATGAAAACATTTGGAATGAAAAATTCATTTTCATTTTACTTTTGGATACAACTGTACTGTATAACATTCGAATGAAACACAGGAACAAAATATTAAATTAAATAAAACACATATTTCTGCTTTTCTGTAATACATTGTTTGCATATAGTGCCATAAATTGTATTTGTATTACTTTACAAATTGTTTTTAATTCTCATTAATGATTGCTTTATGTTCGCATTACTTTAATACATTCATTAAAATCAGTATATTGTAAATGTAAATTAAAGGCAAAACCAATTATTATAAATACTTTACAACTTAAATATTATAATGATTTTATTTTATATATATATATTATTATTATTATTATACAAATATTATGATAATAAGACAAAGAGAAATGGGGCATTCTCCATTCAGTTCACTAATTAATTTGATTCTTTAATTAATTTGACTAGTAAAATCACACCTAGCTAACCAAAAATTAGACAACTAAATAAAATAACCAATATTTATAAATACTTTAAAACTTAATATTGAGATACTTAAGTGAATGAGGTATTTTTTACATTATTATAATGTTCCATTATTATTAATATTATTATTAACAAAAATAAACACTAATAACAAAATATTAGACAAATATTATGATAATAAATATTTGGTCCCTGATCCAAAAAAACAACAGTCTCACAGCAAAGTTACTGAACTGACACCCCATTACAGCTAAAATGGACTAAAATAGATCTGAGTTCACTTTCAAGGCCAGACAGTATGAAAACAAAGTGTGTCATTTTTATCTGGTTCACTTTATGATCTCTTTGGTGCTTTTACACTCCAGTATCAATTCACACTTATCTGCATAATATTATGGACATGCTGACTCTGAAAGTGCCTATGACGCAAACAGATTTGGTCAGAGTCACGGCGCAGCGGGTAACCGTCGTCTCAGGTACAGTCGGGTTCGAATCTGCCCTGTGTCATGTCAACTTCCCAATGGATAAAAGTAATCATAACAATAATAACAAAACAGAAATAAACCATTAAACGGAATATTAATAATGTATTTATATTATTAATGTTAATAATGATAATAAATACAGCTAACTAGTTTTTAGGTGGGTTTAATAATATGTGTGCTTTACTAGTGTCATTGTATTTCACTCCGCAGCTGTTACGACATTAACGCGAACATGTTTATGTGTGTGTTTATTGGTGTGTTTGTGTGTTTAACACGCACTCACCGTCTGTTCATGGGCCGGACCCGCACTGCCACCCGAACCGATGCCATGACACATCCCTGAGAATCAGAACCACACACTCACTTCAGTCACTTCTCATAGGTGACTGACACAACTCGAACCGGCTCCGGATGATGTGACTATATTCGCGTAAAACAGACCAATGTGTCCGTGAGAGGAGCCGATAACGCTCGTCTAGTGTTCACTCAACAGTCATCATGCAAGAAGACGAATTTGTCCAGGACGCTGATGTTCAATTCGTATTATTTATTTTCCCGGAGTGATTCACAACGTCCTGCTCTTTGCTGGCTGTAGGGCGGCATACAGAACACATAGCAGTCGCGATACTGCCACCTGGCGGCCTGGAATTATCATGGATTATGCCGGGAACAATAACAGATAGGCAGAGTCCGAATAAAATAGACGGTTGACTTGTTGCCTCGCTGTGACTTAGTAGGCAGTGCTTTTGCACGAAGGTATCTCACAAAACTGATTTCGGACAAACTTCTGAGGCAGTGTAACGGTTTGATCTACAGCAAAATAGAGAGAGCTTTGGTGATAACTAAACGAATATGTAGTTTCTCGCTATTAATGACGTCAGAGGTGGAAAACGGTCAAAAGCATACAGTTACACACAAACCGACTACCAACCGCAACTTTCAGACGCCATCTTTATTTTTTAGCTCAACTGTCACAGAATGGAAAGCACAGGATTGTGGGATATCAAAGGCAGCGAAAGATTTATCTATGCTGCCTTCAAAAATCGATCAGATGAAGGTATCTCAGGAGACGGGAAGAGAAGCTAACATTGGGTTGGGAAGTGCCTTGATGCCTTCCTACCTTGTTTTATTCATTAATATTTGTATGATGGTGAAGATCTGCTTTTGTCTATATGGTCATATGCTATTTTAATCTTCTCTGTTCTAGTCTATTCTACTTTAGTCTTTACAGGTTTACATTTAATACAATAATAACAGTGTGTTCTCTTAGTTAGGTTGTGGACCTTTCATATATTTAGACTATAATCAACCTTAACCTGCATTTCTATTCATTTGCTCTAATCTATGATCAGGTCACATCTTCAAGTTCTATTCTATTCTAAAACCTCTGGTAAATAAGATTAAACAGGCTGGTTTTCTTTTTATCCAACTTTACTCATTGAGCGCACAATGTGAGGCATTAAATCATAACACCTCATGATGAATAAGCTATTTTAGACATTTTAAACACACAATCACTGATGAATTACATATGTATAAATGATGTTATTGTTACCTAATAGGCCTATATTTATATTTAAAAAATGGATATGTCAAAAGCTCATAAAATACTAAAACTTTAAAATTAAAAGGAAAACTGGAACTATTAATAAATACAATAGTATTATGTATAATATAATACTACTGGCATTTAATATGTCAGGATTTAATCTGTCTTTATTATCTAACTTGCAAAATAAACATTACATTTACAAATTGATTCTTTAGTAATGGATCTCTAGATGTTACATTCAGAAGAAAAATAAAATGTGACATTATTGTTGTATTATGTTGTTGCTGCTCCCCGCTGAGCGTCCACAAGAATGATGGTTCCTCGGATGCCATCCTGAATCCATTCATGCTGTCCCGTCAACATGATGGTAATATCAGCTCTATTCATTGTTATGTTTCTTCAGCAGCACTGACAGAGCCAGCAGACACTCCTAACATCAGCCCACACACATGAACTGAGTTTACAGAGTTATAAGGCAATTCCTGAACCATTAGAGCTAAAGTGCTCAGAGTCCTGAATAACAGTTCTTGCTTCAGTTTTTTAAAGTGCCCATTCGCTGATCCTGGATTTTTTTCCCACAGTTCATAGCCAGTGTCGCTACAGCGTAAGAGGAGAGGATGACAATGGTGGAGCCCACAAAATGTGAGGAGGCCCCACGAGCCGGGACCTTTAGGGCTCTCCGTGCTCCGGGTCCTTCTGCGCGAGGTAACGTATGCGACACAGATTCCATGATTCCCGTCAGCTAAACAAATTTCAGGAGAGTTCTTCGGGAGAGTTGAAGGTACAGAAGTTGAAGTAGCTTCACAGGCTTGAGCTGAAGATAGCAGGTATTATATCAGTCAAGTTTCAGGCTCAGTTTCAGACACATGTCCATTCATGAAGACTGTGTCCCTTCAGTCTGTTCCTTCCTTTATAATCCTTGCCCCATCCCGCCCTCATGACACGCATTAAATCCCTAAATTAGCCCAGTGTCTGTGTGCGTCAATGGGATGTGGCACAGATAGCCCAACAGAGGTCAGCTAAACTGGGATCACACAGTCAGACACGTCTGAGTTTAATTCTTTTAGAGGAGTCCGAGGGAGGCTCTGTACTACAGAGAAGGGATTTGAGCGACGGGAAGTCTAACAATATTAGTCTAAAAAGAATGTGACAGGAACCACTGACCAAAACTTTGTTAAACAAATATGTCAAGATCACAGCTCTGCACACCCTGGACATTCTCTACGATGATTTTATGAGGTGTATTTTAAACCTTATTGAAGAAGTTTGAATGTATCTGGATGCCTTTCTTTCTCTGTCTGGTCCAACTGTTCCATTTAGAAACAAAAGAAATTTAAATATAAAATGAGATTTTTGACAATTAAAGTAGTAAAAGTAAAATAAAGAAACAAATAACAAGGCAAAATTAAATTTTTAATTTATTTTTTATTATGTTTTTCTGATGTGCATCCTGGGACACTTTTTCAACAGCATTGAAGCACTTCAAAAGAAAATAATTTTATAAAAAATAAATAAAAAGTATACAGTTAAAAAAAGTTATATATATATATCACACACACAGTCAAACCAAAAATTATTCAGACATTTTTGATCAATTTGAGTTAATTATAGTTAATTAAATTATAGTTAATTTAAGTGAGGATAGCAAAATAAAGTAAACTGTGACATATTATACCTAAAAAATCTTCATACAGTGGACTACCAGTAAAACTGATAAAAATTTGGAACCAAAAATTATTTAGAAACTTTGACCTGACCATGTTTTGCTTAAGTGTTATCTGACATAATTAAGATTATTTTTTCTGACACAGTTTAACTCTGAGATCTTGTCATATTTTATAACCATTTTTTTAAACTATAGTGAATAAACTGTAATAATGAATGAAATGCTCAAGGTGTCTGAATAAATTTTGGTTTGACTGTGTGTGTGTGTGTGTGTGTGTGTGTGTGTATATATACACACACACATTTAGATCGTACCTATTAGACCGTTACCATTTGTTTATTTAAACGGAAAATTCTAAGATAGCATCAGTAAATTATGGAGTGCTGCAAGGGTCTGTTTTAGGCCCTCTGCTATTTTCAATATATATGCTGCCACTTGGTAATATTATAAGAAAACATTTAATTAGTTTCCACTGCTATATGTCAATGATACTCAGTTATACATTTCATCACAACCGGATGAAATCTCTAAAATATCCAAGTTGACAGAGTGTGTTAAAGATATAAAATATTGGATGACCAGTAATTTACCAAAAACCTGTACACAGAATCTCTCAGACTACAATCTGCATTTAGAAGGATGTACTGTTACTTGATCATCTACAGTTAAAGTCCTGGGTGTTATATTAGACAGCAATTTGTTCTTTCGAACATTTCATATGTCACAAAAACTGCCTTCTTCCACCTCAGAAACATCACTAAGCTGCGGAGCATGTCATCTGTTTCTGATGCAGAAAAGTTCATGCTTTCATGACGTCTAGACTAGATTACTGTAATGCATTACTAGCTGGTTGTTCTGCTTCCTCAATGAACAAGCTACAAGCTACAATGCACTCTTACTAGGTCAAGAAAATATGATCATATAACACCAATTTTATCATCTCTACACAGGTTACCTATAAAGTTCCATATCAGTTATAAAGTATTGCTACTGACCTCTAAGGCCCTAAATGGTTTAGCTTCTGTGTATTTAACCGATCTTCTATCGCCCTACAATCCAATCCTGGTTGTACCTGGGATATCTAAGTCCACTAAAGGAGGGAGAGCGTTTTCGCATTTGGCTCCTAAACTCTGGAATAGCCTTCCTGATAATGTTCGGGGTTCAGACTCAATCTCCCAGTTTAAATCTAGATTAAAGACACATCTCTTTAGCCAAGCGTTCACATAATGCATCTCATGTCCTTGTACTCCACTCAAGGTGTCAGTTCGGTTGATTATCTTTGGTTAATGTTATGAACAGCAGCTATGCTAATTATTCTCCATTTGCTTTTTATCTTGGGATGCCAAAAATGAATGTTTATAAAAGAAACATTCATCAATCACTACTTTTTACTGAAGTACATTAAAAATCAAGTACTTTCACTAAAGTAAAATTAAAACGAAATATTTTTACTGGAGTTATATTTTCTTATACGTATATGTACTTTTACTCAAGCACTTGATTTGTGTACTTCATCCACCACTGTTGATGTGTCAAATAAATAAATAAATGTGATGTGAAATAGTGTCAAATAATACAATAATTATTAAATATAAATAAATAAATGCATTCATGCATAAGAAAACTTTGCATGCGTTCAATCAAGTTAATCTTTTGTCTTAGTGTGTAGGATTAAGAATGCTGAATGTACAGTAAATAAAGAATCTGACTCATCAGTAGATTCTTTAAATACGTCATGTCTGATTGATCTGACTGAGGACATTAACAGGTGATGTCAGTCAAGGCCATGTTGCTGTAAATAATCAGGTGATCCTGCAGGAAACAGGAAACAGTCTCCATTAAACCCTTAATCCTGTTTGCCATTGGTTCACTGAGACCCACTTCTCACAATCAATAGGACTAATTAGATAACTTTTTTCCATCACTCTTAGCTGTGCATTATGACAAAATATTTTTATTGTAGTAAATGAGAATGGGAATGTTATGGATGCATAGCTCTCTCCAGGGAGAGTATAACTGGAGCTGCGTACAATTCATGTACATCAATGAATTGTTTTTATTTAAATTTTCTTTTACTAAACTAATTAGGTTTCATGTTGACTCTCATTCTTTAATGGAGCAAAGACATAAATGTTTTAATTTAGCTATAAATTTACCTGTGACAAATCTAATGATCTGTCTCAATAAATCACACCAGCCGAGGCTGATGAGAGCAGTCTGTCCTTGGCACTGTCGGCATTATTGCGCCGCCAACTCACTTCAAGAACAGTTCGTCGCATGACACAGCAATTAGTGACAGAAAGACACTTCTTTGCAGTCATTAGGATGACTTTCCAATTTGCTAATCAGTAATGTATGGCTTTTAGTTTAGGAAGAAACAAACATACTCCAAACTTTTTTTTTATTCCAACAAGTTAAATTTCATCTATAAATGCCTCTCAAAATGCATTCGGTTTTGTTGGGAATAGTGTACTACCATTCTACTCATTATTTGATTTAATTGTCTGAGTTTTTTTCCTTTGTTGTCATTTGTTTTATATATATATATATATATATATATATATATATATATATATATATATATATATATATATATATATATATATGTGTTTCTTTTTCTTTTTTTTCTTTGTTGTATGTTGTTTCGTCTCTTAAAGGGGGCTCAAGTGTGGAAACACCTTGGATATTTAATGAGAACAGAGACAGTGTCATTTCCACTGTCTACCAACAGATGTCAATGTTAATTCTTTCACCTGATGGTAAGCCAGATCTGCATGCTTGTGAAGACTCTGTAATAGGTGTACTTTTATGTTGAAGTGTCAGTATCTTTAAAAATAAATAAATATTAATAATAAATAATAATTTGATTTTGCAGAAGAACATTATTTTGGTTGTGCTTCGGCTCTGCGTTACTGTGCGGATGAATATGGTTATCCTACTTCCTCATAAAATATTCACTAGACTTATGAGATATAACCAGTTTAGATGGAAGGATCTCAAGCTGACTAGCTGAAGATGTTACTGTGTCTATACTAATAAACAGTACTTCCTTGAAAATAAATTCTAGCACAGCGCTACAACAACCATAATGAAATGACCCTTCACAATAGATAATGCTTTACCATGAACTCTTGTTAGAGAGATACATATGACAGTCTGTGCAATAAAATACTTTATTCACCTGCTGAGTAAAAAAAAAGCCATTTCCGAAAAGCCAAGCCAATGTCTCTTTTTGCCAGCAGACTCTCTTCTGTTCTGTTTTTTTTTTTTTTTTTTAATGGGTGATTCCCTGGAGGTTTGAGATTTAGCTGCTCCATGTCAGCCTTTCCCACTGGTTGCTACAACTAACCTATGCCCGTCCCACTGTCCCACACCATACAAGTAGCCAGGGCAACTTTTCTTTGTTTACGGATATGACGGAACATACACACAGGCGAGTGTATGTACACAATTTCCTGTGAAAACCATCCCGCCGGGTCTAAAACACTTACCATACTGAATCAGGCTAAGACAAAATCAAGTTTGAAAGGAGGATTGATGATGTATTTACGCATTATTTAAAGTTTGTTAATTTTTAAGAAAAAAGGTTACGCAAGCACACAATCACACAGAATAACATAGCTAACCATTGTCTGTAGCTTTGTCTTTTGCAGCACACATGTTCTTCCTCCTATAAGGACTGGGTTCTTCCTCCTATAAGATGTCACATAACTTGTTGGCATCTGTCTAATTTGACTAGCTTCTACCAAGTAGCAGATGAATCTGCAACAAAATACCATAGCATTTTCTCCTCCATTTTTTATTTTGCTATTCCTTAAGTATTATTTTTAGTTTTTCCTTAAGATTTATTTTCATTTAGCATTGCTTCTCCTCCACCGTCCTTGATCTGCGGCCCATTTTTGGGTTGCAACCCACCGGTTGAGAAGCACAGAACCAGGTGTGTTTATCTGTTTCATACTTCACTCTCCTCCTTGTTTTATATAGAAAGCAGTGGTGCTGATATAGAATATTGTGAAAAGCATTATAAATTGATTACTGGTGTGTTTCTCAGTGTTTTTAGATGATTTGATGTAGTTTCCTGTGGTGTTTGTCTTTCTCTCATGTAATGGTTTCTAAGGCAGCATAGCTTTTGATTACAGATTCCTCGTGGGTGCATCTTTTCTTGTATGGTTGATTGCATTCTGTTTGCCTACAGCTTTTGAATGTGTGTGTGTGTGTATGTGTGTGTATGTGTGTGTGTGTGTGTGTGTGTGTGTGTGTGTGTGTGTGTGTGAAAGTGAGAGAATATGTATGAGAGAGTCAGTGTGCCATTTAATGTTAAAAGAAACATGCAGATTAACACACTGGATTTTTTAAATCATTTTCAGTTAAGAATTTACATAGTCTGAGCCTGTATAGAGAGTATACACACACACACACACACACAATAGACATAATGATTTTTATACTGTACAAACTGTATATTGTATCCCCTAACTCTACCCAAATCCTACCTATCACAGAAAACTTTCTGCATTTTTACATTATCAAAAAACATAATTCTGTATGATTTATAAGCTGTTTCCTCATGGGGACCAAAAAATTACTGGTATTACTATCCACTCACACACACATTGGGTTATATATTATATCAATATAAATGTCACACGTAATTGTGCATCATTTTCTTTCAGCATAATGTCATTCAATATAACACATTCTTGACAGATTTTAGTGATATTCCATGATCCAGCAAAGTGGTTGTATGAAGCTGCATTGTGATGTCATAATGGACTTTGCTCAGAGAGAGAATAGCAGCTGTTTTGGCTCATTTATATGTCTGACATGTTTCTAGGATACGGACCGTTCTGCCGTCTAGTTTGACACTGTTGCCATTGTCAGGTGGACAATCCCCCTTTCAACACTTAAACTGTTCAAAGTAACATATTGTCTTTCAATGAAATAGGAAATAACAGATTTCATCTAAACTAAACAAGGAACCCACACTTTAGCTTGGGGGAAGTCTAATATTTGCACTCACACACACCCACATGGACATTATTATTATATATATCTTGTTATTTAATTTATAACCTCAAACACAATACAGTAAGATCCTTTGGTAAGAAAGAATCTCCTGATTACTGTATAGGTGCATCTCTTTTGGCCACTGTAGGGAATAGATCTCTATATGTCTCTAACATGTTTGTTTGGTTGTTGTATTTGGACCACATGTGGTTTTGCTGTAATATGTGTATTGGTAATGTTTACTCAACAGCTATAGTAGATATGAATGTAATCCCCTCACAAAAACTGTAAAGGAGCTAGTGAAGGGATGAATAATGCAAGATGGAATGTAACATGCTCTGTAATGTGCTTGTCCAGTTTTATTTATACATTTTATTGTACAATCAGTACAAACATTCAACAGTCGTGCACATGAAATGACTTAGAATTCACTGATATATGATGCTTTCTGTGTAATAAAAAATAAAAAAAAATCGTTATAAATTGTCTATATGTAGACACAATATACACCGGCGATGAGCCAAAACATTATGACTGTTGGTCCTCCATGTGCTGCCAAAACAGCACCAACTGAGGCATGGACTCTACAAGACCCCTGAAGGTGTGCTGTGGTATCTGGCACCAAGACGTTAGCAGCAGATCCTTCCAAGTCCTGTAGGTGGAGCCGCTGTGGATTGAACTTGTTGGTTCAGCACATTGCATAGATGCTCAACTGGATTGAGATCTGGGGAATTTGGAGGCCGGGGCAACACTTTGAACTCCTCATCATGTTCCTCAAACCAATCCTGAACAATGTGTGCAGAGTGCATTACTTGCTAAGAGGCCACTTCCCCCAGGGAACACCAGTGTCATGAAGGGGTGTACCTGGGGCCGTATTCATAAAACATTTTATCTCATCTCTTACCACTAAGAGTTCTCCTTAAAGGATTAGTTTACTTTCAAATTAAAATTTCCTGATTATTTACCCCATGTCCTCCAAGATGTTCATGTCCTTCTTTCTTCAGTCAAAAAGAAATTAAGGTTTTTGATGCAAACATTCCAGGATTATTCTCCTTATAGTGGACTTCAATGGCCTCCAAACGGTTAAAGGTCAAAATTATAGTTTCAGTGCAGCTTCAAAGGGCTTTAAACGATACCAGACGAGGAATAAGGGTCTTCTCTAGAGAAACGATCGGTCATTTTCTAAAAAAAATGTATATGCTTTATAAACACAAATGATCGCCTCGCAAGTGCTTCCGCTAGACCGTCTTCCGTATTCTTCAAAAAGCTTATGCTGTATGTCCTACGCCTTCCCTATTCAACTTACAGAACTGACGTGAAGACAGTTCAGTTTTTTCCGTAATTTGAATACGGAAGGCGGTCTGGCGGATGCTGGATATTTGACTTCATAACTCGTTAAATATGTATTTGATCGCTTTGCTTCATAAGGCCTTTATTAACCCACTGGAGCCATGTGGAATATGTTTATGATGGATGGATGTGGATGGAGACACTTTCTTCAGCTCATACTCGTTTGGTAACGCATTACTGCCATTATAAAGCTTGGATGCGTCAGGATATTTATTAATATTTCTCCGATTGTCTTCGTCAGAAGTCATCAGAGCTGGGTAGATTACTTATGAATTGTAATCAGTTATGAGTAATGAGTAATATAATCTCTTAGATTACACATTTTTGGTAATCTGACTACTTTTGGATTACATTTAGATTGCTTTTGTGCTAACCCTTATTTGATGTCACATATATTGTAGGATAATCTTGTAGTATTTTGACAGATACAAAGAAAAAATATATTCTATTCACCAACAAGAGCCTCAACAGATTATTTTTAAAGTGCAATGTATGGACAGTTAATACTTCAAAATACTAACACTAACATACCTGTTAGTGTTTGCTGATAGTAACACTGAATAAAACAAAATCACATCTTATGATTTTAAAACATATTTACTTACAATTAAGTAAATTTAGAAAACAGCAACATTATAAAAACAAATATTGAAAAACATGAAATTCACAGCAATATCACTGCTACATCAAATATTTCATCTATATTTCATATATTATTATTATTATTATTTCAGATATATATTTCATATATATTCATACTTCATCTATATTTCCCCCTCACTGCCGGAAAAACTTGAAAAATCACGAATGTATATAAGCAGCAGGTTTATTATGAAAAAAATATAAATGTTAAAAAATTGAAAAATTAGGAGAATCAATGAATTGTGAACAACTTACTGCCATTGTGTAAATAATATGTAATCATGTAATCCATAAAAAAGTAACTGTAGTCTGATTACGAGTATTTTAAAAAGTAGTTTACTCTAATAGGTTGTTTGCAATAACACGGCTCTGGTGACATGCGAAATTAATGTGGAGGGCAAGCAGTGAAAATTAGAATGAAAGAGATGGAGAAAAGTCCTTACTGTGCTGGAGTAGAAAGGTATAAACAGAAAATCACAACATATTTTGGACGTGAACCTTATGTTATGAAGAGGAGCAATTTTTCTACTGAATTGAAAGACCTGACTGCCATCGAGGTGGTAGATATAGGGAATTCTAGTCTGGGTTGTTTATATCGCGCTGCCTTTCTGCTATAGTGACATTAAGGGCAGTATTTTTGATTTTCTATCGTGATTGTGAAAAATGTCGCCATTGTAAGTCATTTATGCTGAATCGAGAATTGCAACAGGAGCTCACATCATCGGCCAGGGAAAAAAGTGGACGGTGTAATACAATTTTCGCCTTTTCTACGTGTAAAAACAAACTAAGGGAAGCCGTTTGAGGAGGTGACGGGAATACGCCGTATAGCAAATCTAATAATGTCACTGATTGAATCACTCAATAAAATAATCACATAGTTGAGTGTTTTTTCCCCCCACGTCAACCAAGATGTTCATGTCTTTCTTTCTTCAGTCGAAAAGAAACTGAAGTTTTTGATGAAAACATTCCAGGATTATTCTCCTTATAACGGGCTTCAATGGTCTCCATACGGTTGAAGGTCAAAATTAGTTTCAGTGCAGCTTCAAAGGGCTTTAAACGATACCAGACGAGGAATAAAGGTCTTATCTAGCGAAATGATCGGTCATTTTCTTAAAAAAAAAAAACAACAACAACTGTATATGCTTTATAAACAAATATGATCAAGTGCTTCTACCATTCCCCTTTCCGTATTCTTCAAAAAGCTTACGCTGTATGCCCTACGCCTTTCCTATTGTACTTACGGAAAAAACGGAACTGGCGCCGCGTTCGTTCTGTAAGTTGAATAGGGAAGGCGTAGAACATACAGCGTAAGCTTTTTGAAGAATACGGAAAGCGGAAGCACTTGCGTACATTTGTACTTTTTTCAAAAATGACCGATAATTTTGCTAGATAAGACCCTTATTCCTCGTCTGGTATCGTTTAAAGCCCTTTGAAGCTGTACTGAAACTAAAATTTTGACCGTTTGGAGGCCATTGAAGTCCATTATAAGGAGAATAATCCTGGAATGTTTTCATCAAAAACATTAATTTCTTTTTGACTGAAGAAAGAAAGACATCTTGGATGACGGGGGTGAGTAAATTATCAGGAAAATTTTATTTGAAAGTGAACTAATCCTTTAAGAATCCTCTTGACTACTCCTAACTTTTCAAAGATTTATGAGCTAGTTTTAGTGCTAAAATGCTTTGTGAGATACTCTTAGAGCAAAAATTTAGGACTGGTGCGGCAGATGCGCATATTATTTTTTAGAATTTCTCTTAAATCAACAAGTTAGGAGCTCCTTTGGCCTTAAGATGATTTGTGAATAAGGCCCCTGGTCTGCAACAATGTTTAGGTAAGTGGCACGTATCGAATTTACGTCCACATAAATGGCCGCACCCAAGGTTTCCCAGCAGAACATTGCCCAGAGCATCACACTCCCTCCACCGGCTTATTGTCATCCCATAGTGATCCTGGTGCCATCACTTCCCCAGGTAAACGGCACTGCATATACACTCCCATCCACATGATGTAAAAGAAAATGGGACTCATCGGAGCAGTTGAACTTCTTCCACTGCTCCTGAAGCTCACTGTAGGCGCTTTTGACGGTGGACAGGGGTCATATACAGTTGTGCTCAAAATTATTCATACCCTTGGTAAATATGACCAAAGAAGGCTGTGAAAATAAATCTGCATCGTTAATACTTTTGATCTTTTATTTTAAAAAATCTACAAAAATCCAACCTTTCATTGGAGAATAATTTTAAATGGGGGGAAAATCTCATTATGAAATAAATGTTTTTCTCTAATACACATTGCTCTCAATTAATCATACCCTTTTATTCAATACTTTTTGCAACCTCCTTTTCCCATGAGAACAGCTCTGAGTTTTCACCTATAATACCTGATGAGTTTGGAGAACACCTCACAAGAGATCAGAGACCATTCCTTCATACTGAATCTCTCCAGATCCTTCAGATTCCCAGCTCCATGTTGGTGCTTCTTCTCTTCAGTTCACTCATTTTCTTTAGGGTTCAGGTCAAGGGACTGGGATGGCCATGGCAGAAGCTTCATTTTGTGCTCAGTGACACATTTTTGTTTTGATTTTGATGTTTGTTTTGGATCACTGTCCTGATGGAAGATCCAACCACGGCCCATTATATGACTTCTAACAGGGACAGTCAGGTTTTGATTTTTTATCTAGAATCCATGATACCATATATCTGAACAAGATGTCCAGGATCTCCGGCAGAAAAATGGTCAGATGGAAAAAAAAAAAAAAAAAGGCTTTTTAGCAGCAAACATATATTTTCGAAATGACCCTGTTATAGCAACCCAAAGGGTAAAGTCCAACTCTTTTTTTTTGATAATTATTGAACAAGAGAGTCCAGAGAATTGTCCTGCACTGGTTTGGGTCTGATCGGGTGAAAACCCTAGGACTAGTTCGCAAAAGTAGGTTTTTCACATATTCGCGAATAATTAATGAACGATTTGATTGACAGCATTAGTTCTTGAGGCAAAGTTGTTCAGTATGAGGAGATCTACCAAATTATATATTTTGTGTAAATCTGTGAAACACAATGTGATTACTGAGTCGTAAAACTCGCTTTTTCTTTCAAAATTCTTACAGACCTCTAGGACCATGAGTCGAACATGCCCACGGAGTTTCGTTCCGGTCGGCCTCCGTTAACCTTGTCTAATAGGTGCTCAAACTTCATTGGCCAATGGCGGTTTTTGAGATACGCCAGTGTCCTCATAGACTATCATGCCCCCTTGGACCAAGACACTTCATGGCAAATTTCAAGTTGATTAGACTAACGGTTGCGTAGTTACAGCCGTTTTCATGTTTTTTTCTTTCTTCAAATTATAGCGCCACCTAGTGTCCAATCAACGCGATTTTTTATCGTGACCAAAGATTGAGCCCATACACACGGGAACCAAGTTTGGTGCAAATCTCATTTCTTTCTCTAGTTATAGCCATTTTAGTAGAAGTGGCTCCGCCCACATCGTACGTTTTGGCGCCCCTTAGCGACCATGAACCAATTTTTTTTTGTGATAATTATTGATGTTCAGACTCCAGAGAACATTTCTGCACTGGTTTAGTTCCGATCGGGTCAAAGACCTAGGACTAGTTCGCAAAAGTAGGTTTTTCAATAAAAAACAAATACCCGAAAATTTCGCCAGGGTGACAAGCGAATCAGACATGCATCTTGTCCGCCTTGAGCCAAAGATAAGACACTTGAGCCTGTGTCTAACTGTTCAGGAGTTATGAGCCATTTCGTACTTTGGACCGCTGTAGCGCCCCCGTCAGGCCGATCGGGGCGAGCCTTGGTGACGTTGTAGGCGGTATGAGTACTACCAGCCCTCAAGTTTCAAGTGTCTATGACTTACGATCACTTTTAGGGGAGAATGCTGGTCCTTGGAAAATGTAACAATTTCAGCGCTATGCGCTTGAACCCCTAATAATTAAGTGTCCCAAAATAGCTCTGCACTGATTTTGTGATATTGACTTCTGATGGGCGCCACCTACATGTTTGCTTCAGCTCAGAGCTCAAAGGGTTAACGTGCTTCTCCTTGAGAGTGAGCAGATTCATTACACACGCGCATTCTCCAGGGTAGCACAGAGTGTGTATTTGGATCTATCAGCCGAGGCGGTAGCTAGTGCAGATTTCACGTGCACTCATCAGTACCACAGGAAGGAATGATTACTGTACTTCATTCAGAAAGAAGCTCACGGCAACAATCAGAGCAGGATGCATTTCACATAAATGAAGCCATTACTGATCCAGCTGCCAGCCAGCGAATATGATATGATGGCGATGTCCTCTGGGGGACAGACAGTGGTCCATTAGTGCGGCTGGATGCCTCGTTAGTGCTCCAGATGTCCAAAAAGACCTCTCTCCGAAAGGACGCGCCTCGGTCGTGCCCGCGCGGACAGGAAAAAGTGAAGATCGAGATCACTCAAGATGAATCTTTTACTCGTTTCTGACCGTAAAAACCAGGTACTTTGACCATGGTCGCTGAGACCGGAGCGTTTTAATCATTATAAAACGATATTCCAGTTTATTTTTTAACGATTATCTACTAGTGTACTCTCCATCAGCGGTGTATTTGTTGTTGATGTGTCTCGCGTATCTCTTTGCAACGCCCATGATCTTCTCTACCTGAGGGGGAAAATACAAACGGAGAAAAACTTCTGAACATCAGCCTGTAGGCGTTTGTCACCACGTGGACTCAGATGTGACCGGTGGAGGGTTTTAGTCAAGACAGACACGATGAGCGATGCCATGGATGACTCCGGTATTATCCGCCGGCGGAGGATGCAGGTGAGACGTTTTATTATTCACAAACTGGTTCACATTAAAGCTGTTGCAATCGATTTTTTTAACATCCCATATAAAATGTATTTACTACATGACATGACTGAAATCGACGTCCTGACTGAGAAATCACAGCAGTTACGCTGGAGCCAATCAGAAACTCCCTCTGTCTGTCAATTATTTAGAGTGTTCGGGTTTGCGAACATCGGGTTGGCTGGCGTGACTTCGAGGGCGGGGTTCTGGGGAGGGCGTATCATTTAAATGAGCAAAACGGTTGAAAATTTGTTTTCAATTCCAATGAATGGGAACTGGAGCTTTCAAGCTCTAAAATATAAGAAAACAAACAAAAACACATTAAAAGTATCACATACTTGGTCCATATGAGTTATATTCCAAGGAAGAGTGAATGTGAAGGGCACCAAAAATACCTGAATCCATTTTCATGGCCAGGGACAGTGTGTATGCTAATTAAAGTAGTTTTTTTTTTTTTTTTTTTTTTTTTTTTTTTTTTTACACTTCACTTTTTTGCACTTAAAGATGGCTAAGATTGTTCATTGTAAATGGAACTCCTTTGATTTAAAATGTAGTTTGCACAGTGCGATAAACACTTAAACGCTTTACTTAACACTAATTCTTTGCCCAACAAAAAGTAAATGTGAAGTGTTATCTAAACCATAACAGGATTAGATTTGTTTTCATTGTCAGTTACTCAGTAGGTTCCAGCGTACTCACAGGAGTTCATATTTGCTTTGTGGCTTGGGAGTTATTGTTTTCATGTCTCCGGTTCTTGCCCAGAGCAACATGAACGGAAAAAAAGCATAAAAGAAGTTTGGAGCTGTCGTATTATTGTTGGTACAGCACGGAAACCATCTGCTGTTCTATAAAGTCAAAACAAAATGTGTGCGTATTACTTTCACTTCCCCTCTTTCACTGCTGAAAATAAACAAGCCATTTTCAAGCTCCAGCTGATCTGGGTTTCAGAGGCACTCCACCCCAGACAGCTAGACATTTTGCAAAAAGGTCACCACTTTTCAGCTCCTTAACTGGAAAATAAGAGAATTCAGTGTTTATACTTTAGCTTAAAGTGCTGGACATCAGTATTAGCGGCTCATTTTGACAGCAATTTCAGTAACTTTTTCATCACATTCTATACATATCCATTTACATTGCACTGTTTTACTGTACATATGTCATATTTGCACTGGTTACATTTGTTTAAATTGTACATTTTTGTATGTGTGTGCACTTAAATGAGACTAAATTTCATTGTACAGCTGTACAATGACTAAAGGTTTTCTATTCTATTCTAAGCCAAGCCCATAATGCATTTCAAAATGTCTATACTCATTGTTGTTACTTGTAAAATGAATTGAGTCATTTCAATGAAGAATAAAGCATTCCTTGATTATTATTATTATTTTTTTTTTGTGATAAAAGAGTTCATTGGATCATTAAAAGTGGTATTAATTCTGCATCGTTTAGTTTCAGAACTCAAAACTTCCTCCTTAGAGAAAAGAGTATTTATTGAAATTAAATTGTGAAAATGGTTTGTTCCATTGCATTCTTCCGCAAATGTTGCCATTTGAACACAATGAACAGTAACCTGGCCTGTTCAGTCACCGTAAGGTCATACGGATAGAATCTAAACACCACAGGTAAAAAACAAAATGATGCTTCAAAGCTTTACGAATCTTTTGTTTCGAATCAGTGATTTGGAGCGTGTATCAAACTGCCAAAGTCACATGAACTACTACTGAAATTTCGAAACACTTATGATGTAACGAAGACTCGTTTACTGAAATCATGTGACTTTGGCACTCTTGAACCACTAATTCGAAACAAAAGATTCGTAAAGCTACGAAGCAGTGTTTTGAAATCAGCCATCACTAGATATTGTTGAATAAAGTTGTTATTTTGGGGGTTTTTTTTTGGCGCACAAAAAGTATTCTCGTCACTTCATAACATTAAGGTTTTAAATATGTCTTTAGTAACTTTCTGGGCATCTGAAAGTGTTAATGATCTTGCTGGCAATGCAGGCCTCACTGAGTCATCATATTTTATCAAAAATATCTTAATTTGTTTTCCGAAGATGAACGAAGGTCTTACAGGTGTGGAATGGCATGAGGGTGAGTAATTAATGATGGGATTTTCATTTTTGGGTGAACTAACCCTTTAATAAAAACAAACAAAACAAGACATAATTTCACTGTCATATTCAGGATCTGCACTCTGGGAGACACATATCCAGGTTTGCAGCTCTGCTTTCTGCCAAAAAGCCATCTGGACTAGGAGATGCGAAGATGGAACAGCTTTCAGCCTGCAAAGCATTATGGGTGATTAAATGTAGACCACAAATTAGTGGTTGCTTTCAGGGATGCCAGGGAGTTTTGACCAACTTAAGGCTTTGTTTTAGGAAGCACTTCTGAGAAATATGTCCACTTGGGAATTCTAGAAAGCTTAACGATTGGATGCAGCTTTATTGTGTGAAGGTGCATCAAAGCGGTGTAAAGCCCACAGTCAGTTAGTATACGGCATGGATCAGTGTGTGTGTACATACAGGATGCATAGATTTCACTAGCGACCACTTTGATTCTTATAAATGCTTACCAAGGCATAGGCTTACAGGAAATGCTTACAGAGACACATACACACTCCTCCTCAACACACATTCAAGTCCATACCATCAGAGCCCCCTGCGCTGGATATAAGGAGGGTCTGATTTTCCTAGGACAGACAAGGTCTGCTCTTTTAAGCCCCATTAGGCAGTTAATGGCAGCCTAACAGCTTATGGCCTTGCAGAATAAATATGATAGAGAGTTTGTAAAGAAGCGATGGGTAATCCTTTTAATAATATTCAATATATATATCTCAATATATTTTATGTAAATGCAAAAGTATAATATAGTAATTAAAATAATACATGCATTTTCCATAATCTTTTGTCACTAAATAAAAATAAATATATTTTATTATTGTATTTTATTTTATATATACCAATTTAAGAAAACCGTAAAAACAGCAATACCTACATTTCTGTTCAGCAATACCACATACCGTTCAAAAGTTTGGGGTTGGTTAGGTTTTTTTTTTTTTTTTTAAACAGTCTCTTATGCCAGTGGTTCCCAAAGTGGGGGTCGCGAGACATCGAGGGAGGGCTCGCGAGATGTTTTCCAGAACTAAAAATAAATATTTTTAATGATTAGAAATAGCATATTTTATGAATAATTGTACCAAAAAAACATGCAAATAAAAAAAGGCATGAACCTTTCGATTTTCCTTCCCCTCCACCGTGACTCATGAGGTGATTACGACAGATTAACGACATATTAGCAACAGCAGCAGTTGCAGCAGGTCAATTTACAGCACCATGTTAAACATTCAGAACATTCATGTGCACGTAGGTAATTCTTTAGGCTTTGGATATTATTTTTGTCGGAATGAAACGTTGGTTAATATCGACCAAAGACAACGCAGGAGGAGAGCGGAGAAGCACCACCGTCAGGAGACATAATGGATAGCACTCGTCTCTTCGTGAAGGTGGAAAAACAAAGTTATTTATGACCTGAGGGATTTCTTGTAAAAAGATTTAAAAGTTTTTGGGTTTTTATCCATTTTAAGTTTTACTTTTTAAAATGTTTGTGATTTTAACAAAGCTTAAGTTTAAATGTTTTGCCACTTGCGTGAGCAAGTATATAATATATACATCAAAAGTATTACTTTATATAAATATAAAGTAATGAATTGATTAAAACGTTTAAATGTAGTGCGTTTAAACGTGACATCTATGAAATATAGTGTATACAAAGAGAATCGCAATACTGACAAGCCATGTTCAGTAACAACTTTTGGATTAAAAAAAAAAAAAAAAAAAGATAAATGTGATAAACAGCCACGGATCAGTTGCGCAATTGCAAACGCAGCATATGTGAAAGCACAATAGCGCGTGCTGCATATGTACTGGCATGTTCACCTAAACGCCAGGTAAGGTGCCATTTTCCTTGCTTTACCCGAGACAAACAAGCCACGTGTTGACTGTGTAACAGAGACTTTAAATTATATGCATCTATGGTGAAATTACTATTCCGCGTCAATATGTGTTTATTTTAATGCGAACAGTGCGCTATAGTTTTAATTCAGGGCGGTGCAGCGCAGCAAAAATAGACTGTGCGTAAATGATCGCTGCACTGCTGCAGACGTACCGCTCCTGGAACTCACTGCCGGACTGCATGCGTGTGCAGTGTGAACGCTCTAATCCGTTAATATGGGCGCGGGGAAAAATACGCACCGCATACGCACTGCAAACAGAGTATGTGTGAAACAGGCGTCAGTGCATGTGCGCCATTGCGCACAACTTTGTATACTTTGACCACCTCCGAATATAGTGGGGGTCGCGAGTCACTGGCATCGTTATTTTGGGGGTCGTGGGCTGAAAAGTTTGGGAATCCCTGTCTTATGCTCACCAAGGCTGCATTTATTTGATCGAAAATACAGCACAAACCGTAATATGTAATTTATTCCTGTGATCAAAGCTGAATTTTCAGCATCTTTACTATAGTCTTCAGTGTCACATGATTCTTCAGAAATCATTCTAATATGATGATTTGATGCTCAAGAAATATTTCAGATTATTATCAATGTTGAAAACAGTTGTGCTGCTTCATATTTTTGTGAAAACAGTGATTAATGCTTCCTTGATGATTAAAAGTATTAATTAATTTATTTTTTTAAATGTTGACCCCAAACTTTTGAACAGTAGTGTATTTTTATACACACAAATCTCACATGGAGACTGGACCTTTATTGAATTATGATTCAAATGAAAAGAGTTTTGAATAAATTCATTGACATAATTATGCTTATACAGGTATGATATTTCAGTGAATCTGTTCACGGTTCACTGAAATATATCATAGGCTACAAGCATAATTATGTGTATATTCTATTACTATAAAACAGCATTATGGTAATCTTAACCTATACACTATAAGGGATGACAATGAAGTAGCTATTTGAATCATATTTAAGGGCGCACATAACTTTTTGGTCTGGTTCTTAAGGGAACATCTGGAGATGTTGCTTGGTACTCACTGTTCTCCTCACTATCTTCTTTTCTCTCGAACATGGTAGATGATGATGATGAATTTTTTTTTTTTTTTTAATTAACACTAATGACACAGACAACAGCAAGAATATTAGGCCGCTGTCACTTTAAGAAGGAAAGTACGGACCGAATATGCTGACACACATCCGGTTTCTTTCTCAATTGTTCGCTAATGACATACACAACCGAGAGAATACTTGCCGATACAGGTATTTTGACATTTTGTGTGTCCCTTGCGTTGTCGGAAATGCGTCTCTCTCTCTCTCTGCGTGCGTGCGCTTAGGTGTGTGAGGCTGTGCGCACAGATAACAGTTCGCGAGTCCCAATTTTCGCCTCTTCTTCCGCTTTTAAAGTAGTTTGAATGTGTTAATTGGCGAGACAAAACACGTCCAAATGATAAACTTTCACTCTATGATGGCCAAACTTAGCAGTTAATCCGCGAATCACATGCGCGCTGAACCGTTGGGCCTTATCTGTACGGATCCCGGATTAACTGCCATCCGTTGCACCCCTAATAATTAAAAAACACACTTATCATCATGATTGCTATCTTACTAGAGATGGAGAAAAAGCCTACTCCAGTAAGTAAACGTGTTCCTGTGACCCAGTCCCCAAAAATGTTGGTACTAAAAAGCGCTTCCCTCAACGTTTTCTGGTGCCCCATCGTTTAATTGTACCACGCATGCGCACCAGTTATGTGATCATATTTTTAAAACGAAGCAAAAAATATTGATTAGAAAGTCTCAACTTATATCTTCATATGTAGGTATGTAATATTTTTGTATTATATTCTGGCTGCTAAAAGACTGAATCTTGGATGATTCGGTAAATACTCACTGGTGTATATTTGTGGAGTAATTTCAGCCTGTCTGTTGAATCTCTCTAGCTGCCCTATGATTGACAGCCTGGTCTGGCAGTGTGGCGACTGCGTTATTACCCTCATCCCTCTTTTCCATCCCTCGTTTTATCTCCTGTTAGAACGAGGGGGCTTTCTCTCCTGGGCGTTGAGCCCAGTCTGTTTCATTAGTCTCAGCTGTAGGCTGAATGTTATTCATCACCGGTCTGGAAGTTCACAGACTTAATGAGCCCAGTGTTTGTCAATATCGCTCTTTTGCCATTATGTCAAGTGCATTCTATGGATATGTTACTTTCTGCGTCTTATATTGTTTCAGTTTGTGGCCACTCCATTGGGAATGAGAGAAAAGTAGAAACAGGCTTGAGAAGGTGGCTGCATCCCAATTTACACACTTACAAGTACATACTTGAGTGTGTAGTAAGACAGTACAGCAGTATTGGGAGGGATATGCTGTCACTTCATAAAATTGTCTCCGTGTTGACAAAGAGTATAGAACCCAAGAGGCGAAACTCTGATGCTTTTTGGGTAACAGCCACGAGGAGGCGCTTCGGTAGCGCAGCAGCCATTTTGGGGTGAAAATACCAACTGGACAATAGAATCCATCACATCTTACGCACCCAAAATCGGCGAATCTCACAGCTAAATCAGGAACGCAATAGAAAATTTCTCAAATTCAGTAAATTTTATGACACCTACAGTAAATGTTGTATTGTCTTAGCCTATATATGTTTTAATATTATCAGTTGTGGAATCCAACCATTACACATCTGAGGTAATGTAAGTTAGCCTACTTTATTGAGTATTTCCATTTTATGCAACTTTACATTTTACTATTAGTAGTAAATTAATAATTAGTAAAGTTAAGATCATCATGTTTGTAGCGTGATCCAGGTGATTAAAGTGGAGTAAATTACTCCACAAGGTCTGAAATATATACGTTTTAATCCCCTGGATTAAGCTACAAACATGATCTTATAGAACATGATGCATTGCTGTCTGTTATCCCATAATTCCCACTTTTGGACACAGTGGCTTTGTTTTTTTGTTTACATATTCTTGCTTTAACGGACATTAATATTTACTGTCAAGCTGTTATATATTTATTGTCCAGCATTCCCAATTTTTCTGATGCATGTCCTTGTTAATTTAATTTCATATGTTGGTATTAATTTAGTGTTTATAATGCTAATACTTGAACTTGAAAGAATTTTAAATTAAACCCAAACTGACTGGGTTTCTAGAGAGCAAAGGCTTTGTGAAACAAGTGGAAGACTTAAACACAAAGTCTGTAAAATAAACTGTTAAAAGGATTTGATGATCACTAGCGATAGTATTTTATTCTGTGTTGTCATCATTCAGGTTGGATTTCAGCTTTAATGTTTGTTTTTTTTTGTTTTTTTGTTTTTTTAACAAAGCAGCTGATATTGCCATAGAAACTAGTGGACTGCGAGTCACTTTCACCCCAAAATGGCTGAAGCGTAGGGCTGCTGCTGGGCGCCAGTGTTGCAATGGAACGTTCTATTGAGTTTCGCTTCTTGTCAGTGTATATTCTTTGGTATTGATATCACAGAATTTGCATTAGCATTAGCATCTAATTAAACAAATGTGATGTTGCAGACCCTGTTGCATTCTGTGTGATTTCAAATCATTGGTCATTAGCTATTCATGCTGTGACAGTCAAGCCAGCGGATAACCGGAAGATTCAAAGTCACTAGGGATTGGCGAACTTTAAATGACTTAGTAACCGAGATTGGGTTAAAATATCAAATGTCCCTTTAGCCTTCGCTAAAGACAATGAGGACAGTGGGAGAAGACGCTCTTACTGCCCTTTTCAACCCTGACCTATGACCTAAACATCCAAACAATGTTCTAATAAATAAATGAAGAAATACTAGGATCAGAAGAGTAGAGAATCTCTTCCTCTCACAGTTCCAACAGAGTTCAAAGAGGAAAACGCAACGATGAAAATGTAAATGAAGTGCTGCTGTAGAGAAAATAACAGCTTCTTTTTCCTGCTCTCTTGCTCCCTGTAGAGTACAGACAGTCGATAAGCAGAAAGACACACTCAAAGATTTGGTCTAAGAGATAATGCTGCATGCAGTCTCGGAATGGAAATCAGAGCTCAGTTTTGTGCTGTTTTCCTTATTTTTAGCTCATAGGGTCAGGGGTTTCAGCAAACCTCTGACAATCAGTATTACCGCTCTGGTGTTCCTTGCTTAGGGTTCATACTTGTGATCGTCAGCAGTCAAAACAGACCAGATAACTGTTCTATTTAGCTTTTTCATTTAGCCACAAAACTCACCAAGTTTTGTACCATTCCGATGAAGTAAAAAATGTAAAAAATTTGAATCTTGGGCCAGTAAGAAACCACCAAGAACACCCTAGCAACTGCATAGCAATGCCGTGACAACCACCCTCAACTCCCTAGCGAGTTTTGCACAGAAACTTCACACATTTTCTTCAGAAAATGTAAAAATCTAGTCGAAATGAAAATAGAGGCCATTTTAAATAATACATCCATCAGTCCTTTGAAAGGTTTTCTAATGTAATGAACTGATCTGCTCTCTAATACTGTTGTTTCCCCCTCATTGTCTCATTTGTCAACTGCTGCATCCTTTCTATTCATCTTTCTGTTTCCTCGGGCTCTTCACTCATGTTTTTCTCTCTTTTCTCACTGCTTCATTTACATTCTGTGAAGTAGCTATGGAGACTCTTCCTTCAGTTTGACATGAGTGTGATCAGTGATGTCTGTCTATCTATCTATCTATCTATCTATCTATCTATCTGTCTGTCTGTCTGTCTGCATTAAAGCGTGAGGGCTGTAATTAAATGGTGCTAGGTAGATATTGTATAAATCAGTGTTATTTTATTATTATTTATATACTATTATAGTATTTATTAATAATTTATTAAATACTATAATTTAGTATTTAGCTTCTGTTTATATATTTTCACATTTAATTTTAGTAATTAAATAAAGTTGTAGTAACTTTGTTCTTTTGTCATATGTATTGTTTTTATATTTCTTTTTAACTTTATTTTTATTCTCAGGCAACATTTCTAATGTTCATTTAAATTTAAGTTATTTATATTTCATCTTTATTTCAATTAATAAAAATGATTTTTAAAGGTTTTAGTTAACAATAATAACACAGGTATAAACACATCTATATTAAACACATTCTCATTTTGTCATCTATTGCTTTTCATATCACACTTGTTTGTTACTGCTTTCCTAAGTTCCCATTGGCAGCTGACTAACTATATTACTTAAGACTTCTAATGCTGATATCTTGTTGGTCACTGATTTGTTTTTTTTTACCAGTCAAGATCCAGAAATGTAAAGATGAAGCGCATTTCTGGAAGTTTATATATTGTTTAATATATTAAACAAATAGAAAAGTAACATGCTTTGTTTGAGAAGAGTATTATGGTCATAAATTAAAAAATTAAAGTATCTACTTAAAGTGCAGAATGTAGCACACACATATACACACACAGTGGCCACAGACTATTTGTCCAGTTAATCCTTCATTAGTTGCTCAGTGACGCCAATCATGCTGGCAGGGAAGCCCTTGTCATACACGATGTCATCAAAATGAGTCACAGTGGGTGAAGTCATTTCCTCCTGACAGAAGCCCTTAGTGTACCATCACATGCACCAGCATGGCCTCTTTCCCGCTGTCTTAACATGTACTCTCTCTCTCTCTCTCTCTCTCTCTCTCTCTCTCTCTTTCCCCAGTGACCTTGTTTGTGTAATTGGCCAGTTTAATGTTTTGGGCATTGTTCACCCCTAAGTGCTGTCCTCCCTCTCAGTGATCTGAAGAGCATTATGGGTCATAATGAATGTCAGCTGCCATAAGATTATTCCAGTTTGGATTCATCAAGATATTTATGTCTTAAAGCAAACTAGTATTGAGCAGTTATTGATGGTATCATTTTACACTGGGTAATATAATCACTCAGTCTATCATTTTTCTCTCTCTCTTTTCCAGAAGGATCTTCCCCTGCCCAGGAAGAGCAGTGGGTGAGTGTAGCAAATTTGCTTTACTTGATTTGATTCTGCATTTATTTGTCCAAATGTTGTCTGTGGACTTTTTTTTTTGCTGTGACCTAGCATAATGTGATCCTGAGTAAAAGCTCTTTTCCCAAACCCAATTCTAAACAAACAACCACAGATTTTTCACTACACCTGTCAACATTGAAATTGCTTGCTGTGTTGAATAAAAGTTTGACAGATGAAAGTCGGAATCCTAAGATATTATGTAAACTCAGGGAAAATGGGAACACTCCCAACATTTGCATTTTTTTATGACATCAGAACAGATAATGCAGAGTCACAATAATATCATGCTGCAATAGTGTGGCAGAATACAGTAGTTCAAGAGTGCAGGAAGTAATACTGTAATGCAGGAATGCAGCAATACACCAGTGCAGTAATGCAGCGAGGAATGCGGTGATACATCAGTGCAGGAACACATCTTTACATCAGTGCAGCAATGCAGGAACACAGCAGAGTAATGCAGGGATGCAATATTACTTTCACGAGTTTGCCTGCCCATCCAGTCTAGACTATGTTCACACTGCAGGTAAATGTGGCCCAAATCTGATTTTTTTTTTGCCCACATGTGACTCATATCTGTTTTCCCCATGACAGTGTGAACAGTACAAACCACATGAAATCTGATATTTTCAATTCCAGTTATAAACGTGTAATCGCTTACTTTAATGTCCTCCATGTTTACTTCCGTATGACAGCGCGTTGCCAAGTCTGCAATTTTTCAGAATTGGGTTACTTTTTCACTGTTGCCGCGGGTTGTTTTGCAACTCCGTGGATTGAAGTGACCACACTAACAAGATATTTAACCCACAGAATGCGATTGGGCTAGTTTTGGACTAGTTTTGAGAAGCAATTGAGTGGATTTTGTGGTAAAAACCTGGCAACCCCGTTTGTATTGTTCTTTTGTACATACAGGTCAGTTCAGAACCATGATGTGTTCACACTGGAAATCTGATATTGGCCACATTTAAAACAACAATGTGAACAGCTATACAAAAAAACTGGTCTGAGCAAAAATCGGAATTGATCATTAAGGCTTTCTGTGAACGTAGCTTTAAAAGGGTCCTTGATTATGATTTCACTTTTTTAACTTTAGTTAGTGCATTCTAAAAGTTGTAACTTCTTCCTAAGTCTCTCCATCAGTGTCCGACTCCAGTTGAACAATGTAAGGCTGAACACCATTGCTGACAATTGTCATCTTGGCTGCGTGAGATTCTCCAGCTTTGTTGTTGTTGAGCAACTGAAGCGTGAGCTGCTGAAGCTCCGCCCTCTTCTGAAAAGGGGGCTGGAAGCAGCAGGTCATTTGCATTTAAAGGGACACACACAAAAACGGCGTGTTTTTGCTCACACCCAAATAGGGGCAAATTTGGCAAGCTATAATGAATGATCTGTGGGCTATTTTGAGCTGAAACTTCAGAGACACATTCTGAAGACACCAGAGACTTGTGAAAAGGGGCATAATATGTCCCCTTTAATAGTTAATGGTAAATAAACTTGGCTTGATGTTTTCAAAGGAGGCTCAAACCTGAGGCTTGGCTCAAGCTCTGAGCTCAACCCTCCTATATCGGTACTACATATGGAGAATAAGAGTAATACAGGAGGAGATGGGAAGGTGGAGGGATGCCGGAAGAATTGTCACTGGGACGGCACAATGACTGCTGCTTATATATGCTCGTAATGATGATTGACAGGACTCAATGATTAGGCTCCTCTTGAACCTACGTTTGGAACGTCATTTAGTGCTGCAATGCAGTAAAGCATCAATACACTAGTGCAGTAATGCAGCGATACATCAGTGCAGCAATGCAGGATTGCTGTAATGCAGGGATGCTTTAAAACTTTAGTGCAACGATGCAGGCATATGTAAGGAGATGCAGGAGAGACGTAATCCAGTAATACATTAGTGCAGCAATGCAAAAACACAGTAATGCAGTAATACTTAAGTGCAGTACTGGTAGAGTGCAACAGCATGGGGTTCAGTAATGCAGTACAGGCTTGCAGTGATATATGAGGGCATCAATGCACCAGTGTTTAAGATCATTTTGAAGTACTGTAGGGGTTCCAGGACAGGAGTACTGGAGAGCAGTGGTTCTCAACTGGTTGTCGTGACCCCAAACTGCGTCTGTCCTTATAGTTTTGCAGGGGGAAAATGCTACATGCAAATACTAAAATGCAACCAACCATACAACTATGCATAGTTAGGACAGGAAAATGAATAGTCTTATTAACTTTTAAAACACAGGAGAAAACGCTTCCCATATCTTTTATTGTTGACTTCAATCACCATGCATTCAATCACCCAATGGTATTTTGTCATCATGTCAAAGATGCCAACATCATCGAAAGCCATAAACAGAAATATGTAAGAAAATACAACACACAATAAATTAAATACTTGCAACTTGCACATGAGTATCCATGGTTTTTGGCAACCACAGTGTGTTTTGTGTGGTGAATTATTGGCTTCCAAGAACATGAAACTTTGAAATTAAAGAGTTAATTGCTTATCTAAAGGACAAAGTATTTATCTGAAGGACATTTTGTTAAAGGGTTAGTTCACCCAAAAAATTCTGTCATTAATAACTCACCCTCATGTCGTTCCAAACCTGTAAGACCTTCGTTCATCTTCAGAACACAAATTAAGATATTTCTGATAAAAATGGCTCAGTGAGGTTTCCATTCCCTGCAAATTAATTAACACTTTCAATAGCCCAGAAAGCTACTAAAGACATATTTAAAACAGTTCATGTGACTACAGTGGTTCAACCTTAATGTTATGAAGCGACAAGAATACTTTTTGTGCGCCAAAAAAACAAAATAACGACTTTATTCAATGATATATAATGATGGGCGATTTCAAAACACTGCTTCATGAAGCTTCGAAGCTTTACAAATCTTTTGTTTCTAATCAGTGGTCCGGAGCACTGCCAAAATCACGTGAACCATTGAGATTTCGAAACACTTATGAGGTAACGAAGTTTTGTTTACTGAAATCACGTGACTTTGGCAGTTTGATACATGCTCCGAACCACTGATTCAAAACAAAAGATTCGTAAAGCTTCGAAGCTTCATGAAGCAGTGTTTTGAAATCGGCCATCACTAGATATTGTTGAATAAAGTCGTTATTTTGGCACAAAAATTATTCTTGTCGCTTCATAACATTAGGGTTGAACCACTGTAGTTACATGAACTGTTTTAAATATGTCTTTAGTAGCTTTCTGGGTGTTTGAAATTATAAATTAACTTGCTGGGAATGGAGGCCTCACTAAACCATCAGATTTCATCAAAAAGATCTACATTTGTGTTCCGAAGATGAACGAAAGTCTTATGGGTTTGGAACAACATAAGGGTGAGTAATTAATGACAGAATTTTCATTTTTGGGTGAACTAACCCTTTAATTTTCAACAATATCCAATTTTAGCACTGTGTTGCTGTCCAATGTAAAATCCCGTTATCATGACTCAAAACCAGTGTAGAGCCAGTGCTGTGGAGTCTGAGCCTTGCAGACAGTGAATGAGGCGCTAGCCTTGGTGCTGAACCTTCTCTGGCATGAGAGACTCCCTGTGTGTGTTTCCTCTGTGTCTCCCTATCTGTCTACACTGAACACTTGTGTGTGTGAACTTCTGTCTGTTGATTCCCTATATATAGAATCACAACACCTCCCTTTCACAGATTTGGTGTTAAGAGAGTGTGTGACTGTGTGGGCTTCATTATCTCCTGTGAAAGTTTTGTCTTTTTGTACGCTGATCAGATCAGAATGGCTGTTGTTAGTAATGGGCTCTGTTGTGGGCAGTGCCACCACATTAGTAGCATTAACATAACTGCTAAAGAGCCTCTCCACAGACAGACACACACAATACAGGTGCTTGAATGTGTGTGTATGAATAGAGCTCTCTTGGGAGGTGTATGAAGAGACAAGGAGATGTGGAAGGGCTTTTGTAGTTTCTTATGACAGCTAATAATGGATGAGTCTTTTGTGCTCAGTACAGGTCACGCTGTTTAATTGGGCTGATACAGTAGATTAATCAGCAGACGATCAATATGACATTTCCAGGACTGCTGAACTTCGCTGGCTGTAATCAGGATACAATCTCACCACTGTCTGGACCGCCATGACTTTCAGAATGTCTCATATCCACAAAACTACACAGTCACTCTAGCAACATTTTCCTTGGCCTTGGGTATCAGATGTTTTTGGTGGCTGTGGCTTTTTTGATTTATTTTTATTTTTTTAATGAGATTTATGTAATTTTATTTTGAGAAATCCTTTTAATTTAAGCATTAGATTCAAAGTGCAATTTCAGATTAATTTTCATATTTAGATTTAAGGTGTTGCTGCCAGTGTTGGGGGTAATGCATTACATGTGAGTTACGTAATCAGATTTACAACAAAATATCTGAGTAACTTTTTCAAATAAGTAACACAAGTTACTTTGTTGTCCCATTTTTTGACTGACACCTCTCCCCCATCTTGAGAGAAATTGAGAGTAAGTGCAGAGGTGTTGTGTAAACATATGGTTATTGTAGTTTTAGACTAAATGTGAGCATTATTTACCCAATTTACTTCTTCTGCTGCATCCTATTCTTCTGTATTCCAGAGTGGCAGCACAGCTGAAAGGTTTGTTTAAGCTGCACCCTCTACTGTTCAGGTGTGAATTTGCATTACCTTCAGCCTGAGACTTATTCATTCCACCTTTGGTGTGAAAGGGCCTTTACATTTGCCAAAAATAGAACTATGTTGTAAAAACAAACAGCCCAGCCCAGATGAGAAAAAGTATGCAAAAATAATGTAACGCATTACTTTTCATAAAAAGTAACTAAGTAATGCTATTAGTTTTTTTTTTTTTTTTTTTGTGAGTAACACAATATTGTACTGCATTACTTTTAAAAGTAACTTTGCCCAACACTGATTGTTGCATTTAACATTTTTTAGTTATTCTTTTTTAAATGAGGTGTTCAACAGTTTAAATATTTTTTTGTGTATGTGTGTGCATTCATTTAGAGTAAATCTGTAAAATGTTTAGTGGAAAACCTGCAGAAACATTTTTACTGTATTTTATTACTTTAATAACATAATTTGGCAATTTGAGATGGATGGATGGATGGATGGATGGATGGATGGATTGATGAAACGAAGGAAGGATGGATGATGGAACAAATTAATGAACGAAGGATGATGGATGGGTAGATGGATGGATTGATGGAATGAAGGAAGGATGGATGGATGATGGAACCAATGATGGAACAAATGATGGAAGGATTATGGATGGGTGGATGAACGAGGGAAGGATGGATGATGGAACAAATGAAGGATGGATGGATGATGGAACAAACGATGGATGGATATATGGATGGAACAAATGATGGATAGATGGATGAATTAATTGAATGAACAGATGAAGGATGGATGGATGAAATGTTTAATGGAAAACCGGCAGAAACATTTTACTGTATTTTATTACTTTAATAACATAATTTGAGATGAGAAATATTTATTTATTTATTATTGAGAAATAATAAATAAAAAATGTTAAATGCAACAATCAGTGTTGGGCAAAGTTACTTTTAAAAGTAATGCAGTACAATATTGTGTTACTCAAAAAAAATAGCGTTACTTAGTTACTTTTTATGAAAAGTAATGGGTTACATTACTTTTGCATTACTTTTTCTCCTCTGGGCTGGGCTGTTTGTTTTTACAACATTTATTTTTGGCAAATGTAAAGGCCCTTTCACACCAAAAGTGGAATGAATAAGCCTCAGGCTGAAGGTAATGCAAATTCACACCTGAACAGTAGAGGGTGCAGATGGAACGATTGAACAATTAACGTTCATTAATTTGGTGGAACGAATGAACGTACGAAGAAGGATGGATAGATTGATGGAACAAAGGACGGATGGATAGATGATGGAATTGATGATGGATGGATGGGTGGAACAAATGATGGATGATATATAGATGGAACAATGGAAGGATGGATGATGGAACAAAGGATGGATGGATGGACGGACGGACGGATGATGGATGGAACAAACAGTGGATAGATGGATGGAAAGAATGATAGAAAGATGGATGGAACAAACAGACGAAAGATAGATAGAACAATGGATGGATGGAAAAAAATGATGGATAGATTATGAAATGAATGTATGGTGGATGGATGAATGGATAGATGGATAGATAGATCTGAGTGATGTTTCCATTGTCAGACTGGGCAGGTCACACATCTTCCTTCCATCCATTATTCCTGGTCATATTTTCCCCTCTATGAATTTGACCCAGTAACTTCTAAAAGCTAATCTGCGTCTGTCTCTCATCTATATTTCATCTCTTTTTCCACCATCCAGATCATTTATTATTGAAATGAGCACCTTTTAATGTCTGTCTGGGCCTGTATGCTGCTGTGTGTGTGTGTGGATTGGGAGACAGCCTCCCCAGTCCCAGCAGACCCTCCTGACTGTGACATGACGCGATTTGAAGGTTCAGACAAGGTTTATTGTGGTGAGCTATCTAGGGCACAGAGATGATGTCAGTTTTTATATTCCCTGGTATACACAGAGAGATGGGTGGAGCTCTGTAGTCACATGGCAATGAAATCGACCAATCAGATGTCAGCATCCAAGTATTAGCGCGGCAAAAGAAAAACTTCTTTCTCTCTTCTTTCCACCCTTCCCATGTGTCTGATTTAAACGTAGGTTCTTTTTGCATTATGTCTCAAAAATGTTTATTCGTCTTTCTTTCTTATGTTTATATTTTTATTATTATACATTCATATTATAATGTGTGTGTATATGAGGGGTGAAACGGTTCTCGGTAAAAACTCGGTTCGGCACGTACTTGCATCGCGGTTCATCTCATATCTGACGACACATAAGCATCTATAATATGGTTTGTAGAAAATAAATAAAACAAGACAAACAGAGTTAGGCTAATGTATGTTTCTGTCGATGGATACGCATTCTGGTTTCCCTTAAACTTTGTTCAATGCGAGTGCCGTATGCTCTATAATATATGACCAGTCATTTACGCCATCATCACCTGGGTGTTGATAGCGCGAGAGCGCAGGTGAGACCTAAACAGCACACGTTGCTATCCGCGTTTAAACTAAACTTATTTAAACCTTGCCAATTTAAACATTCGAGTCCAAGGTGCGAAAGAGAACTTACGCGCGCGCTGTGAGAAGATTTGTGCACTCATCCGAAGCGCGCACGCGGAAGCGCGTGTACAGCGGGCAAATATTGAGGTCTCTTTCAAGTCTTGTGCTTGAACGGACCAATTCGCACAAAATTATGTCAACATGCCCGTCTTGGCGACTATCCTAGCAAGCATAGTCGGTTATGTCTTAAGTGGACTTGTACACTCGAGAAAGAACGTATGTGTTCAGTATCAGCGTACTGATCCGTGTATTATGTCTTAAAGAGACAGCAGCCCTTGCATTCATGCTGTCTAAATGTGTTTTTAATGTTAATCAAACAACAAAAGACAAGGAAATCACTCATTGCTCATGACTGAATAGTAACTTAATAATTAATAATGATTGATCTTTATTTAATTTGTACAGTGAAGATTACATGCAGTGTTGTTTTACATTTTATTAGCTACTTTATTCAATTTCCGTACATGAAAACTGGATACATGAAAAACCTGAAAAGCTTTATTATTTGTATCTTTGCTTTACTGTATTTATTTGTGCTGTTTGATTATTTGTTCTTATTTTCTTTATTTTTATTTGACAGTAGTAATTTTTTACCTGAACATAGCACATACTGAACCGTACCGAAACTGTGAGCCTAAAACCGTGATACAGACCGAACCGTGAGTAATTTGAACCATTGCACCCCTAGTGTATATCTCTCTCTCTCTCTCTCTCTCTCTATATATATATATATATATATTATAGAGAGAGAGATAGACCTATATAGATTGTGTTCAAAACTGTGTGCAAAACATACGTTGATTATGTTTAATTCGATTTTTACTGTATTCTTGTATGAACAATTTAGATGTTTGGTCAAAATAGCCCTGCTAGAGTGACATTTAAGGGCCCAAATAACCTGTGGTGTATTTTATGAAGAATATCAACATAATCTCTTGCTCTGTTTCATTGTATCCCTCTCATGTGTCATTCAGATTTCCATTAGCACTGGCACAGCCCTGAGCCCTGAGCTCTGATAGGCTTTTAATGGCCACACACACATGCTGACAGCCCTCCTATGATTCCTCCCTCCCTCTCTCTCTCTTTCTCTCTCGCTGCCTTTACTTCCTGGCTTGGCACATTACCCTTGAGAGCCACCTTCCCTCCCTCTCTCCCTCTCTCTGTATCTTCGCTCACTCTCCATCACTCAGCCACACACACTCAGATGAACCCGGAGCATGTGTGAGGGAGGACGAGATGTCATGGCGTAGTCGGCTGCTTTATGTGAATGTTGTTTAAGTGTGTGTTGACACACTCGGCTGCCGCTGTCACATTTTCATCGCCGCGTGTGCGCCTGCCAACCGGCCGTCCTGGCTAGCAACATGTTCCGCCGAACCAAGAGGTAAATGAGAGAGAGAGAATTATTTGGCATGCTCTTGCAATTATGACTCATCAGTATGTGCTGTTTGTGTTTGGTTTGATTTTTGCTGATATGATGATGATGATGATGATTTTGTTCTTTTTGGTGATGATGATGGTGATGATGATGCACTGTGATTGTTTACACTGATGTCATCGTCTCTCGCCTGTTTCGTGGAGGGGTGACAGCTTGTGTTTTGCAAGTGTGTTTGCATGCGTGAACTCATGAGATCTACCTTTCTGTTTAAGTAGTGATAGACAGATATATTGGCCAGGGTGATTAATTGGTTGTTCGTTATATTGCCATTTTGAAATTATTGGCATTGGCCAACAACCAGCTCCAAAACTGACTTTTTGCCACACCTGCTAATGGTGGAATTTTTTTTAAACATTTACAGCACATAAATGTTTCACTGACAACTGCATTATTTACTTAATAATAATACTTAAAATATATTATTTTATGCCATGTAAAATATTTTGTTTATCAACTTAATTTTTTCTTGAACATGAGCAGCATCATGTAGTTTCTCAGTCACATAGATAGATAGATAGATAGATAGATAGATAGATAGATAGATAGATTGATTGGACACAGATATTGACCGGTGCTGATAAATCTCAAAATTGTGCATTATGGACATATTTAATCAGCCTCTCTGATACAGTTTATTGGCCTAACACTAATTATATTGGCCATCAGCTACTGTGTTCTGTATTGTATTTTTGGAAGCTGAAATCTTATGTATTGATTAAGCACTTGTTTAAAACTGCTATTGATTGAATTTATGTATCTAAACTCCTGGTAAATTGTGCATTCTGTATGCACATAGGCACATGCTTTTGGTCGTGTTGGCATGAGCACATGAGCAGCTGCTTATGTGTGTCTATATCTTGTACATATGTTGTGGTCGTTGAGTGTGCATCTGGTTGTGTGCTTAAATGTGTGTTGTTGTGTGTGACAAGAGATTAAAGTGGCTTTGAACATGCGCGCGCGTGTGTGTGTGTGTGTGTGTGTGTGTGTGTTCACAGTGTGCCTTAATAACAGACTGTGTGTCTCTCTCTCTCTCTCTCTATCTTTCTCTTCATCTCTGTCTGTCCCCCATGGTGCTCCATTCTGTCTGCACTGATGCTGTTGAGCTCAGATTAGTCACATTCTGCTGTGTGTGTGTGAGTGTGTATCTGCATGTGTGAGCGAGAGAGGGCTTATGAATAGTTAAAGTTCAATTATTTTCTTCTGCACTGCAAAAAGATAAATTTACGTGATATTAAAGAAGTAGTTCACCCACAAATCCCCATTGAACCTGATGTGTTATTATTCGTGTTTATAAGATTTGCTCAGTGAGATTTTCTTTGAACTGTCATGACAGACGTTGACCTGACCAAAGGGGTTTAACTGGTTAACTGTCTAACTGTATCATATTTTATCATTACTGGCCATTCAAATGTGGATGCGTGTTCTGATTAAATGAATTTATAGCATACACACACTGTAAACTCAAATAAGTTTACAAATTTGAGGTAATCAGTTACATAAAATTTTTTAAGTTAAGAAATTTGAAGTTTAAGTAAGCAGAACTGGCAGATATCAATTTTGTACTCATACATTTTAATTCATACAATAAACTATCACGTAATCTTAACATATATATTTCATATAAGCAGACATGAAGCAAAGTTGGAGAGAGAGAGGGGTGCGGGATCAGGAAAGGTCAGCGAGTCGGGACTCGAACTCGGGTCATATGTTGGCACGCTGCCCACAAGGCTATCAGTGCCGACATCTTAAATTATATTTTTATCAGTGGAAATTTAGCTAGCTATAACTAATTCAGCAAATGCTAATTGGTAATACAATGCTTTGATAACATTAGCATAGCATAGCAATTGTTGAAAGAGTACGGCAATATAGAACATTTATGAAATCACCATGATGGCAAGCCCCCAAAAAAACCCATATAACAGAAACTCTTCTGAATTGCGATAGCAAAGTATTAAACTAGGGATGCACCGATATGAACATTTTGGCCGTTACCGATAATTCTTAATATTTGAAAGCCGATAACCAATATATTGGCTGATAAATCTAAATTAAATTTTTTATATTATTTTTGAGAAGCTGATTACAAAAAACATTAAAAGCCATGTCCCAAGAACACAATTATATTGTTCTCATTATATTTTTATGTAGCCTATATGACAGACTTGCTCTGCAAATGTTTCACTTAACTGTATTTTCCTTTTTTAAGTGATTCCAATCATGTTTCAAGCATTTCAAAACCATCATGACAAACAGTGTTTCAGCTGGAGGAAATAATCCATTATTTATTGCCTTTAATATATCAACCAAATTTTCTTATCGGGCCGATAACGATAACATTAAAAATGAACATATCGGCCAAAACCAATATGGTGGCCGATATATCGTGCATCACTACATTAAACACTACTAAATCCCCCACTTATCATTAATCTTGCACAAAAAACATTATATAAGACTTAATTTTAGCATTCATTCTCCCTTTCGAGTGTCATGGCAAAGCATGCTGGGAAATAGAATTCTCAGCCTAGTTTCAGGTAAATTTAAATTAAAAGAAACAAGTTTATAAAACTCAAAACAATTAAACAATTCATATTACTTAAAATATGTCAGTTTCGTGAACTCAAAAGAAAAAGAAAGTTCTAAATTTGATTGAACCAGTTTGTTTAATTTGAGTTTGCCCTACTTAAACCAATTAATTATTTTGAGCGTTAAGGTTTACAGTGCACATTTTTATAAAAATATAAATCCCAAATATTTCATGTTTTGTTTGAAAGTATGAAATGGACTTAAATTTTTCCCTGTTTGCTGCATTTGATATCACAGCTTGGGATAGTCACTAGTAAAGTGCTTGGGATTGTGCATTAAATGAAATTTGTGTAGCTACTAGATGCATTTGTGTTTAGATTATATCTCAGGATATTTTATCACTGTCTCTTTTAGAGAGAAAAAGAGACAGAGAGTTTATTGCTCTCTGTTCCTCTGTCATTTGGGATGGGCTGCTCTGAGCCTCAAATGCTTTTATGATGAACACAGACGGAGAGGGAATATGAATGAGAGGGAGAGAACAGAAAGTGTAGAGCCCGAGGAGATGTCTTGGCCTATATTTGAGACGCTGGAGTGGGTTAACTGAGTTCTTCTCTAAAACACCTGCTCTTGCATTCTCTCTCTCTCTCTTCATCCTGCACTTCACTTTCCAAGTTAGTCATTAAGAAGCATTTTAACTTATCATAAAAACTCTGCTGATATCAAAGGCAGAAGAGGAAAGAGAAAGAGTTTATAACAGTAATTCTTCAAGGACTAAAAAATTTTCTGGTGTGAAAAAGCTGTGCAATAAACGATTTTAATGAATGACATGGAGGCAAAGAACCACTCAACGTAAAGTGCATATCGTTTAAAGCACAGCTAGCCATGGATTATCCCGCTTATACCATGGTCATTTGCCAGCACTGACAAGATAAAGCTGTTATTGATGTTTGCGGCTCAATATTTGACAGGAAGGTCAGTTACGGCTCGTTAGATCCAGCATTCTGCAGCTTTGAATCAAACACAGAGATAGTGCAGTAAGATTTTCACGTCAGGTGTTCTTTGCCTCCACGTTGTGCATTAAAATTATTTGATCCACAGTTAGATTATCGGGTTTATCCCTTACTTAATGCACACCTTCCAGTCAATCAGAATCGAGTATTCAGACAGACCATGCCTTGCCCTACTCAGTAACTTTTCCTCTAATAGGACTATGGAAATATAAAGCTGTGTAACATTTGAGTTTTCTGTAAAAATGAAAATGATAGACTTTATCAAAACTCTCATATGGCAGAACCACTGTCTGAGATGATTCAGTTCTCTTGAGATCACAAAACATTGTTGTATCATTCTGCACATGATTCGTCACGGCCTGAAATTACACACCTCTGTGACTTCACAGCAATAGGTAGCAAACGCAGATCTCAGGAAATGAAAGTGCAGCAGGAAAAATGAAAGGATGATGTACAAGCAGATGAATGGAGGAGTACAGGTTGCTTGTAGCGCAATCCTGTTTGTCGACGATGCCGACTTTCAGATAATCTGTCAGATTATAGTTTGAGTTGATGATGATCCTGTGATGCGGGAGAGTTCAAGAATCAGTTAGATGACAGACTTAACATCTAAGGATATGAGTAATCCAGAACATTCATTCATAAAGAGATTCCCAACATGACAGCGACTGATCTGATTTGTATGGAAGGTTGTTTCCGTCACGGAATAAAAAAATATTTCAGATTTCACATTCTGATTTTTTTTTTTTCATTTGCAATTCGCAGTTTATAACTCACAATTGTAAGTTTATAACTTGCATTTCCCAGTTTATAACTCGGAATTCCCATTTTATAATTTGGAATTTCTAGTTTATAACTTGCAGTTCACAGTTTATAAACTGGGAACTGCAAGTTATAAACTGGGAATTTTGAGAAAAAAGTCAGAATTACGAGTTACAAACTGGGAATTGCAAGTTATAAACTGAGAATTATAAGTTAAAAACTGAGAATTGAGAGTTATAAACTGGGAATTTTGAGGGAAAAAAAGTCAGAATTCCGAGTTATAACTTGCAATTCTCAGTTTATAATTTGCAATTCCCAGTTTATAACTCATAATTCCCAGTTAGTAACTCTCAGTTCCCAGTTTATAACTCATAATTCCCAGTTAATAACTCGCAATTCCCAGTTTATAACTCACAATTCCTAGTTTATAACTTGCAGTTCTACGGCGTTTATATAATTTCAAAACTCGCACACATAAAAACAAGACGCGCACATGATATGAGCACACAGAACAGTATCCGCTCGCGGAAAACCATCCTCTCGAGGGAGCACTTCTGCACCGCGAGTGCACAGAACAGTATCCACATGCAAAAATGCGCTCTCGCGAGAACGGCGCCGAGTAGTGCTCGCTCGACCCCCTCTACGCCCTCTCAACTGCTCAATCCCTGCTCGCTCGTCAAGTTGACTTTTAAAACTAGCGGGGATCAAATGTCAGATGTCTCCGCTCCTGTGATTGGTCATTTTCAACACATAACCGCTTGTTAAGTCATGACCTTAGGAATAGTTTTTTTTTTTCAATAATTAATTATGTATAAACCACATGGCAACACCAATACATATTTGCATTACAATATAAAAAACAGGTAATAAACATGAAATATGAGAAATAGTCTATAGTCATTTCAATAGAGAATCAATTTAGAATACTTTAAATCCGTTTTTGACCATTATTTATTCATATCACACATTTAAGCTGATCTTTTAAAAAACATTACGGCGAATGTGGTGTTTCATTTTGTAAATTGTGAGGCAAATATTAATCAGTTAATACTTTAAAAGCCTAATTTGGATATAAATTTGAATATATACTGCATCATGAAACTAAGCAATGAAACCATAGTGCACAGAGACAAGTGATTATGATGAGGTTATCTGTGTTTAACCAAAAGCCCCATTGTCTTGTATCGTCTTCTAATACTGTAGAAGGACATGCAAAGGTAAGTACGAACATTTATAGTGTATAGTTATAGTTCAAAGATTCTAAACATTACTTCATATTGTCGCTGTAATGCAGAAACCTTGTATCTCCAAATTTCAATTTTTTTTCCCCAATTTTCCAATTTTTCATAAATCATTACTATTGGTCACCCATTACGTCTCTCTGTGGGTTTTGAAATATTTAACCAATGAAAAGTATTAAAAAGAGCTTGTGACTAAACCTCGTAACTATTGGCTCTTCAAACTGTCAGTCAGACCTCATAACTCCGCTTGCCTCTATTGTGAATGAAGTGCCTCACGCTGTTTGGAGAAATATCTCTGCTTGTTTACAATATTACTGTAAATAAAGAACTGTTTGTTTGAATAAGTACAGCATTTTCCTTACTTAAGAAACACTTTATATAAAAACGTATGTGTTTGAGGTGTCTTAGCGTAGCATTTGTCACAGAGTATGCTGCGTTTTCCCCCTGATAATTTGGCATGCAGTTTTCATACTTGATACGACTATACAATTTGCCCACCCTGTTTGTGAAGGCCCACCCATTTGAACGTTTCTGGCCCTGCCCCGGCTCATTGTGTGCTGTAATACATCCGAAAAAATAATGATCTCAAAACTTATTATCCATACGGAATTCTCAGATAGCCAGACAGCAGTCTTTTATGAAAATCATTTAGCAGTCTTAAATGTGTGATATGAATAAATAATGGTCAAAAACGGATTTAAAGTATTCTAAATTGATTCTCTATTGAAATGACTATAGACTATTCCTCATGTTTCATGTTTTTTATATTGTGATGCAAATATGTATTAGTGTTGCCATGTGGTTTATACATAATTAATTATTGAAAAAAAAAACAACAAAAAAAACCTATTCCTAAGGTCATGACTTAACAAGCAGTATGTGTTGAAAATGACCAATCACAGGAGCGGAGACATCTGACATTTGATCCCCGCCTCCAGTCTCAAAAGTCAACTTGACGAGCGAGCAGGGATTGAGCAGTTGAGAGGGCGTAGAGGGGGTCGAGCGAGCACTACTCGGCGCCATTCTCGCGAGAGCACATTTTTGCATGCGGATACTGTTCTGTGCACTCATATCATGTGCGCATCTTGTTTTTATGTGCGCGAGTTTTGAAACTATATGAATGCCATACAGTTCCCAGTTTATAACTCGCAATTCCCAGTTATATCTCTCTATTCCCAGTTTATAACATTCTGTCCACAAACAATAACTTTTCTGTTATCAAAAGATTCAATTGCTTTTATAATGAAATAGATGTATACAATCAAATTAACACAATCAAGATCAGGTTTATCAGCGTTAGATTTTGTTTTAGACCATTTTATCACGTAGTGCAGTTGAGCTCAAACACGAGCACTGCTGATGTTAGTGTTTTTGTGGTCTCGCAGCATTAGAGGCAACTATATTTCAATTCAGTCTGTGCAGAGAATTATCTGGAATTGAGCTGACTTTTAAATTTTGTCCATAAATTTAATCTAGCCGATAGTTAAATCTAGCCGATAGATAATAAATGCAGCCCACATGCTGAATTTAATGAATTGTATTACCTAAATCCCAGTGAAACAGACTTCAGCACTGCTCAATACGCCAATACTGATTTGGAATGAAACTTTTATGTGAACCTGATATTACTGCTAAGTTGGCTGAGGTTTAAAGATTGCCTACATTAGTCTTTTGAAGATCACAGTATTTTATAAAGCAAACCCTTTCATTCATAAAGCAAACCCTCTCCTTGATTTCACTGACTGATCAAACACACTTGACCAGCTAATCAAAGTTTCAGGGTTCACTTGCACATTGCGCTCTCATGACACATTACAACATTGGCTAATGCACTGAACTCTGTGGAAAGAAGCATCAGGTCCCCATTTGTTGTAACATGGTGCTGAAAGTGTAAACTTCAATCCCATTCTGCTTAGGGCTGGGACAACACATCAATTCTCGATTCACGATAAGAACAAAGACAAAGAATCTGGAGCAATTCTGATATTTTCTGATGTATCGGGATTCTCTCTCAAATCGTTTCTGAGCTTAGTTTTTAACAGCAGATGGCACTACGTGCTTTAGAAACAACCATATTCTGCTTCCTTCCAGTTCCTTTACACACACCACTTAAACCTAAAATGACCATTCATAAAGTTTGAAAAGGTTTAAGTGAGTTACAAGGGTGTTCGCAATGGGCTGTGTTTACATTGATCTCTTGTCATAAAAGCATTCTGAGCCGAGGTGCAAGTATATTTAACCACTTACATGACTCCGCCGAACACACGAGCGCTCTCCAGCACTCTTCTTCGTGAGCATTTGAATGTGCGGTTAAAAACTAGCCTAGAGCGCCATCTGCTGTTGAAACTAAGCTCAGAATAGTTTCGAGAGTTGATCCAGAATCATTGTATCATGAAATAAGAATCGAGGATCGATGTATTGTCCCAGCCCTTTTCTGCTGATCTTTCCAGCACAGCCCAGGGTTATCAGATAATTCACATTACGTATGCAAAGTTTGTCCTTATCAATGCCTCTATATTTTATTTTATTTTATTTTTAAACTTTGACCACATTCTGCTGAATTTTTCAAGCACACCCCTTTTTTATTTTATTATAAATAAATTAAAATATATTAATTTTTTTATTTTAATGTATTTTATTTTATTTTATTTTTTAATGTCTTTTATTATTATTATTATTTTCTTTTTTTTTATTATTACTTTTTTATTTTTTTACAGACTTAATTGAATGAACTTTTTAAAAATTGCAAATCCCTAATTTCAATGCAGGGATATCTTTTCTTCTCTGCAATGTCATCCAGCTGAGAACAAACAATGATACCAGATACTGTAGCTAGAGGACACTGGAGATATTTCATTTGAAGTCAGTGAGTCTAACATCTGAAACAGGGCCATATTTAGATTTTTAATGTATTGTTGGGACACTGGGACCCACCTTGTAAAACCAGGACATCCGGTCACCCTGTTTCACAGTCCTTTTTGTCCTCGTTTCCCTCCTCCTGCCATGTGCAGAGACAGGATTGAAGGTCCTCTGTGAGCTTTGCTCTCTCACACTGCCAACAGAGTCTATATTTATCCCATTCACCTCCTCTTAGAGTATCCTCTGAGCCTCTCCTTCACCTATTCATCTATTCTTCACCTTTTGCCTTCTCTTCTCTTTCTTGAAACTGTGTGCAAACCAGTATCTGCTCTAGTACCCACATTCTGTTGCCTAGTTTAAAAGCTTTTCATTGACTCTATTTGGTGACACTAGGGGTGCAGAAACTACACGCGGTCTTGTGGGGACACCAGCACACCTGCATCTAAACACAACATATGTTAGTGACCAGTCATGCTGAAGCAACAGATGAAATATCAGAGAGGGAGCTCTAGAGACATATGAAGATGGGAAATGTAACAGGTGTGCTGTAAATATGATGAAGTAGTCTGCTTTAAGTGTCCCGCTGCTGAGCAGCTCTGATATCATTAGTAAATTGACTGCTGCTTTGCAAGCAAGTGTTGTGTTTGTTGCAATAAGTGAATCTCTATGCGGTGTGTTGGGTTTATTATTTGTTAGTCTTTTTAGTTTTACTCTCTGTAGTCTAATATTAGATTATTTGTCTTTATGGGAGTTTCTCTGTGTCCTTTGAGAGTCTAAGCAGGTGTTAATTGGGCAGCTGGCTGGGTCATTCTCCATGGCAACCTCTGAATTAACCCTCTCACCTTGTGATGACAGACTTCATTCAGCAGGAAAATGAGCTGGATATTAAACAAACAGCATAAGCTATTTAAAGGTATCACTTATTCACACCGCATACGTTTGTGCTTGCTCACCAGGGCTGCATTAATGTGATCAAAAGTACAGTAAAACAATTTAAAATAACTGTTTTCTATTTGAATATATTTTAAAATGTATTTTATTCCTTTGATCAAAGCTGAATTTTCAGCATCATTACTTCAGTCTTCAGTGTCACATGATCCTTCAGAAATCATTCTAATATGATGATTTGATGCTCAAGAAACATTTCTGGTTATTATCAAAGATAAAAACAGCTGTTCTGCTTAAAATATTTGTTTTTTTCTGTATGTTTTGATGAATAGAAAGTTCAAAAGAACAGCATTTATTTGAAATAGAAGTCCTTTAAAAAAAAAAAAAAATCATTTTTATTTGATAAGCCCATTTCCCTCCAAATTGTCATTAACGCAATGCATCCATGTTTTATTTTTGTAAAATTGCATACATTTTTAACGTATTGTAATTAAAATTGGAGGCAGTACAATGTATACTGCCATAAACACTTGTATAAATACTTTACAATTGAAATATTACATTTTTCTGCATTCATTTAAAGAGCGCGAGTTTGTTGAGGTGTTTTTGTTTGTTTTTTTGCATTATAGTAATCAGAATTTGGGTGTAAAAATATGGTTGACTGTCATGGAAATAATGCAGCAATGCAAATCAGAATTGTTTTAAAAATAGTCTTTTTTTAAAAGAAAAATATCATTTATGATTTCGGTAACACTTTATTTGAGGGTCTTTTAACTAGTTGCTTATTAGCATGCATGTTAATAGAATATTAGCTATTTATTAGTACTTATAAAGCACACATTAATGCCTTATTCTGCATGACCATATTCTACATTCTTAATCCAACCCAATACCTAAACTTAACAACGACCTTAATCGTAACTAACTATTAATAAGCAGTAATTTAGGAGTTTATTAAAGGAAAAGTCATAGTTAATAGTTTACATGTGTTCCCTATAAAGTGTTACCTTGATTTCTTTCTTTAGTTTTTTTGGGTGAAATGTGTCCTGGTCATGTTGTTAACAGGTTTAGTGGGATTCACTCCCACTAAGGTTCTCAGGTCATGTGTCATAAGTGATGCAGACATTTTGCTCACAAACAAGCTCTTTACGTTTCTACTCAAGTGGTTGCTATGGTAACGGATGACATCAGCCCACCACACAGGACCAGTTGTGAATGTTGATTCTCAAGTCTTGTGGTCTCATTAAGTGTTAAAGGTTCAGAGAATCTACATCCTTGTGAAGAGCAGCCTCGTGTACAAAACGTGGTCTGATGTGGGTGAGGCATGTGAAATTAGTGGGATTTAACAGCTTTAAGGATTATTGGTGTGTATAAACAGATGCTTGTGCTTTTGCTAGTCCATTACAGCAGAGACTAGAGAGTAGAGACCTTTATTGCAAGCCACGTGTCCAAATCTGATAGCTGGAACAAACTTCAGCCTGCGTTGTTGTTAATAGACAGTCTCCAGTTTTGTCAAATTATCAACTTTATTGAACTTTACAACAAAATAAACCTCAGGATTTTAAATTATTACATGGTATCTAACAGATTTGTATTTTAAAGGGGGTACTTCACCGCTGGCAAAATGGGCTTTCATTAAAACTTGGCTGCTTATACAGTTTTATCTGTGCTAACTGACTAGAGAAAACAGAGAAAAAAGGCTGTTGTCTTCCCTTTTGCCAAATATGTAGGAAAACTTCAATACCCACAATGCACTGGCCGTGTTGCCGTCCAAGGCCACTCTCTCCAATCTGCTATGGATACGCTAACCAGAGTCAAATACCGCTTTGCTTTAGTAGGAAATAATTTTTAGTCATAATGGTGTTGACTTGTATTGTTCCTGGGTGCAAGAAAACATTTAGTGGGAGTGAGTTACTTTTGGTTTCCAGTGAAGGGTCCAGTGCATTGAAGGCAGTGGCTAAAGGCTGCAAAGAATTGTAAATATGGAGAAAACGCTGCGACGCAAAATCTGAAAAAACTCCATGTTTGTAGTCAGCTTCAAACTGGATGACCACGAACAAAGTGTTTTCTTCTGTTTGAAGAGTAGACAGATTACGATTTAATTTTCAGTGATAAACCTACCCTTACAATAACTGTTCAGTTAATATAACCCTTTGTCGATCCCACTGTCTGTTGGTGGGGATACAAAAATGCGGAAGTATAATCTGTATTTTAATGAAAGCCCTGGAGTTGTCAGAAGTCTGTAGGTTTATGCGTTTTGCGTCACCCGGCGGACTTCAGCTGACAAATAAATGTGAATTTCTCAGTCCAGGTAACACAGAGAATAAGTAAACATTTGTATTTACATATACTAATAGCTAGCTAATAAGATAGCTAATCTGCTTACATAACCTATGGAAGATTGCTTCTTTCAGTAATGGCATGAATATGTGAATATGTAATTTGTGACATTATGGAATGGCGAATGGTGACCTCATGAATATTAATTAGGTTATGGACACAATTTTTTACTATTTTGAAGTACACAAATCAAATTATTTTCACATATTTTGACATAATCCCTAAATCTAACGTGTCAGTTCTTGGATTTTGTACATAAAAATAAGTATTACTATCTGATTATAACTTCTTCTGTTATAATAAACCAAATTCTGTTTTAAAAAGTGATGCTTGTGTGAGAATGAAATGTAGCCAAAGAGAATTTTCCCTGTTTTAATTTTACTGTTCATGCTATTGTAGTGTTTTCATTGTTTATACAGTTGCATCTTGTTGATCTTGTGTATCCGTCTGAATGCAATGGCAGAATCTCCAGCTTTATTATTCTTCATTTTAAGAGCATACTGTAGTCAGATTCTTTGATATGCAGCTTTAGACGCCTGTGTAGTTCCCCTTGAAGCCATGAAATGCGTGCTTTCCTCCAGTCAAATAATATGAAAATGTTTTTTCTTTTGTTTTGACATCCCTGGGAGGGCATTTAGATTGATTTTTCCTGATGAACTGAATGTTAAAAACCAGCAATGATTCCTTCTAATGGCCTGGCAGAGGCCATAAACAATAAATCAGATGTTTTCTCTGCTATTAAAGCTCCACAAACACTGAAAAAAAGTCTGTTTGTTTACAGAGAAATGGCAAGGGGAGTTAATGAAAGAGAGTTTGCTAAATGGGTCAGTGCTGCTGAACGTCAGTGTTATTGTGGCAGTTGTATGTGTGTGTGTTTTATTTTTGGAGCTGTATAATGCGAGCCGTGATTGGCATCATCAGAAAAGCATCAGACGGTGTTGTTTTCTCCACGGGTGGCCACATGTGCGTGTCGCCTGCCTGTCAGAGGTGTTTTTGATTTATTGCCCTCTTTGGATTCAGCTAAGATCCAGCATAGATCAAGCATATGCACTCAGACACACACATTGCCTCTCTCGACTATTCTATTACCTCAGAAACTGGATATAAGATCCGCCTGTCAGTCATGCTTTGTGTTTCAGAGATATGAACACATCCTGTCTATAAGACACTTCCTGTCTCCAGCTATATGAAAGTGATACCGCGCCATATCTAACCAGACCTCCATCCTTCTCTTCTTTACAGACAAATGTTTACTTTCTATTATTCTTCTGCCAAAGATTGTTTTTGTTTTTTCAGTTCATCTTAGTGCTGTTATTAACTATTAAAAATCATTTTTTTAAATTGAAATAAAACTGATATAAAATAGAAATATTAGATGAAAAGCTTAAAAATAAACTTAAATGACAATTAGAGATGATGCCTTGCCAACTAACTGAAATAGGTAACAATAATAATAAGAAATAATCTTTTGTTAACTGTCCATTGATGGTCCATGTTAGCTCATGTTAGCTTATTGTAAAGTGATACCAACAAATAATAAAAATAACATATAACAAATTATCTTATTAAACTAAAACAAAAACTTATGTTTAAAAATATTAATAAATACTACTATTTACTCGTTGTTGGCTTTTTTTTATTTTTTAGATGATCTCACTCATACTGGTCAGCGTATGAATAAGACTTTTCTTGAATATTTCCTTTGTTATTAATGTAGTAAATTATTTAAAGGGATATTCACTGCACATGACACAGTATTTAACTAAAGAGATTGAACTGTATGTTCCAGGAGGTTCATTTCTATTTTAAAGGGCAAAAGTGATTAGAAAAGTCATTTCTCAACCAGACATAATTAACAAACTCATCAAGAATCACAGTGAGAGAGAGAGAGAGAGAGAGAGAGAGAGAGACGAGCAATAGACACAGACAGTTACAGAGAGACAAGGAATAGAGATATGGGCAAAGAGAGAGAGAGAGAGAATTTGGGAATTTTACACATTCTTTAACCCTTTCACACATAGAGGTCATTACAGTGGACAGCTATTCAAAAAAGCCATTTTCTTGCGTATGCATGGATTTTGATGGCATAGTTACACATCAACCTCTAGAGTGGACACTAGTGCATCATCCTATACATTGCCACCAAGTGGCAAGCTGTTGTATGTGGATTCCCCCCCCCCTTGCAAACCAAGATGGCCGATGGCCGATGGCCAGTCAGAAATACCAAGTTGCTCCTGAATATCAATTAATTCCTTCTTTCCTTGGAGACTCTTGCAGGAGAAAAAATTTTGTAGCATCAAGTAACATGAAAGGAGTCATATCACTGTTAAATTTTCCAAGTATTGATTTTAGATTGGAAGGAAATTCTGATTAATCATCTGCCCACTAAATTAGACATCATTCATCACTAGCTATATTTCAGCTACAATTCATACTACCACTGTGACTGTTGTTCTTGTTCTTATTTTCTCAGAGGACAGCTACGGTAGAAATGTGTCCATTTTGAACATAATCAGAATTATCAGCTACAGGTAAATCGACGTACTCTGGTAGACTGAAGGGAGCGTGAGTGTTTTCTACTTAGTTTGAGTTGGGTTTCCACAGAGTTGTACCTTCACCGGTTGGAGAGATTTTTTGATATGTTCTGATATCAAAGACATGCAAAGTTGTATGAAGTTCCTAGTCTGCTGGTCGAATGGGAACAAACTCATTTCATTAAATTAAACTCAATAATTAAAGCTATATTATATATTTTGTATATGGGTCATTGACGAATAAGGTTTTTAAAAGTGTAAAAAAAACATAACGGAGATATAATTAATTTTGAAGTTTTATTAAGTGTTAACAATGAGATTATGTGGTTTTTATAATCAATTAACACTGCTTTTGTCATTTTTTACAAGATGGACAAAATTTCGGTTTTACCGAATTACACTTTTGGTTATACTGAATGACGATATTTTCAAACAGTGGTAACAAGCTGATATCTAGCTAGTTAGCTTGCTAGCTACCTAGCAAAAGGACAAGCAAACATTTTATATTTAGTACAAGTTTTTAAAATATTACATTTTCCATGTTTTATAGCGGTTGTACCGAATGACCAGATGTTTTGGGACATGTGTATGAGCAAGTGAAAACAGATTTTTCAGATAGTTAAAAGAGAGTTAGTTACTTTGCTTCACGACCATGTAGTCCTTTCCAGGTGTCTGAATGATGTCACATCCTGTCACATGATATTGACCTCATGATTTGATCCAAAATGGTCCTTTTATATTGGATACTCCGAATGACATCAATGAAATTCATTTTTCTGGACATTTTCTCATAACAAAGCAACGACTTCTACACATAATTTTAATACCATTTTGCACTATGTTGATATATGATGTTATAAAATCATGTCAGAATAAAAATATGTACATTTATTTTGTTTTAAGATATTTGAATCACAAATGAAGTGGCTGCATTTGCCTTTGAACGGTTAAACCGAATGACGTTTTGACACTTCAAAATCTTCAAAATACTTTTATATGTAGCAAAATCTAATTAAAACCTTTTGGATTCAATAAAAGAGATCTAGTTGTACTACCTTACATACTTTGGATGTCATATCTTTGTTTTTTATTAATATTAAGGCCTTTGGACAAAAAAATTACCCATCACATCATTGACCCATATATTTTTTACATGATTTTATATCGTTTTATTCATTGGTTTGTTAAATACACACAGTATCGCTGTGTTATTAATATATTATGTTTAATACAGTATCTCTTCAGTTAAAACCAAAAACACATACTGTCCACTCAAGTGGACATCTAAAAAAAAAATCTTGTTTTTCATGCCCTAAGAGCAATAAAAACACATAAGAAAAAATCCTGAATGAGGTTGTCATAATTCATACATGAAAGGTTTAATTTATACACATTTGGAAAAATGTGGTATAATAATTTAAATAAATTAAAAAAAGAATTTTTATATAAAAATAATGAATAACTTTGAAAGCAGTCATAATTTAACTCTATATAAAGTAGCAATATTTGTATAAAAAGCACCTCGTAACATCAAATAATTCAAATTCAAAATAAAAAATAAATAAATAAATAACTGAAAATAACTTAAGGTTTTTTTTTTTTTGAAAACCTTATAACTTAACAATAACTTTAATTCTCATCTTTGTTTTTTCTTAAATTGAATGCAAGTCATTAATTTATAAGGTTATTGTTTTCCCCCAAATGTGTATGAGAGTGTGAAAATTCAAAATCAATTCTTTCATCTCGTTGCCTCTTTGTAACATTGCTTTGTGAAAGTAATCTCTTCATTTGAGAGACAGAGAGATGTGAGAGATTTAAAAATAAAGCTTGTGGCTGTCATAAAATAATTTTATGAATCTTCACACATTGTCATGTTTTTGTGATCTGTGATACTGTGTGTGACAGTGAAACCGAGACGCAGAGAGACGCCAACCAGGAAGGTGGAGGACATTTAGACGTTTTTATCTCCGCTGGGCTCCTTCTTGCTCTTTCTCACAGGGGGTTTAGAGGAAGAACATACTTACTACTTCCTGACTGATGCTAATGCGCTTCTGTTAAATATTTCACAATGCAGTCTGTTCTGCTACAGTGTGGTTTCTTGTCACCGAACATTAGACTCTTCATGATGAGAGCAAAGCTGAGGAGAGAATCGCATTCAGTCTGACAACTGTTTCCATTGTCATATGTATATTTTTAGAAAGTTCTATGCCTTTATGCCTCGTCCTCTGCCTCTTCCCCTCACTTCTTGAAATATTGTCCTTTTGAAGTGAATACTGTACATTTCATTTGTGGGGAATAATTTTGTGACAATAAGACTCATATTTAGGCTGTTTCTGTTTTGTTTTCTAAAGTTGCTGTATATTGTGCACAGTTATTGCGTACTACAGAATCAGGACAAGTATCCACAGGATTATACTGTATTGTGAAGGGAAAACACCAAAATCTAGAGCACTTCTATAGAGACAGACTACTTTACTGAGAGAAATGTAAATGTGAGATGTTATAAAAGCTTCAAACACGGTATGTGAGTGTGTGTTTCCGAGTTTAAAGCATAAACAGACCACACTGCACAACTAGTTGCAAAGTTATAAGGAGCAGTAAGACGAGCTCATGAATACTGATCAGACCCAGTCAAACTCAAGACACGTGTGGGAGAATCTCACCAAACCTGTCAGAACATGTCCAACTCAAATTTCACCACTAAATCACAAGAAAGAAAAGATATTTTACATTTAAAAAAAGAAATTCAAATTACTTTAATGCATCTGCATATTTACTCATTTCTCATTATAATAGGTTTTTATTTATAATGCAATAAAAGTAATGTCACTAATTACTGATACATGGGACAAAACATGTCCAGCAGTTTACCTGCCAATTTTATAATTTATAGATCATTTCGTAAATAGTAATTAAAGGGTTAGTTCACCCAAAAATGTCATTAATTACTCACCCTTATGTCGTTCCACACCTGTAAGACCTTCGTTCATCTTCAGAACACAAATTAAGATATTTTTGATGAAATCTGATGTCTCAGTGAGGCCTCTACTGACAACAAGATAATTAACACTTTCAATGCCCAGAAAGTTTTAGTAGCTTTCTGGGAATTGAAAGTGTTAATTGTCTTGCTGGCAATGCAGGCCTCACTGAGCCATCAGATTTCATCAAAAATATCTCAATTTGTGTTCTGAAGATGAACGAATGTCTTACAGGGAACGATATGAGGGTGAGTAAATAATGACAGAATTTTCATTTTTGGGTGAACTAACCCTTTAAAAGAGCTATATATATAGCCTTATAATAGTAAATAAAGAAAATACTGTCAGAATGCAAAAAAAGTCTGAAAAATAGATATTATATTCTTTAAGAAAAATATTATTTCTTATTTATTTCTTTTGATTCTGAAGTTAAAAATGACCTGGATCAGTTCTTGGCACGTTTCATGAGATTCACTATGTGTTTTTCTATTATTTTTTAGTGTTTTCTGCTACATACTCACACTCACACACACACATGCAGTTGGGAATCTATAGGATGACATGCAGCCTGAGGAACTACAAGAAACAGATGAAAGAGAACAAGAGACAGAAAAGATGATCAGAAGGGAGGGAGGATCACTTGAGATTTCAATCAATACTCGCAGAGACACGTACACACGTACAGTAGATCAGGTGTGATGAGCAAATTCTTCACACTATGCAAATCAACTTTCCTATTATTGCATCATGTCTTTAAATGAGGCTGTCATCTCCAGCTGTGACTCAGGGAGTTTTATTGGACGTGATGAAGTCCTAACCAGCCAATCGCAATGCTGTGTTGTCCTGTGGAGGCTGTCTGCATTGTTGCCGTGGCAGCATGCCATTTCATTTTCTTGTTTGTCCCTTGTGTCCGGTTTCACTCGCTGTAACTTTACTCCTCAGTCTGAGCAGTTCTTAGAGGTTAGAAACTGTGTTTTAAGTGTATGTATTTATTTATTGACTCATTATAGATTTCATATACAGTATCTTACAGAAGTGAGTACACCCCTCACATTTTTGTAAATATTTTATTATATCTTTTCATGTGACAACACTGAAGAAATGATACTTTGCTACAATGTAAAGTAGTGAGTGTACAGCTTGTATAACAGTGTAAATTTGCTGTCCCCTTAAAATAACTCAACACACAGCCATTAATGTTTAAACCGCTGGCCACAAAAGTGAGTACACCCCTAAGTGAAAATGTCCAAATTGGGCCCAATTAGCCATTTTCTCTCTCCCTGGTGTCATGTGACTCGTTAGTGTTACAAGGTCTCAGCTGTGAATGGGGAGCAGGTGTGTTAAATTTGGTGTTATCGCTCTCACTCTCTCATACTGGTCACTGGAAGTTCAACATGGCACTTCATGGCAAAGAACTCTCTGAGGATCTGAAAAAAATAATTGTAGCTCTACATAAAGATGGCGTAGGCTATAAGAAGACTGCCAAGACCCTGAAACTGAGCTGCAGCACGGTGGCCAAGACCATCCAGCGGTTTAACAGGACAGGTTCCACTCAGAACAGGCCTCGCCATGGTCAACCAAAGAAGTTGAGTGCACGTGCTCAGCGTCATATCCAGAGGTTGTGTTTGGGAAATAGACGTATGAGTGCTGCCAGCATTGCTGCAGAGGTTGAAGGGGTGGGGGGTCAGCCTGTCAGTGCTCAGACCATACACCGCACACTGCATCAAATTGGTCTGCATGGCTGTCGTCCCAGAAGGAAGCCTCTTCTAAAGATGATGCACAAGAATGCCCACAAACATGCCCAAGAGGGTTAAGGCAGTGCTGGAAAATAATGGTGGCCACACAAAATATTGACACTTTGGGCCCAATTTGGACATTTTCACTTAAGGGTGTACTCACTTTTGTGGCCAGCAGTTTAGACATTAATGGCTGTGTGTTGAGTTATTTTGAGGGGACAGCAAATTTACACTGTTATACAAGCTGTACACTCATTACTTTACATTGTAGCAAAGTGTCATTTCTTCAGTGTTGTCACATGAAAAGATATAATAAAATATTTACAAAAATGTGAGGGGTGTACTCACGTCTGTAAAATAATGTATATATAATTTCTGTTTAACATAGAGCAATATATCAGTAACATGATCATGTTAAGTCATTTCCATTGTTACGTTATGTAACTTGCACAACTTGCATACTAAATACAAGCAAATCATTGGCCATTTTCTTTAATACCCTATCTGAACATGTGTGATCTCCCTTGGTGAGTGTCATGATCATGTGTTGTTTGATTTTCAGTTGTCGCACCAGTAACCGGAAGAGTCTGATCTTGACCAGTACGTCGCCCACTCTTCCTCGGCCTCACTCTCCTCTACCGGGACACATAGGTGAGCACTCATCACTGATCACATGATCTCAAGGTACTTCTGTCTCTACATGTGTCATTCTCATCCTCGCTGTCTCTGTCCATCTCACAGGAAGCAGTCCGCTGGACAGTCCTAGGACGTTCTCCCCCAGTGCACCGGCTCATTTCTCTTTTGCATCATCCAGAAGGTAAATAAATAAATAAACAAAAGCTGTTCTTAGTTTGAGCTGTCAGACCTTGTTCAGACAACCTGCAAAAATCTGATGTTTTTTGCATGTCTGTCTCAAATCGGATTAGTTTTTTGTTGTCTGATCCGTAGAGGTCTGTAATACCTAGAGAAAGCTATCCGCTCTCATTCTCCTTCGTGTTATCTGGCTGGGACATGCATGCACCCTCTGAAGTGTGCAATTTGAAATCTCCCATCTTAAAAAAGTGAATGATTTCAGAATAATCTTTTTACCAGTTTAGTACCATGATGGCAAGATGTCATGATGGACATCCCAGTTTTCCCAGCTCTCTTTCCTCACTGGCTGCCACTCTCTTGTGGAAGAGTCTCCTTCTGTCATGCTGATGCCAGAAACTTACATTGACGTCTTAACAAAAGATGATTTCATCACTTGTGGACACCAGATTTGAAGCACACATTGGGTTTGAGTGCAGTGTGAACAAGGCCTGACTGAAATTGCACATTTCACTGCATTTATTCGATCTTGTTTCCTTGAAGTAGAGCGGTCTTCTTCAGCAACTCTCTCAGGACTCAACATGTTTAAAATCCAGAGCAATCTCAAAATCAGTACAGACTTAGATGTTGCTATTTTTTTCCTTTACACTTTGAACAAGCAATAAAAAAAAACTCTTGTAATATTAAAAATATACTTTTTTTTTTTTTCCAAAAAGAAATGATGGGGTAAACTTAAGAAATTTTACAGCCCCAGGTTTTTGCATTTACATCACTTTCCCTATAGAAATAGTAGCACAACTACATTTGAAAAATTGATTTTCTGATTGAAGATTATTTATTTATTTATTTATTTATTGTTTACTTTTATTTTTTATTGTTTACTTTTATTTATTATGTATTTATTTTAAAATGTATTTATTCTTGTCTTGAAAATAGCCTTTGGTGCTGAGCTGACATGGCATTAAAAAGTTTACTTATTTTAACTTTATTTATTTATTCTTGTCGTGAAAATAGCCTTCGATGCTGACATGGCGTTAAGAAATTTACTTATTTTAACTTTTATTTTAATTTTATTTATTCATTCATTCATTCATTCATTTATTTATTATTTATTTATTATTGACCTGAAAATAGCATTCAATGTTGACATGGCATTAAGAAGTTTATTTATTTTAACTTTTATTAATTTGTTTGTTTGTTTGTTTGCCATGAAAATAGCCATTGGTGATTAAATGGAAGTTTATTTATTCAAACTTTTATATGAACTCTTATTTATTTTAGATTTATTTATTTATTTTTGTCATTAAAATAGCCTTTGGTGTTGACATGGCATTAAGAAGTTTATTTTAACTTATATTAACTTTTATTTATTTTAACTTTATTTATTTATTCTTGTCATAAAAGTAGCCTTTGGTGTTGACATGGCATTAAAAAGTTTATTTATTTTAACTTTATTTATTTATTTATTCTTTTAATGAAAATAGCCTTTGGTGCTGACATGGCATTAAAAAGTTTATTTATTTTAACTTTATTTATTTATTCATTTATTCTTGTCATGAAAATAGCCTTTGGTGCTGACATGGCATTAAAAAGTTTATTTATTTTAACTTTATATATTTATTCTTGTCATGAAAGTAGCCTTTGGTGTTGACATGGCATTAAAAAGTTTATTTATTTTAACTTTATTTATTTATTTATTTATTCTTGTCATGAAAGTAGCCTTTGGTGCTGACATGGCATTAAAAAGTTTATTTATTTTAACTTAATTTATTTATTCTTGTCATGAAAGTAGCCTTTGGTGTTGACATGGCATTAAGCAGTGCTCTACTGCTACTCCTACTAACACAACAAATTGTCATTGAAACATTAAGATAAAGCATGAATTATTGATTTTCTTTTCTTTTTTTCTTTTTTTTTGATTAAGGGTACATTTATAGGGTGACTAATTAAAGTGAAATCATATTTTTTCAATATGTGCATAATATTTTTTCTAAATCCGATTTCTTTATTAAAGCTGTTCAGGTCAGCGAGATTCTTCATTGTAAAGATCAGGTCTTCTTTAGCTCTGGTTCAGAGGTTTGGGAAAATTAAATGCATCTGTTAGTGAGCAGCAGACGGCTAACACACATATCTCAGCATCATTCCCCAGCAAACGACAGCCAGTCACACAGCCGTTTGTCTGAAAGACGAGTGCGAAGGAGAGATTGAGGGACGAGAGACAGACGATTGATCCGTGCGTTCTTTCCTGTCTGACGTGAGGGCTAATATTGGATTTTGGCAATATAAATCTCGTGCAGCGAGATGGTTGCACAGCATGTATCATCAATTCTGTCCAAAGCACAGAGCTTCTGCTCACAGCAAAGACAGGAACATGAAGTATAGTGCTTGACAAAGAAGACACAATCCAGCCCAGTGCAGCAGTACATCACAACAAAAGTTTGCAAGCCATAAAAACACATGTACATGATCAAAAATGTACGACAGGGCCTGAAACTCTCGGGCCAGCCTCGTCCCTGCTGAGATACTCTTTTCATGCTTTCATTATGTGAAACCTTTGGTTCTGCTCACACTGGTTCTTCTTTGAACATACTCTCTTCTAATGTTGTAGGATGACAGTTTTAATGACCCCACTGGGAACGTTGCCCGGCACCGAAATATGCACTAAACAGTGTAGAAATGTGACGGTTGCCTAGCAACGGCACAAGAATGCCGCCACATGAAATGGACTTATAAACTCTGCCCACAAAGCACTGTGATAACTGGGTCACATTTAATGTTTTACACAAGAAATATCAAACACAAACAAGTTTCAAACGCTGCCATTATTCAGCCAAGCGGGACGCCAATCCTTAAACTCACACCATTGGTTGAGCTCATGTTTCTGTTTGTTGCTGCTAGTGGCACATAAACTTAAAAATAGCTGAAATAAATTATACTCTACCATTTAAAAGTTTGGGGTTGGTGAGAGTTTTTAATGTTTTCAAGGAAGTCAGTAAACAGTAATATTGTGAAATATTATAACTTCAAATAGCTGTCTGATGAAATAGCCATTTTGAACGGTAGCGTACTTGATGCTTGCAAAGCCTTTAAATAATCATGATTCATCTACAGAGTCATTTCATTGTATTCGTTTCATTGTGATGTGGGAGGGACAATGAATCATGTATCTAAACTTCAGCTTTTAAACATCCAGTTTGCTTGAAATGAACATGTTTAATGTTTAACTTCATGTTTTCATGTAAGCTCAGATAAACTATGGTTACTATGTAAAATCTGGTAGATGTTGGTAAGGTTTATGAAGCTTGAGTCTGTCTCTCTCCGCAGGGCTGATGGCAGACGCTGGTCTCTGGCCTCTCTTCCCTCCTCTGGATATGGGACCAACACACCCAGCTCAACGGTACGTAAGGTCCATAGAATGCTGTTGCATTTATATTTTTGGCTAAATAGTCATTTAAAGGTGCTGTAAGCTGCAGACTATTGCAGACACTGAATTTCACCACTGTCATCGCTTAAGCATATGTGGATATTAAATAGAAAGTCAAAACAGAATAGATCAAATGGGTGAGAATGATGAATGAAGAGTTACAAAGAATCATAATGGTTGGAATTATATGGAAAAACTTAAAAAAAAAAAAAAAAAAAAAAAAAAATGGTGCATTGTCTAGATTCAATGCAAGAATTCTAAATTTTATAATTTATAAAAAGATGACAGATATTTACTGTAAATTTATATTAATTAGGGGCCACACACTGAAGATGCTTTGGCACCTATTGTATCCATTCATTTTCCTATTCTTCTTCTTTTTCTTCTTCGGTTCTTGAGTCTATGGCAGCCCATAGAACCATATGGTAAAAAGTTGTGAAATTTGGCACACAGATAGAGGACCATCCAAACATTCACCACAACAAATTTGAGGTCTTTGACTCGATCCCTCTAGCACCACCAACTGTCCAAAATTTCATATTTATGCTAATAACCTTTGAACTTTTGAACCTATGACCTTGTTTTCCTGAAAACCTACTTTTTCGAACTACTCCTAGAGGGTTTGTCCAATGTTCATGGAAATTGAATCATATTTTCTTCAGACCATGCTTGCAAAAAGTTATCAAAAGCTTTTTGATAAACCCAACTGTTCTCGAATAACGCACAAACTAATTTGACGAAGAGCACGTCAAATTGGATGCGAGATTATATCTCTGCAACGCTTTAGGGTATTGAGACCAAACTTGGTACATGTCATCACAAGCATGACCAGAGGCTACATGCAGTGGTTCGGCACAGCGCCACCTACTGGTCAGGAGATATGAAAAATGGCTCTCTTTGCTTATATCCTCTGAACAGTTTGCTTAAAAATAATAAAACTGGTCTCCTTTGATTCAGTGGAGCATGCTGAGTTGAATTTTCCCATATCAGCCATTTTGGGTGTTGGTCATTTTGAATTTTGTCCAAAAATGCTGTATTTGAGGAACACATTAGCATATCATTTTTTTTTTTTTTTTTGGAATGTGGGTTTCATTACAGCAGCTTGCCATCTTTTTCTAAGATCAAAATTGGTATATAAAACTTATATATGTGTATATATATATATATATATATATAAAATTGCATATTCCATATTCATTCCACAGTTGATAGAATGAAGCCAAGAAAATTCAGTAAACAACAGAAGCAGCCCTAAACATATTAACTCTTTCATTTCTTGTTCTTTTATATTTTTTAATGAGACCATGAATTCACAATTGGTGTCCACTCAGGAAAGCAGTTTATTCATTTATTTTATTGCTGTTTGAACTGCTCAGTTGTTGTTTGTCATTAAATAATAATTTCTAACCATGTTTGAGTATTCAATGATGATATGCTTTTCAGAGGATGCGGGTGGTGGAAATGATGGTTTAATTGGTGGATGTTCATTGGTGAATGTGTTGTGCTGTGTGATCTTGGGAGGAGAAAGGGTTCATCTGGTTTCTCTCATAAACTTAAGCTGATTTCGTCCTCTTATTGACTCTTCAGTGACATATTTGTTGTTAAAACCAAAGTCATTCCCTCACTAACACAGGGGAATGTCCAGTGGTAATGAAAATCATTACAACAGGCCTCTTACATTTACAATTCACTCCACTCATTTGGGTCAGTAATGTTCTTTTATAAGTTTGTCCTGGATTTACTGCACACAAGACACAGAGGAGAACATACACTGATAACAGCATTGTGTCAGGCCTTAAACCTTATAAAATGCCATGGCTGTGAAACCTTATAAAGAGCAATGTTAGTAGCAATGTTTCTTTGAAAGATACATGTTTATAAATCTGTTTCCTAAGTTTAAGTGAAATAGTTATGCTTTGAGAACATCTGGTTTTTGGTGTGTTTCTTATTTATATGTATAATTGTTGCTATTTTCAAACCTACTGGCAGGTAACATTGTGAGACGTGCTTTGTTCCATGTCTTGAGCGTCAGTGGAAGTATATAAATGTGTTGTCACTCGGTTGTGTTGTTTGTTTAGTCTTCCAGCTCGTCTCAGGAGCGGCTCCATCAGTTGCCGTTTCAGCCCACACTGGACGAGCTGCACTTCCTGTCCAAACACTTCGGCAGCACTGAGAGCATCACTGATGATGACGGACGCAGATCGCCACATGTGCGGCCACGCTCGCGGAGTCTTAGGTACACATACTCACATAAACGTCTTAAGCACATTAAAACCAGTATATGCCAAAATAACTTACTCGTCTTCTTTCTTCTGCTTTATTCTCATCCTCTCTTTTTCTCTTGACAGTCCAGGGCGATCACCTTCCTGCTACGACAATGAGATTGTTATGATGAACCATGTTTATAAGGAGCGGTTCCCTAAGGTTAGCAAAACACAAACACACGCTAGACTAATATCAGATTATTAAGACACTTCAGTGTTTTTAAAATCATATCATTTGTGATTTCATGCACTTGCAGCACATATTATATTTGTTGTATTATATTCCCTATTAAAAACGTTGTTTAAACATTGTCTATCCATTCCGTTCAGGCCACGGCTCAGATGGAGGAGCGTTTGGCTGATTTCATCGAGTCATACTCACCTGAGAACGTGCTGCCGCTGGCCGACGGGGTCCTCAGCTTCATCCACCACCAGATTGCAGAGCTGTCCCGAAACTGCCTGACCAAATCTCGTGAAGGCCTCATCACCACTGTCTACTTCTATGAGCTGCAGGAAAACCTCGAGAAACTACTGCATGAAGTGAGCATGATATGTGTTGGCTGGACATAAGTATGTTTGTTTCAGCTAATATTAATTAACATCTCACCTCATTTAACTGGATTATTAAACCGTTCCTTAGTACCATAACATTTCATTAGCTCAGTGTTTGTGTATTATTTTATTGCATCTCTAATTAGTTAAATTAAATTAAATTAAATTGGTTTAAAATGTCAGAATTTGCCTAAAATTTTTAAAAATATTTTTCAGTTAAAATACTGTTCACTTTTTCTTAAGAACATAAAAAAGAATATTTAAAAATTAAAATTTAAAATTTAAAATACTAAAAAGTGAATCATTCTTTTTTTTTTATTCCACACCTCAGACACCTCCATTTTACTTAAAAGGAAATAATTAAATTAAATATTTAGATTTTTAAAATTTTGTTGACTGATGTGGTGACCCTGCAAATGAAAATGAAACATCACAAGCTCATGCTTCAATGAAAAATTAATTTAAAGATAATGATAAAAATTAATAATTGAAATGTTAGATAATGTTAAAATTAAATACAAAGGATATTTATTCATTTGTTTGGTGATTTAATAATGAATTCAATCATTCATTTAATTATTATAATGCTTTAATTAAGTTTTTAATGATTCGTTTAAATATTTAAAATATTTATTTAATGATTTAATTTTGATTAATTTGGCCCTGCATTCACTACAGCCATGAGCAAATCTTTTCTTTGAGCTTCAGATTTATTTTTGTAAAGAAATTATATACAAAATTAATATTATAAATTATTATATAATATTATAAAATTATATATGAAATTAGGTTTGTCTACAAACCTAATTTTAAGAGTCCTGAGGAAAAATATAAATTCACTCTAGTGTGTCCAAACTATTGACTGTGTAGATGGTCAGATGAAATCGCCTGAAGACGATTAATTTTCCAATTAGGATTGTAAGTAGTTAAAAGTGGCCCTAATTGAAGAATCACCCATATATGCTCCTTTTTAATTCAATGGTCTTCTGTCATCTGTCAGGCCTATGAGCGATCAGAGAGCTCGGAGCTGACCTTCATCACAGAGCTGGTGAAGAAACTCTTCATCATCATCTCCCGCCCTGCCCGACTGCTTGAATGTCTGGTGAGAGTCCACACACACACAGACACGCGCGCGCACACACAAGACTTGATCTGCCTGTCGCTGGGCTTGGTCGCTTCTTCAGCCTACCTTGTGCAGTTGCCATAGCAACCTTGACTGTTATTATCAAACATAAAAGACCTCCAGTAGTGCAACCACTGGAAATATGGATCACTGGATAAATAAATAATATGGATCACCAGATAAATACATATGTGGACATGAGTTGGGTTGAATTATTTTACCTGTTTATTATCTTAAAGTTTCCGCTGAAGAAAAAATAGTTTGTTACAATTGTACAAAATAATTGACCTAGCAGTAAAAATCAGCAAGCAATCAGAAACAAATATTCAAGACAGCCGCATAGTAAACAAAACTATACTATATACAATATAGTATATACCCTAATGATATACTATATCATTAGAAATATTAGAATAGATATGTTTTTTTTACATTAATTGATTGTAAAGGCAATTTAATTTTCATAAAATGTTCTCTTTCAAATAAATGCTGTTCTTTTGAACTTTCTTCATCAACGAATCCTGAAATTTTTTTTTAACATGGTTTCCACAGAAATATGAAGCAGCAGAACTGTTTTCAACATTGATAATAATAAGAAATGTTTCTTGATCACCAAATGATCATATTAGAATGATTTCTGAAGCATCATGTGACACTGAAGACTGGAGTAATGATGCTGAAAATTCAGCTTTGATCACAGGAATAAATTATATTTTAAAATATATTCAAATAGAAAACAGTTATTTTAAATTGTAATAATATTTCATAATATTGCTGATTTTACTGTATTTTTGATCAAATAAATGCAGCTTTGGTGAGCAGAAGAGACTTCTTTCAAAAACATTAAAAAAATCTACAAACCCCAAACTTTAGAGCGGTTGTTTATTTGACTACAGAATGCTGCAGTTGACCAAAAATGCCATTTCCCCCTGTTTCCTCAGGAGTTTAACCCTGAAGAGTTCTACCACCTGCTTGAGGCAGCAGAAGATCACGCTAAAGAGGGCCAGCTAATGAAAGCAGACATCCCACGATACATCATCAGCCAGCTAGGCCTGACCAGAGACCCTCTGGAAGGTGAGAAAGACGAAACATTTTCACAAAGAGCGTGTTAGTCTCTAGAGGGAAGGAGAGTAGAAGAAACCGAGAGAGGAGGGGAAATGTAGGTCATACTGAGAGACATTATGGAACAGGTTAAGGTGAAGCATAGGCAGTGGGAAGTTTGTATTCCTGCCAAGAACGCAGGGAAATGTGTAAGCACTGCTGTGAACCTGGCAAACAGCAGCTGGCTCGGAGTAATGGGGCTTTTGATAAAAACATACACTTACTCTCTCTCTCACTGCACAACTACACACAACAAAACACTTCTCTAGCAAAAAATCCACTCTGATTTTTTTGAATGCTGCTTGGTCTATTTAGTCAAAGCTGAAGAGGGAATGTTAAAATACTTTCTTCTATCCCAGCTTTATTTACAGATATATGTAAGCCATTTGTATGTTGATTTCCACTTTGACTCACCGCTCTCGCTGCATCTGAAATCGAATACTTCCCATCTGTATAGTCAGTGCTAGGAAGTAACTGGTTACATGTAATCTGGACTACATCATCAGATTCCAAAATTAAGTACTTGTAATTAGATTATATTATGGTTTTTTTTTTATATTGATTACATGATTACATGTCATTCACACAATGGCAGTAAATCATTCATAATTTATTGATTCTCCCTGATTCTTCTTTTTCATGTTTTATATTTTCCTTTCTAAAAAAAAGAATATTGTTTATATACATTAAGAAAGTCTTTTGCACACACAGACTAGCCACTAGTCAGGTGGCAATAATTACATGAATAATTGAGAGGCCACAAAGCGTTTATTTAATGCCTCATTTAACTTTTAATCAGCAACTGCATACCAAATTAACCCCTGACAAACACATTCATTATTATTTAAATTATCACTCAGTCAATCATTTAACCATGTATTGCTATGACTTTGGGACGCTTTTTTCTTTCAAAAAGTTTTATTATTTTTAAATTATTTTAATTTGACATTTTTTATGATTTATTTAACTAGTAGCTTTTCATTAAACATTCACAATACCCCTACAGTTCATCACGAACCCCACTCTGGAAAATCCTAACATAATGTAATGTTTAATGCACTTCATGTTGTTGATAACAAAGATTAAAATTTATTTACTTTTTCTTTTATTTTTATATCAGTATGTATGATACAGAATTATTCTATTAAATTCAATTCAATGTGATAAATGAGTTAGGTCAAAAGTAATCAAAAAGTAGTCCGATTATATTACCTAAAATGTGTAATGTAATGGATTACATTACTAACTACAATTTTTGTCATGTTTTGGAATTGGTAGCGGACTACAATTTGTAAGTAATCTACCCAAAACTATATAGTATGCAAAAAAAAGTACGACAACAGAGTAGTACATCTAAATTCACAGTATTCGAAAAACAGCAGGCGAAAAGTACCCGGATGGCCTACTACTTCCAGAGAAATATTAAAGTGCTCATACGATGGTGGATATCTGACACCGTAGGTCACACTAGATTACAACATGGCGGGTGTAGTACGGCCGAATTTACAACATACAACACACATTCATACTATATAGCACATACTTTTTAATGGTCTTGAAGTTTCAAACAAAATGTGGTACCAACTATACAATATGTTATTTTGGTCTGTTTCAGCATCCCACCAACCCTAATTATTAACATTAGCACTATCTGTTTTTATAACCAATGGCAGACAGACGTAGCCTTTAAAAAACAGTCGTTATTTTTGCAATTCAGTTTAGTGCCACTGTTGGCACAGATAGTGTACAATTTAATTAAATTTTTTAGATTGAATTTTATTTTATTAAACTTAATTTCATTGCATGCAGTGAGTATAAAATGTATATCTAAAGCATTTATGTTGGGACTGTGTGAATCATTATCATTGCAGTTTTTATCGAGTGTGAATAGTGTGGCTAAGAGGAACTATTCTGAAAAGCTGAAAAAACAGTTTTCAGTCAACGACCCTGCATCAATGTGGAAAGGCCTGAAATACATCACCAATTACAAGACACCACCCCGCAGCACTGTGTCGAATCAACAATTGCCCGTCGATTTGAATGAGTTTTATTGCAGTTTTGAAACCCTGTCTCGAACAACACACCCGTTCTGACCTTCTCTCCATACACCCATCAACACCTCCAGCAATTCAGGTCTGTGAAAAAGGGACACAGAGTAACGCAGTCTCGTTTGGCCTTGTGTTTATCCAGCACATCATTTATCCGGATGCAGATTTAAATCCTGCCACTCTGCATTTCATCCCGTTTGAGTTGGACACTGTGAAACTGTATCCCTGCAAGGTTTACCTCAGGTCACCCAAATCTAGTGTGAAATTGCGAAGACTCGTTTCAGTCACCTCACTTAATATTCCGGCTGCACAAGTTGCCAGAGAAATTGAATTTTAAAATCCCAGATGTGTTGAGGATGTTCTTTTCCACATGCTGAACTCAGCTAGAGGCTGATAAAGAAAGTGCTGTTTTAATTGCTGTTCTAGTGCTTGTTTGTGTGTTTTTCAGTGTTTTCTTGAGTTTTTGTTGTTGATGTTTATTTATATCAGTCTTTATTTAGATCAGCCATGCTTCATTTTCCTCTCTAGAATGGATGGTTGCTGTGGTGACTGGAGGTGTTGTTTTTAGATGCGATTAGGCAATATGCTGCTGAATTGCTCATGGAAAGGCAGATGGCTAATTATTTATTAATTTTAGATAACTCTCCATTTGTTGAGAGTGATAAATTGTGCATGCTGCTCATGCTTACAAGTACACAATTTTGGACATATACCATAGAATCATAATGCAAATGTAGTATATATATAAACCATACCATTTTTGGCCATTTATTATTTCAAATAAATGCTGTTCTTTTCATCAAAGAACCCTGAAAAAATGCATCACAGTTTCCACAAAAATATGAACTGTTTTTAACATTGTTGTTAATAATTAGAAATGTTTCTTGAGTATCAAATCATCATATTAGAATGAAGAATCATGTGACACTGAAGACTGAGTAATGATGCTGAAAATTCAGCTTTGATCACAGGAATAAATTACATTTTAAAATATATTCAAATAAAAAACAGTAGTTTTGAGTTGTATTAATATTTCACAGTATTACTGTTTTTACTGTATTTTACTGATCAAAGTGCAGCCTTCGTGAGCAGAATAGATGTGTAAAATGATTAAAAATCTTACTGACCCCAAACTTTTGAACAGTAGTGTATATTATTAATATATTCATGAATTATATATTGATTGAATTCATTTAGTTTCATTTGACAAGAAATTTAGGCCATTAATTGAACTAAAAACTTGTTTACATAAGTTCAAAACATAAAATTGTTTCTCAACACATTTATGTAATTTTGTGTATTATATATTTATTCCATAGAAAAACATAAAAATAAAAATATTAACCAAAATCATCCTCCTATACAGAAATGGTGAATTTGGAGAGTTATGACAGTGAGGGCCCACACACGCCGGAGACGGACGACTCAGCTGAAGTGAGTGTACTGATGTAGTCATGTATATTTTGTTTTGCTCATAACTTTTCCCTACTAGAGTAAAGTGTGTGATTCAAGCAAAGAGGGGCAAAAACAAAACAAGATGTGTTATATAAGCCTGCAATTTTCTCACTCTTCAACATGGAAACATATTTTTAATTAAGGACTCGGCTAACTCTTGAAGCACAACTGCAGCGGCAGGGATTCGGGATGAAAGTGGTAGAAATGAAATGGCATAGGGAGTGAAATTATGCATCAGTGAGTCTACTTATCTCCCCTGCATTGAATCACACTTTTATCTCTCAGGGGAAGCTCAAAGCCATCAAACCGCCCTGTGAATCAGACTTCCAGACTATCAAACTCATCAGCAACGGAGCGTACGGGTGAGAATACACTAACACCATTATTCAGTCTAAAATTACTCTGAAATTACTCAAAGCTAGTGTGTAAATATGGATCTCTCCCTCTCGTTTGGATCATAGAGCAGTGTATTTGGTCAGACACAGAGAGACACGGCAGCGCTTTGCCATGAAGAAGATCAACAAACAAAACCTGCTCCTGCGGAACCAGATCCAGCAGGCGTTCGTGGAGCGGGACATCCTGACCTTCGCTGAGAACCCCTTCGTGGTCAGCATGTTCTGCTCTTTTGAGACACGCCGTCACCTGTGTATGGTTATGGAGTATGTAGAGGGTAAGAAGACATCACACACACTGAGCAATTGTTTCAGAACATGTACGGATGTTATTCGGCCATTTTAAAATCCCCAATATTTTCCCATTTAGGCGGCGACTGTGCAACCCTTCTGAAGAATATCGGAGCACTTCCTGTGGAGATGGCTCGGATGTACTTTGCCGAGACTGTTTTGGCGCTGGAGTACATTCATAATTATGGCATTGTACACCGAGACTTGAAACCAGACAAGTAAGTCAGTGCCCCCTGCTGGAGTGGAGGTCATCTGTTAAGTAAATTGTGAAAGTTCAGTCAGTAAAAAGATGTTTTACTTATTATAATGCCTACAGACAAGCGCATGTATCCCACAAATATGTTAAAAAGTTCCAGTCCACATTTTTTCAGAAGCCTTGGTTCTGGAAGTATTTTTCTCATAGGAATTTTTTTTTTGAAATCCTCATGATAGAATTATAAGCCAAACCAACCAGCTACGAGGTGAATCACAACATTTTTGTGCATTTTTCATAACAAAAAACTTTTTTTCAAGTTCAGTTTTTTTTTTTTTTTTTTAACTTTTTTCACTTCAGCAATAATCTGCCATGTGTCATCTTTAAAAAGAGACCAAACTTCAGTCTGTGCTCCAAACCATTCAAGATTTATGACAGTTAAAGTGAAAAATTTAATTTTTTCATTTCATTGCTCAAAAAGTAGCTCAAAACTACTGCAAAAATATAATTTAATATCATAAAATCCCCTAAAAAATATCAAAATATTAAATAAAAAATATTATTGAACTAAAATATAATACAATCATTTCATGGAAATAAAAAATTCTGTAATTTTGACTGACACACGAATAGCACCAGAGGGTAAAACAAAAAAGTATTTGAAAATCGGACAAAATGAGAAAGGTATAAGACTGTACACTTAACGGGTTTAATGATGGAAAGAACTACAGTCCCATGAAGCATTGTGAATTTCATAATTGAATTAAAAACTATGGAGAAATTTAAAACTATGAATTTAAAGATGTTGATTGTGAACATATTTTACGTTTATTGCAAAATATCTCTCTACATTGTGTGGTAAATACTATTTCTGATTTATGTTAATTTATGTATTTTCTATTCTGACTTATTTAAATTTCTTGACTTATTTCACTTCCCCAATGGAGAAAATAAATGGGATTTTTACTTCCAGAACCAACTGTTGCGCTCCATTACAACCTGTAAAACAGATGCCACCCCTGACTTGTGTAAGGCTCATCTTGTCATCATCTTTTTGAAGCGAACGCTCACGGCCGGTTCTTTTTCACAGTCTGTTGATCACGTCAATGGGTCACATTAAACTGACTGATTTTGGCCTGTCAAAGATGGGGCTCATGAATCTCACCACTAACCTGTATGAAGGACATGTTGAGAAGGACGCCAGGGAGTTCCTGGACAAACAGGTAAGGAAGCTTGTCCTATTGTGAAGGGATTACATACCAGGTGCAAACACAGCCGCAATATCTTTGTCTCTGTCTCAGGTGTGCGGCACACCGGAGTATATCGCCCCAGAAGTCATTCTCAGACAGGGCTATGGGAAACCAGTGGACTGGTGGGCCATGGGTATCATCCTCTACGAATTTCTAGTTGGCTGTGTGCCGTTCTTCGGAGACACGCCTGAAGAGCTATTTGGTCAGGTGATCACAGGTGAGTCTGAATGTTGTGTCTCACGCAGAGGTAAATCCTAATGCTTAATCACACATTGTGTCCTGACACGTCTCTTCTGCTAATCTGGCTTCAAAAGCAACACCTGTGCTAATATTAGCAACAGCGGTGTTGATTAGTGCAAAAGCAAACCATTTTTCTCCTCCAGAGACCTCTTCCAAAGTGCTCCATTTTTCTCACAATGGTTTGCAATTCCATAAACTGAAATGGGATAAAGAGCTTCAGTGCTACCGACAGATTTCTGTGTGTTTGTTTGTGCAGATGATATTGAGTGGCCTAAGGGAGACGAGGCGTTGCCTAGTGATGCTCAGAGCCTGATTTCTGCCCTGCTGCAAACCAATCCACTGGTGCGACTGGGCACAGGTACACATTACCACGCTTTCACAAACGTATGTGACCTGTCAAGACAACTTCAACAAATCAACATGAAATCAAATTGGACCATTTTTAATTTAATACATGTTCTTGGTCTTATTGTGAGCAATTCATCTGTGCATATTATTATTTCATTTTATTTTTTTATTTTTTTTTTGTCAAAAAAATTTTTTTTTTGTGGAATTTCTTGTTTCACAACCATTTAAATGTTTGAGATTGGTAAGACTTTTTTATGTTTTTAAAGAAGTATCTTCTGCTCACCAAGGCTGCATTTATTTAATCAAAAATACAGTAACAGTAATATTTTGAAATATTTTTACTATTTAAAATCATTTAAAATTGAATTTATTCCTGTGATCAAAGCTGAGTTTTCAGCATCATTACTCCAGTCTTCAGTGTCACATGATCCGTCAGAAATCATTCTAATATGATGATTTGATGCTCAATATTTCTTATTTTTTTATCAATGTTATAAACAGTTGTGTCGCTTCATATTTTTATGGAAACCGTGATAAATCATGTCTTTACTGTCACTTTTTGATCTATTTAATACATCCTTGCTGAATCCTCCTGAGTATCTATTTCTTTAAAAAAAAAAATCGTACTGACCCGAAACTTTTGAACAGTGGTGTATATTGTTGTTCAGACAAAAATTTAAATTCTGTCATTGTTTACTCAGTTTCCTTTCGTTTCATATGATGGTTTCTGTCACAGAATATGAAATTTGAGCCACTGTTTACCATACAATCAAAATAATTGGACATGAAAGCCTTTGAGTTCCAAAAAAAAAAAAAAGAAATTTACAGAAAATAGTACAGAAAAGTTTGCACTTCACCATAATTCTTAAATCTCATTTGTTTTTGTGTATATTCAAGTTTGCCGTGACTCCATCTTGATGCATTATATTTGAAAAAAATTTCATTAAAAGACTTGGACTTGAGCAACCAACATGTACAACTTTTATAGTGTTTTTCATTTATTTACAGTCCCAGTCCCTAGTATTTTTACTGAATGTAAAACAATTTCTTTTTTCAAATTAAAACATTTCTGAAAAAGAAAAGGACAGCAAGTCAGACAGTTTGAGTGATTTGCATCACAATCCATGACCAAAACACTTTAGTTTACCTGTTTACAAATGTCTATAAATGTATGTCTTTTTACCCTTTTGAACAGGTGGAGCTGTTGAACTGAAGCAGCACTCGTTTTTCTTGGGATTGGACTGGAACGGTTTACTCCGACAGAAGGCCGAGTTCATCCCTCATCTGGAGTCTGAGGAGGACACCAGCTATTTTGACAGTGAGGACACTCACATTTGTTTTTGAGTCTACCCTTGTTCGGCGTCTCTATCTCTTACCATCATCTCCCTCTGTCTCAGCGCGGTCCGAGCGCTATCAGCACATCAACTCCTACGACGAGGACGACACCAACGACGATGAGCCGGTGGAGATAAGACAGTTCTCTTCCTGCTCGCCGCGCTTCAGCAAGGTCAGTAACACATGGCTGCATCTATATTTCATGCGTTCTTTCTCAGAAACACTCTTGCTTGCGTAAACGCTCATTAACACTGGTACAACATTTGAAACATGCATTTTCTTTGAAGCTGCTTTTGTATTGTAAAAAAGCGCTATACAAATAAATGTGAAGTGAATTGAATAACACCAAAGTCTCTTTAAGACAAGTAATTTCACTCGGCAGCCGTCTTTGTAACGCCTCTTGGGTATGCAAGTGCAGCTCCTATCTCTTTGAATGGGGAAACATCAAATTCTCCAATGCTGTTCGCCAAGCTTTCAATTAAATGTTATATTATATATCACCAATTAAATCTGACATCAGCTGTCTCATTAATTTAGTTTTTAAATGCTCAAATCATGACAAAAAACTGCATTTTTCAGGCTGGATCAAACTAATGTGCAGTACTAAGTGTGCGTCTCTATAGGAAGCGCGCGTCTGACTGGAGCTTCTAACTGCAGCTGCAGGGACGCGATGACTTTACCAATTGGCAATTGGCTCTTATTTAGAAGGCGGGACTTATCCCGCCATATTGCGCATTGAACATTCTCCCATTCATAAAAATGCGAGTACACCATCTTTCTATATATAAAGTCTTTAATAACACTCATCCTTTTTATCTGTCTTAATTTTATAAATTTTTTCAGGTTCCATCTAGGTCACATTACATTCTCTGATTCGTTTTAGCAGAGACCGAGGACAGAGAAACTAATCCCACCTGTCCTACATGTATCCATTGAAAAGGCGTTAAACAATTTTCAAAAAATCTCCTTTTCCAGTTAATATACTTTGCATAAACCTTCTTTTCCCACGAATGGCAGGGATTATAATGCGTTTGTTTTGAACGCAGGTGAATGATAAAAACACTTGTGTTAAGCAGTGGCCTTCAGATAAGCGAACACAATCGCACACTTACATAATAAACCTCCTCTGATCTTCTTTATGCTGAGGGTTCTTCTCAAGATGTGTGACCTTCTTAAGGAGCACTTGCTGAACAAAGACCTTGGATTATATAAACAACAAGACAAAGACAATTATGCAAACAGAAAAATAACTGGATGATGAACAATATCAGTGATTTTTAAGCATCATAGTAGCAAAAAAGCACCATATAAGTATATGCAGTTGTACATTTGTTTGTTTGGGGTAAGTAAGATTTTTTTTTTTGTCTTATGGTCACCAAAGCTACATTTATTTGATCAAAAATACAGCAAAAACAGTAATAATGTGAAATATTATTACAATTTAATAGAACTGTTTTCTATTTGAATATATTTTATAAAGTAATTTATTCCTGTGATCAAAGCTGAATTTTCAGCATCATTACTTCAGTCTTCAGTGTCACATGATACTTCAGAAATCATTCTATGATGATTCGATGCTCAAGAAACATTATTTATTATTATCAATGTTGAAATCAGTTGTGCTGCTTTATATTTTTGTGGAAACTGTTTTTTTTTTTTTTAATTATTATTATTATTAATAGAATGTTCAAAAGAACAGCATTTATTTGAAATAGAAATCTTTTGTAACAAGTCTTTACTGTCACTTTTGATAGATTTAAAGGGGACCTATTATGCCCTCTTTTACAAGATGTAAAATAAGTCTCTGATGTAAGTGTGTATGTGAAGTATTAGCTCAAAATACCCCACAGATAATTTTTTACAGCATGTCAAAATCGCCACTTTTCAGGGTGTGCCCTTTAAATGCAAATGAGCTGCTGCGCTCTGCCTAAGAGCCTAACTCGCTGTGAACTCACTCAGGGTGGTTCTATGTTAAAAAGGCAGTGTCTGTCAACATTCGTGTGGCTAATGTGATGTCACATTGCCAGGAACCTGCAAATGGCTTGTTCTGAGACACTGCTTATGATTTATGCGGTGGTTGGATTTTTGCCAACACACATTTATGTCCAAACACCATACAAAAGTTAATTTTGCATAATAGGTCCCCTTTAATGTGTACTTGCTAAATAAAACTATTATTCCCTTCAAAAACAAACAAACAAAAAACTCACTGACCCTGAAACTTTTGAATAGTAGTTATCATGTGACTTATATACTTATATGTGCTCTATATTCCAAGACAAAGCTATTGTATGGCTTCAGAAGACTTGAAAAATACCACACAAGTCATATGGACATTTTGTAGCTTGACAACCCCAATCCCCATCCCTTTTTGTTCGATAAAAAACTGCATCCAGGATATTCTTTAAAAAAAAAAAAAAAAAAAAAGACTTCTTAGACTTCTGCACCACATGTGAGGTGTAAACAAAGCAGCCTTTGGCATTGTTCTCTTTTTTTCAGGTGTACAGCAGCATGGAGCACCTGTCCCAGCTGGAGCAGAAGTCCCCTGTAGTCACTCGTCGAGAGCACAAAGGTCGCCGCGATGACAAGATGGCCAAGCGAGAGAGTCTGGGAAGCTTCAGCATGAGGGACAAGAGCTGGAGGACGAGCTCACCTGAGATGTATGTCAAAGTTTGATTCAATCCAGCCTGACAAACCATGTCTGTTAGATATATCACTATAATACGGCACATAAAGATGCTTTTTTAATTAGGTGGCAATTATGTGGCACATTCCAATATTTTTCACAGGAAACGTCTGTCATGCTCTGAGTCTCTGTATATGGAGGGAGACTTCAGTCCTCCGATGGGTGCCCGCCGCCGCTTTTCAGCCCTAATGGACACACACCGGTTTGCCGCTCCTCAAGAGGGCGATGGAGAGCTCTCCGCAAGACAGGGGGCCGGTAAAGTCCCTGGATCATCAGTAGAGGGAGCCACTGCTCCATCATCGCCCAGTGCTAATGAACAGAGGAGTGCTGGGAAGGAAGTAATGTCAACCAGTGCCAGTAAAGGGGCAGGTGAGGGAAGGAAACTTGAATGAAAAAATGTGTAAATTTGAATATAGATAGAATATAAAATATAATTTTTTTTTCTGTGAATGTAAATTTGACAGACAAGCCATCGAGGCCAGGTGAGATATCAGCACCACAGGCCATACCTTCTACAGGGGCCATAGCAGCTGTCGCTAGGGACGTGGTTGCCGTCGGTGATTCCATCGGTCAGCGGGCAACCAAGGATCTGGTGCTTCGGCGAGCTCGTCATCAGCAGCTGTCTAGCGATGGGGAGAAACGCACCTCACGTCCCAGCAACAAGGTCATCAAATCTGCATCTGCCACCGCGCTGTCTGTCATCATACCCGGAGGTACAGTTCTGCCTCCAATCACAAGGGGGAGCTATCCATTCCTTGTGAGCACTGTTATGAGATTTTACATTGTGACATTATTTTCATACATTTTTCCTCCAGTTCTCACTACAGTAATGCAGAAATTATGTGCTTAGTTGTTACGAGAACAACAAAAAAACTAAGCAAATATGTATATATACAGTATCTCACAGAAATGTGTACACCCCTCACATTTTTGTAAATATTTTATTATATGTTTTCATGTGACAACACTGAAGAAATGACACTTTGCTACAATGTAAAGTAGTGAGTGTGCAGCTTGTATAACAGTGTAAATTTGCTGTCCCCTCAAAATAACTCAACACACAGCCATTAATGTCTAAACTGCTGGCCACAGAAGTGAGTACACCCTTAAGTGAAAATGTCCAAATTGGGCCCAAAGTGTCAATATTTTGTGTGGCCACCATTATTTTCCAGCACTGCCTTAACCCTCTTGGGCATGGAGTTCACCAGAGCTTCACAGGTTGCCATTGGATTCCTCTTCCACTCCTCCATGACGACATCATGGAGCTGGTGCATGTTAGAGACCTTGCGCTCCTCCACCTTCCATTTGAGGATGCCCCACAGATGCTTAATAGGGTATAGGTCTGGAGACATTCTTTAGCAAGGCAGTGGTCGTCTTGGAGGTGTGTTTGGGGTCGTTATCATGTTGGAATACTGCCCTGCGGCCCAGTCTCCGAAGGGAGGGGATCATGCTCTGCTTCAGTATGTCACAGTACATGTTGGCATTCATGGTTCCCTCAGTGAACTGTAGCTCCCCAGTGCCGGCAGCACTCATGTAGCCCCAGACCATGACACTCCCACCACCATGCTTGACTGTAGGCAAGACATACTTGTCTTTGTACTCCCCACCTGGTTGCCGCCACACACTCTTGACACAATCTGAACCAAATAAGTTTATCTTGGTCTCATCAGACCACAGGACATGGTTCCAGTAATCTATGTCCTTAGTCTGCTTGTCTTCAGCAAACTATTTGCGGGCTTTCTTGTGCATCATCTTTAGAAGAGGCTTTCTTCTGGGACGACAGCCATGCAGACCATTTTGATGCAGTGTGCGGTGTATGGTCTGAGCACTGACAGGCTGACCCCCCACCCCTTCAACCTCTGCAGCAATGCTGGCAGTACTCATACGTCTATTTCCCAAACACAGCCTTTGGATATGATGCTAAGCATGTGGAACCTGTCCTGTTAAACCGCTGTATGGTCTTGGCCACCGTGCTGCAGCTCAGTTTCAGGGTCTTGGAAATCTTCTTATGTATCTTTATGTAGAGCAACAATTTTTTTTTTCAGATCCTCAGAGAGTTCTTTGCCATGAGGTGCAATGTTGGACTTCCAGTGACCAGTATGAGAGAGTGAGAGCGATAACACCAAATTTAACACACCTGCTCCCCATTCACACCTGAGACCTTGTAACACTAACGAGTCACATGACACCAGGGAGAGAAAATGGCTAATTAGGCCCAATTTGGACATTGTTACTTAGGGGTGTACTCACTTTTGTGGCCAGCGGTTTAGACATTAATGGCTGTGTGTTGAGTTATTTTGAGGGGACAGCAAATTTACACTGTTACACAAGTGTCATTTCTTCAGTGTTGTGACATGAAAAGATATAATAAAATATTTACAAAAATGTGAGGGGTGTACTTACTTCTGTGAGATACTGTATAGCTTATAACAATGGAAATTCTAAAATTCTAAATCTGTATTTTTATATTATATCTAGTTGAGCAGCATGGTAGCTCTCCACTGGCCAGTCCTATGTCTCCACGGTCTCTCTCGTCCAACCCCTCATCGCGAGACTCCTCTCCCAGCCGTGATTACAGCCCTACAGTCATGGTGCTCCGTTCACCAATCACCATCCACCGCTCTGGCAAAAAGTATGGGTTCACACTCCGTGCCATTCGGGTCTACATTGGAGACACTGATGTCTACAGTGTGCACCACATAGTCTGGGTGAGAAAGCAACACACCATGGGATAAAGTTGGCTGAGTATAGAACATAAATGCAGCAATAGTTTTATTGACGCACCAATTAGTAATTCTGTCCTTATCCAATCACAGCACGTGGAGGACGGAGGCCCTGCCCAGGAGGCAGGACTATGTGCTGGTGACCTCATCACTCATGTCAATGGTGAATCTGTGCATGGATTAGTCCATACCGAGGTGGTAGAGCTTATACTTAAGGTGAGACATGAGATTGCATGAGATGTTCTCATCAGCAAGGCAAAAATCACAAGTTAGACAACTTGGAAGTAGTAACACACCTGGTCTCAAGAATCCACATGTTTTGAGAAAGATTCACTGATAGAGAATCAAACAGGTGAGCATGTTTCTTTGCTTTATCTCTTTGTTCAGAGTGGAAACAAGGTGACCTTGACCACCACGCCCTTTGAGAACACATCCATTAAAGTGGGACCAGCACGCAAGTCCAGTTACAAGTCCAAGATGGCTAGACGCAGTAAGAGGACTGTGAAAGAGGGACAAGAGAGGTATAATGTGCCTCCATTTGTTAAGATCGTCAAAATAAAGAGAATATTTTTTTCTTACCCCTGTCTTTTTCCTTCCATGATCATTCACAGTAAGAGGCGTGGATCTTTGTTCCGCAAAATAACTAAGCAGTCCAACCTGCTGCATACAAGCCGTAGTTTGTCTTCTCTGAACCGGTCCTTGTCGTCCAGCGATAGTCTTCCTGGCTCTCCAACTCATAGCCTGTCCGGTCACTCCCCCACCCAGAGCTACCGCTCAACCCCCGAGTCGTCCCACCTTGGTGAGTAGATCAAAGCATATTTTATGATATAAAAGGGAAAACTAACAATGAAAATGTTTAATTGACACAATTTTGATTGTCTACCCTGGCTTTTGATCTTCTTGACCCAGGTGCCTCCTCTCAGAACAGCTCTCCTGCCACCAGTACCCCAAATTCCCCCGCAACAACCCAGCATATGAGGCCTAGTTCCCTACACGGACTTTCCCCCAAACTACACCGCCAATATCGCTCAGCTCGCTGCAAGTCTGCTGGCAACATTCCTTTGTCTCCGCTGGCTCATACACCATCCCCAACTCAATCCTCGCCACCTCCTTTGCCTGGGCACACAGTAGGAAGCTCCAACACCACCCAAACCTTTCCTGCCAAACTACACTCGTCCCCACCGATCATAAGGCCTAGACCCAAGAGCGCAGAGCCACCCAGATCGCCACTACTCAAAAGAGTACAGTCAGCAGAGAAACTTGGGTCACCGCTTTCATCTTCATCTGAAAAAAAAGGTGGGATTGGGGTGATGAGGAAGCACAGTTTGGAGGTTGGACATTCAGATTATAGAAAGGATGGTTTCCACTGTGAGCTTGGCCTGCAGAGTTTGGTGGAAATTGAGGGTGAGAATCTGGCATCTGCCCCAACAACTTCTCCTTCACCCACACAACCGACCCCGTCACCACCTGAAACAGGCGTTCTGAAGCCGGTCAGGAAACTGGGCAGGCAGGAGTCACCTTTGAGTAGAGATGCTTTGCTTGCTGGAAGAGAAAGGGATAGAGACAAGGAGAGGATTGGTGAACCAAGTCAAGCTAGTGAAGCTAAAGCAGGGGTGGTCAAAGAGACACTCCCTCCTGGTGGCATTACTCCACCTGGTAGTAAAAAATCTCCAAGTGTTGAAGCATCTCAGCGGCCCCCTTTTACTCTACAGGAAAGTTGCCTAGCCAAACCCCAAACTTGGCAGCCTCCACTGACCAAATCTTCTCCAGTAGCATCAGAGTCAAAGTATAGTGTAGTTACCTCCATTCCATCGCCTCTGACCACAGCGTCTTCCCCATCTGCCAAAACAACAGATCCAAGTTTTATCCGGGAAGCAGGAATTGATGACAAAGGAAGTCTTACAAAGATTCCCCAAAGCCAGGCACAAGGAACTACTAAGCCTTCATGCTCAGTGAGTACATCAGGTGTTATCAGCAAAAATATGTTGGAACAAGAAGGGGGAAAGGATCCTGGGAAGAAAGAAGTGAAACGAGAAGTTGGGAAGACTTCAACTTTAGTCAAGCCAAGTATACCATGTAGTGCTCCTGGGAAGACCACAAGCACAGAGGTAACCAAAGCAAGTAAGGGATCAGGTGATGGAGAGGGTCTCAAAAAGGGCGTATTAGATCCCCATACCAGAACTTCAGATGTCAGGGTGAGAACTGCCGTAGCTCCATCCAAAGGGGTTGTCCCATCCCACCCACCCCAGACGCAGTGCACTGTTTTGGGAAAACTTCGGCAGGACAAGGGCCTGGCTCCGGTCAGCTGCTACCGTGGAACATTTGATTGGGAGGACAAATGTCTCTTGGAGGTTGTTGAGGAACACTCTCCATCTCCTACTCCTTCTCCAACTGGAGTGCCTCCTGATCTGCCCAGATCTCAACCTCAGTCTCCTGGTGAAAGACCTGGTATGGTTACACAGTTGACAAGCACAGAGAAATCTGTAGGGCTTGGTAAAGGTGGAACTCAGGAGGGGCCCAAGGCCAAGGATACCAGCAAATTGTTGGAGGCCACCCAGGTTTTTGCACCAGGAAGACTTGAGCCTGCTTCTGGGAGTAGGCCAAGCTCCAAAGGATCCAGTCAGAGTCCTACTAGCACCTCTCCACAGGTGAAGACTGTCATTACTCCTAAGAATGGCTCTTGAGCTAGTCGGAAAGATAAATGCCTTTAATGGGGGTTTAGCAGAATTTGATCTTATTGAGCACTTAGACATTCAGTGGACATTTCAGCCAGTGAAAACAAGTGACTAAATCATATTACGCTGAACAAAGGACAACAACTCCAAGGTTATTTTAAAGGCTGTTATTTATTGTACATGCAGAGTTGTGTCAGAAAATGATGATAGATGTATTATACAAGAATGTGTGTTTGTGAGAAGGTGAATGGGTGCATGTTTCGTGGTGCTTATGCAACAAGGTAAAAAAATGACAAGCGCAAAGTGCTTTAACTGATCAAACAATGCTGAATACTGTGAACACCAAAACAATGTTCCTACATTTTCTAAGGTGACCAACCACATAGTTTCCTTAAAACACAAAAACTGAAAAGAGTTGTTCAAAGCAATGACAAGTATTTGGCATAGACAGAACTTCATAAAGGACACTTCCGTAGCTGTTTTTTGGCTTGTACCTTATTCGGGAGTGTCTAATCAGGTTTAGCATATCCATTAGCAGCTAACGCATACTACTTAAGCCATGTTGGGGATGTTGGCTAAACTGTAGATTCATTCCCTTTATTAAATTCACTCTAAAGGCCTGTTCGCAATAAGAATGATAACTATAAAGATAACGATAAAGATTCTAAAAATCGTTATAAATACAAAAGAATAGCAGAGTTTACACTACATCTATAACAATAACGGCACAGAGAAACAATATCGTTGGAATCACTTTCAGAACGAGTTTTTCCAGCTGATGAATGATAAAAACGTTGACAGCCAATCAGAATCTAATTACAACTTTAAAGAGCTTGAGCTTTTAAAGCGGCAGGCAACACGCTTAGAATAAACAACGATATCGTCCGCTGGTGTGGGCGCTAATATAGTTATCATTATAGTTATTGTTGTGAACGGGCTTTTGGCCAATTCTCTCATTATACAGATTCTTTCATTAATTACAAATGCTAAATGTTGAAATTGTTGACATTTTATTGATTTGCTATTTTAATTTTCTAGCAAGGTTTGCATAAGCATTCAGTCTTCAATTTAATGTTTGCTTGAGCCATCTTTTTCTGCAATGATAGCTTGATGCCTTCTGAGGTACATATCAAAGGCCCTTTATGGCAAGTTGGTGCATTCAGCAGCCATGCAAGTGCAGCTTTTATCTAGTTGAATATCATAAATGTCACTTCTTTAGCTGAATTTAGCCATTTTTGTCAAATCAAACAAAAACATATTCTATCTGGCCAAGCTAAAAAGACAAGGTTGCAATGTGACAGTAGTTAAAATAGTATATCTGATCATATAGAAGATCATATTCATGTTAATGGCCACTATAGCGCATCCTGCAGCAACAAAGAGTGCAATGCATATTTGTGCAGCATTATGAATTGTAATCGCATTTAAGAACACAATGCACAAATAAAGCTTGCAGGATGTTCTTAATGTTCAGCAGGATCTCACTTGCAATGCACTGTCAAGCATCTCTATGTTTGCATACTTGCCTAGAGTATGTTTCAAGCCTCACAGTTTCTCTGTAAATATCCAGCAGCTGTTAAAAGACAGATTTGACTCTTTCTCGCATGTAGGTCAGTGTTATGCACAGCTCTTGACTATTCTGTGCTACTGAATTCTCCTTGTTGACCTCACTCTGACTCTAGCGCTCAAGTGTCATATGCACTACCTGACTAATAATTCTTGAGCTGTAGGGTTTCTTATCTGTTTAAAGCAAGAGGACATGGTTTGGCCGGTTAGCATGGAGCAGTTAGCCTCTACTGATACATGTCATAACCACACCATCTGGCTGCAAAGAGAGCATCTTTCTTCCTTAAAAGCATTAAAAAAATAACTGTGTATTGAAATTAAATGCTAATACGGTTTCTAAATCAGTAAAATGAGAGAATTTGGTTAAGGGTCTGAACATCTGTGCAAGGCACTGGATATGTTTAAAGTGCAGTGACTATTCAAAACAAGACCATCAATGAAGAACCTTAAGTTTTGAAGTGATAATGCATATCACAATTTTAGATGACATCCTTCATGAGTCATAACAGGTCCTTATTACAGACATTGTTGAATCAGCACATTTATGATGGTTGTAGGGATTGTATGGTAAATATATTCTATAGTTAGTCAAGCATCAGTAAATGTCACTGTTGTCATGGCAACCCAGTGTAGCCTGCTGTCTGTTGGCGTTTCTTTGTGATCTGAATGTTGTTCACTACCATGCAAAGAAAATACCAGTGAACATTTGTTTCTAAGTAATTTTTTTTTTCACTTCAGCATATGCAAAACATAAATGTTTGTAGGGATGTGACTGATGTTTTTTTTCTGCGTTTATTCTTTTTCCATTTGTAAAGCCTCTGAAACATCATCACTTGGACGTGAAGATGAACAATGGTTTTACTACAGTAATCATGGCGTATCTATGGTATTAGTAGTAGAACATGGTAAAGAAATGGTATAAAATAATAACTAAATGGTATAAATTGCATTTGTCTCAGTATTATCAAGTAAATCTAATTTGTAAACAAATTTAGAAGACTGAAAAATGTTTGTATTCAAAGGAATCAACTGCTTTTAAGCATTTTCAGTCATCAGATTTTGACACTTTAGTCAAATTATAAAACATAAGGACATTATTGGTTCATGCTTTTAAATTCATTTATTTATTAATGCTGTGTATAAATGAGCATTATAACTAAATATAACACAAATGTATCATGATGAGGACGATTTTAGGTGTGGCAGGGATAGACCATGCTATCATGATAGGTGTGAAAACGAGGCTGTGAGGGATATATTTGCCGCGTTTTCAATGGCGCCCACTGTAAACAGCTGTATTAAGCTCCTAAATCTTTACGATTTTCCACAGCTCATGTTGTCTGGAATTTTTGTCTACTGAAATTTCTTGGAAAGATATTTTTGCCGTATTTAATCAGTAGGACAACCCAAAAACACATTAAATAACAGTACAACCCACTGAGGAGACGTAGGCCTATGTCTCCCTCACAGCCGCGCGTTCATTTCCGTTAAAAATCAAAGATGGCGCTGCTGTGAGAAGAAGGGTCTACAGATGGGGTTACACTGCCCTCTGATGGCTAACAGAGACACTGTCGCTATTTTACACCTTACTTTAACATGGTGGTATTAGTCAGTAGGAGTTGCAATCAGTGACGAGACCAAGAGTGCTTTATTTACTTGTATTTCATACCGTAGCATGATAATGCCTTTGGATAGACCGTCAGATATCTATTAATCCTTCCGTAAATGTATTCTGATGCTGTTTACCTCTCAAGCAGCACTTTCATCTCAGATAGCCTATCTTTTGCTGTTTCATATCTGGTTTTGGTGTTAGTAAAGATTTCTTTATATCTATTAAAAGCATAATATGTTTATTTATTGTATTATACAGAAACTCAACACAGAGAGTTATTTGGATATATCAGTGAAATGGATGTGATGATGACATGCACAAAATAATGTAAAGATTTTGGGTGAATGTGCTAATATATCTAACGTATGTTTGTAACAATCCCCCCACCCACCCACCAAAAACTTTTTTTTTTCTTTTTTTTTTGTACCGTTTCATAGTTCTTGTCATATTCGGCCCTTTCCCATGCATGACTTCAGTTGTGGTTAAAGACGACCAACACTTTACTGGCCTGAATGTATCCACTTTATACCATGTGACTGTTATAGTTGATCGAATGCGAGAGGAACCAACTAATGTTCAGTAACCCCTGTGTCTTATTCGCTTTTGAATGATTTGAATGATTTTGACAGAATAGATTCACAGAGTGAACTGAAAAACAAGAATCCACACATATTAAAAGTATGTTGTCCACTCATATGTCAAAATATATTCCTAAGTGTTTGTGTTTGTTTGAGAAATTTCAGTTTTTTAATGTAATTTCCTAAGATGTGATCTTTTGAGAATGCACTTTATTTCATGTAAGATGTAGTTATTTTATACGTTCTTATAGTTGCTTTAATGAACTGTCCAAAATTCTGTACAATACTGTACATAGAGGTAAATAAAGACATAAAGATACTCTGTTGTAATGTGAATGTCCTGAAATGAGGAGAATCTTGTATCACAGGTGTGGCATTTTGGACAGGTTGCGTTGAAATGAATGAATCTATTTATTTGGTTCTGTACATCACTTTTACTTATTGCAAATGTCAATGATCCATTAACTGAGGTGCAGTGTGTGTAGTCAATTAATAAAGAGGTATTGTATAAAATTACATGCTGCTTTTATTTGCTTTAGAGAATAACCTACTAAATTCAAACAGGAAAGTTCATCAAGACATTGCTAGATTTTTTTTGTCAAGTCAACATAGACCTTTGGTCACTGAGTTTTTGTCCTCCCTTATCACAGTACAAGTTACGAATTATTAGTTAACCGTACTAAAACTGACCTTTTACAAATACAAAAACTGTGGATGCTGTTATCATACTGACTGATGTACACAATGATGATGCTATTAGCAGAATTTACTCAAATGTAAACAAAACATAACACTACCACGACCCTTTACTGATTTATACTACTAGTTGAGAATGCCTGACCACTTTTTTTTTTCTTTTAACTTTGTCAGGCGAAAGCCTACGTAATCCTTCACAATACAACAAAATTATCAATACAAAACAGAATTCAGAGCATGTTTTTATTTTTAAATATTCAAGAGGATTTGTATGGAAAAATCTGGAACTTAAGTGTGCCCCCCCCATAAACGACCATTAACCATTTACTTTATCATAACAAACCAAAGTTTGATTCATGTACTACATATTTTCAAAATTACTTTAAGACTGTAAAATAGTGTACAGACAGAAAATCAACGAGAACTGGTTTATTACTGGTTTTATTAGTTTAGAATTAATTCAAATTAATAATTTACTTCGCTATAACTGCATCATTTCTTTCCTTTTGATACTCCAAACTGCTTTAATTTTGTATTAATTTATTCATATGGTATGTATGGTATTATTTTAATAAAAGAAAAGAAAAATAAATAAATAAAATAAAATGTCAAATTCATTGACTACAGTTTCTCGTACGTGTCGATCGTCCAATCATCAAACGGCACCTGTCAAACCTGGCCAATCACGTCGCTAGGTGGGCGGGTCGAGGGTGTGTATCCGCAATGACAACAGGAAGTGGTTGCATACTGCTTTAATCGCTCGCTGTTTTATACACTATTCATCTCAGCTGACAGTTCGACAGCTGCGTAAGATTGTGTAGAAGCAGGAACTCATGACTACAGCATCGATACTCGCCGAGATGACGGCGCCTGAGGAGGCCTGAGCTCGGTCTCGCACAGCGCTTGTCCTTGCCAGACATCCAGACAAGCGTTCGTGCAGCTGGACGCCGTTGACTATTTATAGGAAAAGTCGGAAAATATCCGGAACATCAAACATGCCGGGTCTAACGTGAAGGTAACGCGGCCAAGCTTTCAAATGATTAGTCTAGCTGGCTAAAATGACTTTTGGAGTACACTGGATACATTTCTAGATACGTGATATCTCTCTTCATACTTAATTTTTAAAATATTTTACACAAGTACTGAAGTCAGGCTGCCTTATTTGCCTTTATCAACGAAATTATTTGCACATTCATCCACAGAAAACTGGATTTTCCTTTTAGGCTGTGTTCGAAATGAAATACTAGCGTACTTATTACTGCATAATGTGCATTATATACTATACACTGCCTACTTCTTTCTACAATGCTACGTGACACAAAACGTTTCAGACATTAGTATGATAAATGCGTGTCACGTGACTTCAATAAGCTGCATGTTGAATTCAGTCCAGTCCAGTTGTCATCTTGTAAATTTCGTGTAAACCTTTTGGCAGTCAAAAAAAAAATGGTTAAAATTCATAGTAGGTTAGGACACAAGCGCATTGCATTGTGGGAAAGAGTGTAATCAGTTACATACTGCACATTTTGACAAATGTAATAGATTATGCAAGTATTCTAATCTGCGCATACAGAAAATTCACATACTGTACAACGCATGCATACTGCATACTGCAGGAATAGTATTATTTAATTAATGTGGGATAGAAGTATGCTTAAGGGATTGAGATGGCCTTTTTCTGCTGAGCACTCAGTGGTCACATGGCTTACAATTCACATGTATCCACTTTCCCCAAGCAGTCTAGCATTCTATAATGGTGGAAGTTATTTAGAATTTGAATGACGTTGTCTCATTCTAAACTGATGGCATTGCCTCATTTCCCTCCGTTATACGGTAAGCTTAAACTTCCTTGAGAACTTCCAAGGAAAAGGGAAGTCAGAATATTTCTAATTTGTAATGTGTGCTTGAACTCTTGTGGCCTTCAGTCGCCACACCTGTCCTCGGTCAGGACTCGTGACAGACTCGTTTCCCACACAGCTTGTTTGTTTGTGTAACACACAGGTGGAATGTTTTTTTTGAATGCTGGCTATTGTGACGTCACATTGCAGTCAGCAATTAATGTTGCGTGACTTCTTGATTGTTTGATTTGTATGTTCTGTGGTAATTACATGCAGCTTTCCCACAGTCTTAGACAACAGTTCAACTGTGATTTCCAGACTTGGAAAAAAAAAAATCAATATACACTAGCATTCAAAAGTTTGGGTTCAGTAAGTTTTTTAAAGAAATTAATACTTTTATTTAGCAAAGATGTATTAAATTGATCAAAAGCAACAGTAAAAACATTTGTAATGTAGCAAAAGTGTGAACTTTTCTTTTGAACTTTCTATTCATCAAAGAATCCTGAAAAAATGTATCAAGGTTTCCACGAAAATATGAAGCAGCACAACTGTTTTCATCATTAATAAAAATCAGAAATGTTTCTTGAGCATAAAATAAGCATATTAAAATGATTTCTGAAGGATCATGTGACACTGAAGACTGGATTCAGCTTTGATCACAGGAATAAATCACATTTTAAAATATATTCAAATAGAAACCAGTTGTTTTTTTATATTTCACAATTATACTGTTTTACTGCATTTTCATCAAATAAATGCAGCCTTGGTGAGCAGAGGACTTCTTTCAAAAACATTAAAAAAAATCAATCCCAAACTTTTGAATGATGGTATATATGTCATTTTTTCTATTTGCAATCAGCTCTAAAATAGGTTTTAAATTGCTTTGTGTGAGATCAATCTCTAACAAGCATCCTTATCAGTATCCAGTACATGGTTACTTTAGAATACCATTGTATTACCATGGTATATATATTAAAACATGCAATCTCCATGATACTATTTCCTTGAAACCCCGGTACGCTTTCATTTCTTTTTTCTTCTTCTTTTTTTTGGATTGTTTGTTCGTTTTATTTTGTTTTTATTAACTAGAGTTAATGTGTGTTCTAAATGAGCAAGTGAGCATGCACAATTAAATATCCATTATCCGCTGATATCAATAAATTAAAACATTTCTGATAACTGATATGGTACCGATATATCTTGCATTCCTAGTATTTAAAGGCACAATATATAATATTTTTTGGTTAAAATATCCAAAAACCACTAGATCAGTGTTATATATTTTGTTGACTTGTGAACTTACATCATCCCAATATTTCTAAGAAAGTTTAAATCCAGAGAAATAAGCCATTTTAACCATCGCCTATCAATGATATCATACCTGGAAACACCAAAGACACTTTAATATATTATATGTTTTATTAGACAAGGGAACAACTGTTTGGATACATTTATAGACAGAAAAATAAGAAGAAGAAGGAAGAAGCGGTGACTGTGGCATAATAAAAGTCTCTCTGCTCTCGGTCCGTGTGTCGCGCTCGTCTCTCATTAGCAATCGCTCCAGCGGCCTCGTTCAGCTCCGCTCCCTGCTCTGCTTTATACCACAGTGACATTAATGATCTCATCTATGAACATGATTTCTGCCCGAGTCCCATCCCAATCATTTTCTACTGGCTGAGGTGAAGATGACATCTCCAATGATTCCGCGCTCAATCTCAGCATCATCAAGCTAAGCCTTTGTTTTGAATAGGTTACCTCTAGTGGCGAAAAACTACATATTGTGCCTTTAACCTTTTTTTTTTTTTTTTTCATGTTACATATACTTAGCATCAATAGGCATAGGCATCACTGATTATGTGAATGTGAGTGTCACAAAATTACAGCTTAATGTCGTAGCACAGCTGTTCTGTTTCAGAAAATTCAAGGAACTATTGATTCCTCATGATATAAAAATATACCAAGAATTTAAGGAACCTCTCATATCAAAGTTTCTCTTTCTGTCTCTGTCTTTCAGGCTGACGTTCTTCTGTAATGCTGCTGTATCCAGCCTGAACCATGAACTCCGTGTCTCCCAGTGCCGTTCAGTACATGGTGAGCGGTGGAGCTCATGATGACAAGCCCTCAGCGCAGTCCAGACACCACAACGGCCACGGGCCAGTGCCCGATGGCATCAGAGAAAGCTCTGGAGAGCCCGATGAAGTGGATCGCCTGAAAGCCAAGTTCATGTCGGCCTGGAACAACGTCAAATATGGTTGGTTTTCATGCACATGATTAAGATTGTTAAGAACTGGTTTCTATGACTGACACAAAATAATGACACAAACGGTTGTTCCTTTTTTCCCGGGCTATTTATGAAGTCAGATATAGAAGCACATGTTTAAAACTGGCCACATCAAATATCATTGACTTTATCTCCGTCTAAGTTCCTGTCTTCATTTTTTTTACTCAGGCTGGACTGTGAAATCTAAAACTGCCTTCAACAAGACCTCCCCTCTGTTCCTCCTGGGTCAGTCCTATGTGTTCAACAGTGAAGGTGAGTCATGTGATCTTTTTAAAGGGGTCCTTGATTATGATTTCACTTTTTTTAGCTTTAGTTAGTGTGTAATGTTGATGTTAGAGCATAAAAAACATCTGCAAAGTTACAGAAGTCACTTTTTAAGGACTACAACAAACAGCTAGTAGGAACTACAACAAGCTTCTTCCCAGGTTGGTGACATCACTAACCCTAAAATTTAAAAAACCCTGCCTCCGAGAACACGCAACAAAGGGAGTGAGGCCATGTTGGGCTGCTTTAGAGAAGAGGAAGAGTTGTTGTAGTAGAGTGTTGTTGCCATGCTGTCATTTTACGCCGGACTGCTTCACAAACAAGGGTCAATTCAACGCTGGATTTGCACAAAAGATTAACATGACGGTACATGATAGTCGATAAGTTGAATCAACTCCACAGCAACTACATACATTTATCCACTAACGTCCAGATGCATTCTAAAAGTTGTAACTTCTTCCTGAGTCTCTCCATCAGTGTCTGACTCCGGTTTGAACAATGTAAGGCTGAACACCGTTACTGACAATCCTCATTTTGGCTGCTTGAGATCCTCCAGCTTTGTTGCTGTTGAGCAACCGAAGCGTGAGCTGTTAAAGCTCTGCCTTCTTCTGGAAAGCAGGCCGGGTGCAGCAGCTCATTTGCATTTAAAGGGATGCACACAAAAACGGCGTGTTTTTGCTCACACCCTAAAAGGGGCAAATTTGACAAGCTATAATAAATGATCTGTGGGGTATTTTGAGCTGAAATTTCACAGACATTCTGGGGACACCAGAGACTTCTATTACATCTTGTAAAAAGATGCATTATAGGTCCCCTTTAACAAGAAAAGTACATACTTCAGCTTGAATTAATACCACAATATTTATGAAAATGTGATGCTGTTGAATTAAGATGGTTGTATTCTCCCCGCATCTCGTTCTCAGATGAGGTGGAGCGTTTCCGGCAGGTATTTGTGTCGTGCGTGTGGCTCACCTACAGGAGGGAGTTTCCTCAGCTGGAGGGATCCAGCCTGACCACAGACTGCGGCTGGGGCTGCATGCTGCGCAGTGGACAAATGCTGCTGGCGCAGGGGTTACTGCAGCACCTCCTGCCACCAGGTCTCAACTACTTTCACGTTTGTTTGCATGTAAATGAAATGCAGGAAATAAAGCAGTAGCACTTTATTATACAGTCCAGTTTTGCATGAACATACTATGTAGTAATTACAATAACAGGGTTATAACTAAGTAATAGCCCTGAACCTACCCCTAAACTTAATGAACCCATGTAGTTACCTTATTACCGTATTAAGTACACTTTAAGTGCATTGAAAGTGCACTTACTGTAAAATAAAGTGCAACCTATAAAGCAATACATTAATGATGCAAAGAGTGTCTAAAACTTCCTTCCTTTGCTTAAATGTATAAAATTAGTTTTATTAACCATAAATAATCACAGTAAACAGCTGTAGTCAAGTAATATAGTCTGTTTGTTCAAGTGTATTAATATATACACTACTGTTCAAAGGTTTGGGATCAGTAAGATTTTTTTAATGGTTGTGAAAGAAGTCTCTTAAGCTCACTAAGATTGTATTTTTTATTTGATCCTAAATACATTAATATTTTTTACAATTTAAAGGGATAGTTCACCAAAAAATTAAAATGATGTCATCAGTAACTCACCCTCATGTTGTTCCAAATCTGTTTGAGTTTCTTTCTTCTGCTGAACACAAAAGAAGATATATATATATATATATATATACTTTTTTTTAAAAATCATTTTTGGGTGAACTATCCCAAAATAACTTCGATTTGAATGTATTTTAAAATGTAATTTATTTCTGTGATCAAAACTGAATTTTCAGCATCATTACTCCAGTCTTCAGTGTCACATGATCCTTCAGAAATCATTCTAATATGATGATTTGATCAAGAAACATTTATTATTATCAGTGTTGAAAACAGTATTTTTGTGGAAATGATGATAAATTATTATTTCAGGAATCTTTGATGAATATACAGTTGAAAATAACAGCATTTATTTGAAATAGAAATCTTTAGTAACATTACAAATGTCTTTACTGTCATTTTTGATCAATTTAATGCATCCTTACTAAATAAAAGTATTAATTTCTTTAAAAAAAAAAAAACAAAAAAAAAAAACATTTTTTTTAAAGGCAATATAATTGCTTACATGCTGCTCTCTGTATCCCAGACTGGAGGTGGTCGGACTGTCACCCGCTGTCAGACGTTGATTTCGAGGTGCTGAAGCCCCGCTCTCCTTCCCGCCCGGCTGGCATGTCTCTGCCTTCCTTTAGTTCTTCCTGGACCAGCCCCATTCCCCAGAGGGACCTCAGCCCTGGCAGTGGTGAGGGTCATAGACGGACCCTGGAGCAATGCTCTGCAGCCAGCCATGACCCTCAGGTGGAGGCTTTACACAGGAAGGTGGTGTCTTTGTTTGGGGACCATCCCTCGGCTCCGTTTGGCGTCCACCAGCTGGTGGAGCTGGGAAAGGAGTCTGGGAAGAGGGCAGGGGACTGGTACGGCCCGTCCGTAGTGGCACATATGCTGAGGTGAGAGGAAAACAAATGAACATCAGCGTATATTGAACTGAACTGTGTGACTTATGACTGTTATTTAATGTCTTTTCTTCTACCAGAAAAGCAGTGGCTAGAACCGCTGAGTTTCACAACCTTGCTGTATACGTGGCACAGGACTGCACTGGTGAGTCTTCACCTTCAGTCATGTGTATCATGTGATCATTTTACAAAATCAGTTAGTGAAACTGAAACTTACAGGTCCCCTACCTGTCTGTAAATGATGTTTATCTGCTTATGTGTGTTTTGCAGTATATAAAGGAGATGTCATGCGGCTGTGTGAGTCGCCCCCGACAGAGCAGTCCGAGTCCGGTGGCACAGGATGGAAATCAGTCATCATTCTAGTGCCAGTACGGCTCGGAGGAGAATCACTGAACCCCTCCTACATTGAGTGTGTTAAGGTACATATACTGCACATGAGTTCACTAATACAAAAAATATAAATACATGAATACAGAGTAAAAAATTTAAAAAGTAATTGCAACAATTTAAAAAAAAGTCAGAATTGTAAGATATAAACTCACAATTACCTTTTTTCTATTATTTTTTTTATTATTCTATGGTGGATATAATTAAAGTAATATTTCATAATTAAATCACTTTGCAAACTGGCCAAAAGAAGTTTTGTTTTGTTTTGTTTTTAATATATATAGTTAAGTATTACATTAGAATAATATAACTTTAATTACCTAAATAAATGGCCTTATGTTGACATTTACCTTATTTATTTATTGGAAACACGCTTCCATAATAATTAAATCACTCTGCAAACTGGCCAAAATCATTTTTATTTTATTTTATTTTATTTTATTTTTATATAGCTATATAACATACATATAGTTAAGTATTACTTTAGAATAATATAACTTTTTTTAATTACTTAAATAAATGGCCTTATGTTGTAATTTGTTTTAAATGAACAATCTCTCCTTTTCTAGAACATTCTCAAGTTAAAATGCTGTATAGGAATTATTGGAGGAAAACCCAAGCATTCTCTGTTTTTTATTGGCTTTCAAGGTATGTGTCTATTAAGAACTAGGTATTAACTAGGATTTGTTACTGTGTTCCTGTCTGCTCTCTGATTGGCTGCTCTCTGTCTTCCAGATGAGCAGCTATTGTATCTAGACCCACACTACTGTCAGCCGGTGGTGGACGTCACCCAAGGCAACTTCTCTCTGGAGGTGAGACCAAAAGCAGCCCTCTTAATTCATACAGAAAAAAAACAAAACATATATTTGCATCAGAGGACATTTTAATTTCATAGTTTGGAGAAACTGAAGTGCCATCGTTCTTCTCTCTCGTAGTCTTTTCACTGTAACTCACCCAGGAAGATGAACTTCAGTCGTATGGATCCCAGCTGTACCATCGGGTTCTACGCACAGACCAAGAAAGACTTTGAGTCGTTGTGCTCCGCGGTCAGTGAAGTGAGTGTCTTGTTTGAATCAGTAACACAAGGAGAAATTGTTGAATAAAGTTATTATTGTTATAAAATTATTTTATTTTATAAACTGCACAGAAAGTGAAGGTGAGCAGTGAAGAAAGCAATGTGCTTTTAATTCATTTACACTTTGCACTTTTTTTCACTATGCACTTTTTAAAATAAAATATTTTTGCTAGACTTTCTCAAGTCTGGATCTAATTCAGTATGCAGTTAGCAACTATTTCTACACTTGTTTGAATCAGTAAGAACATGTTTCATAAACTAGGTATAATAATGCCAGAATATTCTTAACAGTGAGCATTGTTTATTTTTATAGTGGGGCTTCAATGAGTATACTGTTAACTATTTAGTGAAACTTCCTCCAAAAAATGTACAATTTAAATTTTATTTTATTTTTTACATATAATATAATTACATATAATATACATATATTTTCAATATATATATATATATATATATATATATATATATATATATAATTTTAAACCTTTTCAGAATGAATGCATAAATATCAAGAAGCATATAATTAAATGCATAAATAAATAATAATTTTAATTTGTTTAAGCAACAACAAACAGCATTTTCGACAGCCCTCATAATTTTATATATATATAATTATTACGGCTGTTGATTTAATTAATTAGTTATGGGAAAAAATAATGTGTTAATTATTAATATTTATCGCCACCTACTGGCAGTTTTAGTTTCTTATTTAGAGTATCATTTCATTTTAAAAAATATATTTAATTTTTCCATATTAATAAATAACCCATTAAAGGTATAATTCACCCAAAAATGAAATGAAATTCTATGTTGAATAAAATAAAATAATATTTTCCTAAAGCTACTTTTTGTAATGTCACTTGATGCTTTTCTCATTTAACACAATAATGTCTTTAAATTATTTAAATTATTTTTGGGGGGTAATTTCTCAGCCAAATTTGATGTGCAATTAATTAATCTCCACATCATATAATTGTTAGATTAAAAATTGTAATCGCTTGACAGCCCTAAAAATGATTTTTTGTTATTTTTCAGGCTTTGTCATCCTCTAAAGAGAAGTATCCCATCTTTACATTTGTCGAGGGCGGGGGACAGAACTATGGACTGGAGGGGCAGAGCGGGGGCTCCATGGACGGTCCTGCAAACATTTTCTCATGCAACAGAATGAGCAGGAACAATAAGAGAGGAAGCACAGATGAGTTTGTGCTCCTGTGAGGAGCGTATGGCATGAAACACAGACCCCACACCAGTGGTGCTGCAACTTCATCAAGCTGCTGTTCTTCACGTCTGTACACTGCAAAATATAATGCACACCTGACGTCGAGAATCTCTAGAAAACCTGTCTGGGTCGTATTTCAAAACTAAGAAATTCGTTTTGTTTTTTTTTGTTTTTTTAAGAATTATTTTCATGACAGTGAAGCACATTTTCCTCCAATTTATCATTACCATAATGCCAAAAAACTCTCATTCTCAATAATGTGATGTAAAAAGCTACATTATTTAAACTGTAAAGTATTTTTGCACTGCCTTTATGCTAAGTTTTAGTTTAAAATGTATGATTTTAATTCACTGCATTACAGTATAAGCATGTTTTGCATTATGGTAATGACAATTTTAAGAGGAAAATGCATTAATTATCAGTGTAAAAATGTAATAATTCTAAAAATAAGATTTATTTTCTTTATGCATAATATAATTTTGGAGTGACACTTACATTTCTTTGGTAAATGATCTCATAAATGATTCATTTATGAGATAATTCTCTATCTCAATTTTCCACTGATTTGGCCACATGCACACTAAGGGTTTACCTCCTCCTGTTTGTCTCACACACTGAACACATGATCCTGTTGTGTTGCTGTCTTTATGAAGGTAAACGGGTACTTTAAGCGTTTTGGAGGGGTTGTGGGTAATTATGACATTAAGTAAACCTCCTGGTTGCTGTATGCCTGGTTTTCTAAGTTGTGTAAAGTGTAAATTGTAAATCTCTCTCTCAGCTGCGTGCTTGAACTGAGTGTGCTTTTGTTTTAAATCGTTGTGCTGCGTTTGTCATCAGTTTACAGCTTTCTGTTATTTAATTGTATATTTTATGGGGAATCACAGCTGTAGTACCTCCTCAAGCTCTGGGAGACTGTGTGGCATCTGAGTTTGAAGCTGTCTGAATATTTGATGTCTGATTTGCTTTTGCTTATTCAGGTCAACAAAATTAGCTGTTACTGTTCAATCTTATTTAAGCTGTTAATTTTATTTTTACAACTTGTATATTTGATCATTGTTCTGTCTGAGGATGCACTGGATGAAGCTGAACTGCTGTCACTGTTAGAACAATCATTTTTAAATAATCATAGATATTTCATTGTCTTCTTTTTTTTTTTTTTTATACATTATGGATTCTTTCTCCTGAACATGCCCAATGGGACCAGTGGATGAGAGGATGATTTGCCCATCTGTGTGGACTTCTGTTTCTTGTGGATTTTCTTTCTTTTTTTTTTTTTTTCAGAATTGGAAGATGGAAAATATTATAAATGTAAGAGAGTAAATTGCTTATAAATACATATTGTCCCACTGGGTATCTGCCCTTTAAAATAACTTAAGGTATTTTTAAACAACATTGTTTGAACTGAGTTGTCTATTTATATCAATTATTTTGCATTTTTATCTATTTTTGTGAATTCATTGAACAGGAGAGCGACTGGTCTGCTTGCTTTTGAGTTTTCAGTGTAATTTTAACAAAAGTCCTTCAAAATTAGAGCAAAGAAAAATGATGAAATTAGTGATAAGTTTTTTTTTATCCTATATATCCTATAATATATATTTTTTAAACCTTTTAAGAGCAAATACATAAATATCAAGAAGCAATTAAAGAAATCCATACATTTTGTGTGTATATATATTATATTATACTGGGCTTGACATTAGCTTTTTTGCTCACTGGCATTTATAATATTCTCTCATAACTTGGCAGCAGGTATATTAGGCTGCTGTCACTTTAAAACCTGACGCACAGATACTGGTACACGTGCGTTTTCTTTCTCAACTGTCCTCGAAAATTAGAACAAAGAAAAATGATTAAATGAGTGATAAAATTGTTTTTTTATCCTATATATCCTATCGTTGAAAAAAAAAATATTTTAAACATTTAAGAACAAATACATAAATATCAAGAAGTATTTATACATAAATTATATATATATATATATATATAAAACCACCGATCTAGCGTATCTGTGAAAGGTATGTGCTATTTTAAGTAACTTTCATTTATAACTAGAGAGAAAAAAAATACTTTTATTTTGTAGCGTCGTAGCGGACTTTTACTTTGAAGGTGTGTGAAGGGCAGGGCGCTGACTTGCTGACTTCCGCCTGGCCGAAGACAGCAGCAGCAGCGGCGGCGGCGGTGCTGAGATCAGGGCGGATTCACCGAGTCTGTAGAAACATGGACAGTCAAGGCAGGAAAGTGGTGGTGTGCGACAACGGGACCGGGGTGAGTTTGAGAGCGGACCTCATACTGCTCGGTCCGGTCTGAATGATGTGTTATTTCGCGATTGTGTGTGTTTTAATGACGGCTTGCAGGAAAAAGATGCAGCGGAACAGGAAGTGAACTGATGGCACCTTAATTTACACTGTGATTATACGTGATTTACACTCGGCCTGTAATGTAGAAAACACTCTGAGCAGATGCACAGCAATCATAAATTACGATAGATTATAAATGGATATTCATGTGGATGTTTTGTTGGAGCTGTGTATATGTATTGACATGATTGACATTTACACATTTTGATTTGGATTTTAATGGGGTCGCAGTGTGAGCATGCGTTATTGATGAAATTACATGTTTACGCACATTTATATCAATGATGCATGGGTGTTTGTGTCTATAAAAGGAAAGATAAAGATGATCTCAAACTCACTTCCTAGTTTGTAATCTCACATCTGGCCGAGAGAGGAAGTGACATACGAGACAAGCCATAGAAACACATTCCATTATCATTCTCTCGCTGTCTGATAACACATGATAATACTATGATAGTCAAATGATACAACAGGTTACTTCAAATTATGTTATGGTGCATATCCTGCAATACCATAGTATTATATGACGAGAAAAACGTGATATTACCATCATAGTAAATGTCCAGAACAACATATTTTCATGGTAATGGTCCAAAAGGCATGATATTACAATCTTACATGTTCATATTCTGTGGTAAAAGTTCACAAAACATGCCATTACTGTAGTACATGTCCAAAAACATGATATTATTACAGTAGTATTTGTACAAAACATAAATATTACTCTCATTTTGTTGTTTGTCATGCAGTGCGCTTTGAATTTCTTTCTTTCGTTCAGTATGATTATTAATATTTTGAATTATAACATAAAATTAAACTTTTTTTTTTAAAGTTTTAGTATTTTTATGTCCATTTTTATTACTTTTTGTGGTGTTTTATTTATCATTATTTGTTTTAGTTCAGTTTTAGTTTACTGTTATCCACCCCCCCCTCCTCCCCCTTTTCATTATGATGCTAATATTTTTAATGATGTAACTCTCTGTCTGTCTTTCAGTTTGTGAAGTGTGGATATGCCGGCTCTAATTTCCCAGAGCACATCTTTCCGGCTCTGGTGGGGAGACCGATCATTCGCTCCACGGCCAAAGTGGGAAACATCGAGATCAAGGTAAAGATTCCTCACTAAACTGCACCCTAAATCTTTCCCTACACTGACACCATGACTATGGCTCTGTTCCAATCACTCAATAAGCTGCTTTGCTGTATACACCCTACATAGGCATCTGTCTCTGAAAATGATTATATACAGTGGCTTCTCCTACTGCAGTGACTTCCATTTTTCTGAGTGATATTTAGCATCAGTTTATCAGGAATGACGATTTTGTTCTCTTCAGCTCACTGGAGAGAAACAATGTTTTTATGCAATATTCCAATTTTGTGCATAACTTTGGATGGAAACATAGCTATTGTCTATAGGTCAGTCTACATGTCAAGTTCATACTTGTGATGCTTTTAAGTGCTGCCTATGTAGGTCGCTCACTAGATTTTGAATCAGAGGTTGGAAATTGTCATTCTACGGATTTCAAAGAAACACCGTGGTCTTATTTTGTAAGGGACGTAAACAGCAACTAGTGTAACTTCCTGCTTGAGTTGAACTTCCTGCTGAGTCTTTTTCACTATGGCTGGAGCCCACATGAGCTGTAAAAGGGGTTTATGGGTTTCTCTGATTGAAAATAATAATACTACTTTAGGCAAATACAGAAATATTGAGATGTATATTTGTTATTGTCAAAAGACTGAAGAAATATTAAGAGATTGTTTTAGGCATTTCACCTAAGTTTAGTGTTGGTCCTGGACCCTTTTTAGCCATAAACACGTTATGATTTGACAAGTGATAAGTTTTATTTTTATCATATATTAGTTTTTAGTTTTTAATACCACACTACAGTATTAGTTGTTTTTTTTGTTTTTTTTCTTCCTCAATTTAGCTCATTAATTTTTTTAAATAATTATATTTCTAGACAAATGTCTCAGCTTAATCATGTAGGGGTTTCAAGGGTTTTGAAAATTACTTTTTCTAAAAAAAAAAAAAAAAAAGAAAAAGAAAAAGGGACATTTATTTAATTCATAAATTTTGTGCTCCGTCAGGCACACTAAAAGTACTAAAAGCTATTTTAATTTGATCCATCTAACAAGAGTGTAAAGTCTTCAAATTAACAAGTGATTTTTTTACTATTATGAAAAATCTGGTTCCTAAATTCTCTACCCTCTCTTTTAATATTAAACATAAATGTTCTTAGCCAAATAAGACAGCATGTCATGAAGTTCAGTTGACATTTTAATAATGTAATGTGTTGTTCAATTTTGGTTTCGTTTTTACTCTGTTCCTGTTTGTCTGAGTTCCTAGTTAGTTTCCCTGGCTGTTAAAGGGGTCCTTGTTTATGAATTAATTTTTTTTTTTTTTTACTTTAGTTAGTGTGTAATGTTGTTTTTTGAACACAAACAACATCTGAAAAGTTATGACACTCAAAGTTCAATGCAAAGGGAGATATTTTCTTCTAAATATATTTAAATTCAACTTTGGATTTGCACAAAAGATTAACATGACGGCACATGCTAGTCGATGAGTTGAATCAACTCCACAGCAACTACATAAATGTATCCACTAACCATTCAGAAACATCCAGTTTCATTCTAAAAGTTGAAACTTCTTCCTGACTCTCTCCATCAGTGTCTGACTCCGGTTTGAACAATGTAAGGCTGAACACCGTTACTAACAATCCTCATTTTGGCTGCGTGAGATCCTCCAGCTTTGTTGTTGTTGAGCAACCGAAGCGTAAGATGTTAAAGCTCCACCCTCTTCTAGAAAGCGTCCAGGAGTAGCAGCTCATTTGCATTTAAATGTTTTTGCTCACACCCAAATGGGGCAAATTTGACAAGCTATAATGAATGATATGTGGGGTATTTTGAGCTGAAACTTCAAAGACACATTCTCACATCTTGTGAAAAGAGGCATAATAGGTCCCCTTTAATTGGTTTCCACACACCTGTTTCTGTTTACCTTGATTATGTTCCCCTGTGTATTTAAGCCTTGAGTTCTTTCTGTTCAGTGTCCGACGATCTCCTATGATCTCCTGAGTATTCCATGTGGATAAATAAAGGCTGTCTTTGTTATTAACCTCCTTCATCGCCGATGAAGTGATAACCTTCACTTCACTGCCACCAACCCTGACAGATATATTAACACAATAAATTGAACAAAGAATAAAAAATATTTCTTTAAAAATGAACAAAAATCTTCATCTGACAAAAAAAATAAATAAATAAATTTGAGGTTACAACAGATTAGGCACTAGTAAATAACAACTGATTGACAAGACGGCAAATTAAGAAAACTAACTTATTTTAACTAATATTAATTTTATGCATTTAAAAGAATTCTTATAGAATTATTTAAAAATATAAGCAATAAATCATGGTTATTATAGTTAACTAAAACTGAATCTAAAACCATAAAAAAAAAAATCTTGAAATTATATATATATATATATATTATATATAATTTATTTAAACTATATATATATATATATATATATATAAAACTAGTTGCCAAGGCTTGATGTACTAAAATAACTAAAACTTGACATGACAAAACAACAAAATTACTTAAATTAACTATTAACTAAAATTAAAATATAAAAATTAAAACTGAATTAAAACTTTAATAAAAAAAAAAATTAACAGTATCTCAGTGATACTAAAATAACACTGCAATGAATGCCCTGAGTATAAAGATTTCCTTTATTTTTCTAAAATTTTTAAACATAAAGCAGACTTTTGTATGTAAGGCATGTTTGGGCTCTTATGTGAAGAATAAGTGTGATCAGAACGCTGATCCTGCATCAGTTTTTACTCTCCTGTTCTCTCTATATTGTCTTTGTGTCCTCTCTTCCAGTAGGACTGTAGAAGGATGGTGAGTGTTTGTATGGCTGTGAGTTTGAGCTGTAGTGATTCTCTCTCCAAACCCTCTCAGCCCATGCAGAGCTGGTAGCAGTTTGATCAAAACTAACAATAAATCTTGTCCTCTCACTAACCCTGAACAATGTTTGACATTACCCAGAATGCACTGGTCTGTACTGAATGGCAAGAGTGTGCTGTGTCTAAAAAGGGTTTATGCTCACAGTAAAAGTGTTTTCCAGACCTGGAAAATAAAGGATTTATGTTTAAATAAAATATAATGGATTCAGTGTTGTTTTAGTATTATTTATATACTAATTGTAGTAGTATTAATTTTTATAATCAGTGTTCAGTTTAATTTTTTTGTTATTTTGTTGTGCTTTTGTCATTTCTATTAGTTTTTATATTTCCATTTACTCACTTTTAATGACTGTATTGCAGTGCTTTTTTTCTGTCAGAAGAGATTCATTAGTCAACTCATGAGTGTTTTTCGTAAAATATATTGATGGAATGAAATCGCTTGAGTTTATTTTTCCATCTAACACTTCATTTCTCTTTCAACATGGACAGCTTCCGTTCAGCTCGAAATGAAAGATAACATGACATTGAGTCTACTGACCTTTGACCTCTCCTCTGTGACCTGTAGGACCTAATGGTGGGTGATGAGGCGAGCGAGCTGCGCTCCATGCTGGAGGTGAACTATCCGATGGAGAACGGGATCGTGAGGAACTGGGACGATATGAAGCACCTATGGGACTACACCTTCGGCCCCGAGAAGCTCAACATTGACTCGCGAAACTGCAAGATCCTGCTCACGGAGCCACCCATGAACCCTACCAAGAACCGAGAGAAGATCATCGAGGTTTGAGTGGCTGTTTGTTGTATTATACCTCTGATTAACCTCAGTGAGGTTTGTGTGATATTTGACCCTCTTTTCTTCCTGTAGGTGATGTTTGAGACCTATCAGTTCTCAGGGGTTTATATCGCCATCCAGGCCGTGCTCACGCTTTACGCTCAAGGTACAGAGCCTGCCAATGGTGTTTAACTAGAGGCGAGAACTGATGATTGATTATGAAACATTTATTTCTTTAGAATAACATGCACTGATGAAATTATAGGGACAGAAAAAGACTGTAAGGAAGTTAATGGAGCCTTTTTTTTATTTTTTATTTCATGTTGATTCTAATGGTTAGAATCAAAGAATAATAAAAAAAAAAAGTAGTACATATAATAAATATAAAATATATAAAATATAAAAATATATAAAAAATAATAAAATAAATATTAAAAAATATAATATATAAATATATAAAAATAAAATAATAAATATTAAAAATATAATATTAAATGTATAATATATAAAAAATGAAATAAAAAGTAATAAATATCAATATAATATATAAAAATGATAAATATAAATATTAAATATATAATAAAAATAGTTAAAAATAAATGAATACATATAAATACATTTAATAAATATTAAATGTAATATATATATATATATATATATATATATATATATATATATGTGTGTGTGTGTGTATATGTATATATATATATATATATATACACTACCGTTCAAAAGTTTGATGTATTAAATCGATCAAAAGATTGTATTTCAAATAAATGCTGTTCTTTTGAACTTTCTATTCATCAAAGAATCCTGAAAAAAAAAAAAAAATATATATATATATATATATATATATATATATATATATATATATATATATATATATATATATATATAGTACACAAATATTTTGTACAAAATAAATGTTTCTTGAGCAGAAGATCATCATATTAGAATGATTTCTGAAGGATCATGTGACACTGAAGACTGGAGTAATGATGCTGAAAATTCAGTTTTGCATCACAGGAATAAATTACTTTATAAAATATATTCAAACAGAAAACAGTTATTTTAAATCGTAATAATATTTCACAATAAAAGTTTTTACTGTATTTTTAATTAAATAAATGCAGCCTTGGTGAGCAGACGAAACTTATTTTAAAAACATTAAAAATCTTACCGTTTCTAAACTTTTGACTGGTTGTGTGTGTGTAAAATATATATATATATATGTTATATATAATATAAAATATATAATATATATATTTAATATTTATATATAATATTTAAATATATATAAATATACAGAGTATATAATCAATATTAAATATATAATATATTAAAAAAAAGATACAATAAAAAGTAATGATTATTATAAACACTATAAATATAATTAAATAATATTTTTAAATATAAATAAATAATATTACATATATAATATAATATAAATAATTATTTAAAATATTATAAAAAATAACATTTCACCAACTCAACTTTTCACCCTGTTCATATTTGTGAATGAATGTTCTCTGCAGGTCTGCTGACAGGTGTGGTGGTGGACTCTGGTGACGGTGTCACTCATATTTGTCCTGTGTATGAAGGCTTTTCTCTTCCTCATCTCACGCGCCGCCTGGACATCGCTGGCAGAGACATCACACGCTACCTCATCAAGGTGCGGCTCCATAGATACTCTCTCTCTCTGTGTCGTCTTTTTCCTCAGTTTGAATCAGTCCAGTCCTAATGTAATGTTTATTCATGTAGTGTAAATATTATCATGTATGCGAGAAGCTTGTGAGTTCTGTCAGAGAAAGCGAACTAGTAAGCTCAACATGTCAGTCTAGTGTCTAATTACCATGTTTGTCTTTTTTTTTTTAACATGTTTAATATGAATGATTTTTTCTCACATTTCTAACTTTACTTAAAGATGAAGTGTGCCTTTTTTTCTGTATTAAAACATGTTCTTCTATCAGTCAACCAGTGTTATTTTAGTATTATTAGTATACTATTATACTTTTTTTTTTAAATAATATTATATTATATATAATATTAATGTTTTCTTATTTCTGCTTTATTTAAATGAACAAAAATACAGTTTTTTTTTTTACTGTTTTTAATAGTTCTGTTTTTATTTAATGATAGCAACTCTATAGTCAACTATAAACAAGCTTTCATAGGTGGTTTCCACAGACAAATGTCCAGACTGAATCTCAACTCTGTGTCTCTCCAGCTGTTGTTGTTGAGGGGTTATGCCTTCAACCACTCAGCAGACTTCGAGACTGTGAGGATGATGAAGGAGAAGCTGTGTTACGTGGGTTATAACATCGAGCAGGAGCAGAAGCTAGCGCTGGAGACCACCGTGCTGGTGGAGTCTTACACGGTGAGTTTGGCCTGATGGAGGGACGTTGAATGTTTAAATCCATAAGCTCTGTTCCGTAATCTAGCAAGCATTTTAAAATGTCATAAACCATCCGAATGGTAGACTGGAACCTTAATGCTGTCTTCTGAGATACCTTGACTGTAGTTCTAGACAGCAGTCTTGTCATTGCCACTAGAGGGCAGCAGCGTGTTGAGTGAATTCCACTCTTTTAAAACATTTTCACTCTCATCCATGTTAAAGTAGGAGAATTCACACTAGTTTCTCACTGGGTTTGTAGCTGCCGGACGGTAGAGTGATTAAAGTGGGCGGCGAGCGGTTCGAGGCTCCCGAAGCTCTGTTCCAGCCTCACCTGATTAACGTGGAGGGAGTGGGTGTGGCAGAACTGCTTTTCAACACCATCCAGGCAGCCGACATCGATACCAGGTCAGTTCAAATATACATATTTTTATATTCAAATAATATAACATTATGTATTACATATTATAATCTTTATCTGTTATATATATTATATTGTCAAATATCATATCAAATCATTTTTGTCTCAGGCTGCGTTTTATCAACACATCATATATGTTTGAAAAAATAGATGATAAATTAAATAAGTAATTTTTTTATTAAATAATATAAATAAAAAAAACAAAAATAATATTTTTTTAATTATTATTTTTTTAAATTTGAGGTATTATATATTTATATATGATATAATATAACATTATGTATTGCATAATATTTGACAATATAACAGATAAAGATTATAATATCTTATTTTTATAATTTTTTGTCTCAGGCTGCATTTTACCAACAAATCATGTAATATCATTGAAAAAACAGATAATTAAAGAAGTTAATTTTTATTAAATAATAATAATTAATCATTAATTTTTTTATCATTTAAAAATTAATAATTTTCTATTAAATACATTTTAAAATACTAAACAAAATATATAATTTTATAATATTATATTTTTATAATTGTAATAATATTTAATAATGTTAATAATATTTTATAATTATAATGTAATTATAATATTATATATAGTTTTTTGTGTACATACATATACACACTCATATTTGTCTCTGTCTTTATTTCAGGGCTGAGTTTTACAAACACATCGTTTTGTCGGGCGGTTCTACGATGTATCCAGGTCTGCCATCTCGTCTGGAGCGTGAGCTCAAGCAGCTTTACCTGGAGAGAGTGCTGAAGGGAGACGTCGACAAGCTTTCGGTACAAAAAACACATCTTTAACAAAAACTAACATGTATTGCAGACTTGCTCCATTGGACAGTGTCTAGAATGCACTGCAGGTGTCCTAAAAACCTCCTTTGTCCACAATGTTCTGACCACTAGCAATTTGCAATTTCTTCTGCTTTGTTTGAGATTATCAATAGACTATGATGTCAGAAATTAACTTCCTTTATTAAGGGGAACTCCCCCTGAATTTGGGACATTTTTATTTTATTCTTGTAACTTTTTATTTTCCTTAACCATGAGAAAGGTCACAGGTACACTAAACCAATAACAACCGAGTATAATCGCATGTCAAATATTAGTCCTAATAAAATGAATGAATCACATTTTTGCCTCTGTGTTATAAATATCTAGATCAATTTCTAACCCTTTTGAGTTTTGTTAGTAATGATTTCACACGTATAGCCTACATCATTGCTGTTTTACTGAATCTGCCTTCTTTCCTCTTTCTGTAGAAGTTTAAGATCCGCATTGAGGATCCTCCACGCCGTAAACACATGGTGTTTTTGGGAGGAGCAGTGCTAGCTGACATCATGAAGGACAAAGACAACTTCTGGATGACCAGAGAGGAGTACCAGGAGAAGGGCATGCGTGTTCTGGAGAAGCTAGGCGTCACCGTTAGATAAATCACACACATGCACACAAAACATCACACACTTGCACTCACACTCCCAGTCACAGGGTGGCATTTTGGCAGCGTAAACACAGAGGTTTCCTGCAGTTTTTGAGGATATACTTGAGAGCACAATTAAATACTTGAACTTCCTTTGCAGTCCAAAAAAGTGCTCAATGTTTGTAAGACATTCCAAATGTAATAGTTCATATCACTGTTGCGCAACACGAGACGAAAATTGAATGAAAACGAGTTATTTGCTCATGAAACGACCCGTTTATGCTGCCAAAATGAATCCTCAAATGTATTACCATATCATGACCTTCTGTTTGTTTTGAGTCCTGTCTGTCTCATGAATTCACATTGACCCTAATGAAGAGAAATATCGCTCTAAAAAGAGTAAGAAACAGGAGGATGTTGTGCAAGTAGTGGGACAAAACAATAAAAACATGTATTTTTAAGAAGAGGAAAAAAAAAAACAAGTTTTGTAATAAGGATAAAAAATCCAACCAATTTGCTAATAATAAAAAATAATGAAGAATATGATAATTGTGGCCGATGGTATCAAACACAGACGTTATTCTGAAGGCAGATTGCTTTTGTTGAAACGTCTACTTTCTCTCTTACTGTCTCTGTCTTTAATCTCAGTGTTTGTGCGCTCCATTATTGGCTGTGCACTTCACCTCCTGCCCTGAAAATAGCGAGAAGGAAAATGCAGTAGTGACCGGGACCAACTTCCCCAAATAACATTTAACAGGCCATTTGAAGAGCGTTCTTTTGTCATATATCATCGCTGAGGACGCTTTAAATGCAGCGTTAGTCTGCCTTATTTTAGTAATGAAAATCGGCATTTGGAAGTCTTTAAATATACTCTCTGTTCATGTCATTCCACTTGCGGTTCCAGGATCAGTTCTTCCTTTCAGTCTAAAGGACCTTCATAAACAATAGTATCAATTTCAGACTCCATTTGAAAGGGAAGTGATAATGTTCTGACGCATGTTTAGCGTACAGTTATAGCTGCAATCTAGAACCTCATTTGCACATTTGGCTGAGTGAATCTCATGAAACGCGTCTGGGTCACATTTCACTCCAAAATCTAAATAAAGAAATAAGAAGTTATAGTTTCCTTAAAGGAAATTTAGGGAGACTTTTGCTTTTTTTGCCAAAAAATAGAAAAAAATCATTACCATAATGCAAAAAAAATCAAAATTTGTATTACTATAATGCAAAAGACTAAACATTTTCATTACTGAAATGCAAAACAAATGTGTTTTCATTACCGCAATGCAATTTGCGATTTTTTTTTTTTTTTGCATTGCCCATTTTCATGACAGTTAAGCACCCCCCCCCCAAAAAAATTCTCATTACCGTAATGCTAAAAATATATATCATTACCGTAATGCAAAAAAATTAATTTTTATTACCATAATGCAAAAAACGAAACATTTTAATTACCGAAATGCAAAAAAAAGTATTGTCATTAACGTAGTGCAATTTTAGGGAGACTTTTTTGCATTGCGCCATTATTTTCATGACAATTAAGCACCCCCCCCACCCCCCATCCAAAATTCTCATTACTGTAATGCTAAAAAAAAATAATTACCATAATGCAAAAAGAATGTATTGTCATTACTGTAATGCAGGTTTTTTTGTAGCATAAAATATGGTTGGTTTTGTTGTACTGCCTTTTATGCTGATCTAAATTTAAAAATAATTGTATTACGCTATTTGTTCTGTAATACAGTAAAAATGACAGTAATGAGAATATAATACGATTCACCATCTTGTAGAATAATGGGAATTGCAAAATGTCTGGAAGTGTTTGTGTACATTATGGTAATGAGTTTGGGAGGTGAATGTGTGTAATTGTCAAAAAAATAATGTTTCGATGCAAAAAAAAAAAAAAGGACTCTAAAAGAGGATAATCACATGTAATTGTGATTGCTTTTCTTTTTGATTCTGGGAGATTTGTGAGATTCACACATGGAGAATTGGCTGTAAAACAACAAGAGCAGCTGCAGCAGTGCATTTAGTCGCAGCTCATGCATGTATCACACATGTGCGGCTTCAGTCAGCGTGACGCTCATTCTATTGCAATAACCCTACATACTTTTCATCAACTCATTTATTTAGTCTTTTAACAAGCCTCAATCGTGTTTCGCACCCCAGAGGAAATTCACGGTTGGTCATATTCTTTTTTTTTTTTTTAAATTTTTTATTTTTTCATTTTGTATTTTTGCGTTCATGTTTTTTTTTTTTTTTTTTTTTTTTTTTTTTGCTGTTGGTTGTCAGGTCGTTTTCATGTCTTAGCTGCATGTAATAGTCTGGGAACGAAGGGTCTCGCTGACGCCCGATGGGTGTTTATGGGTCAGACGCTTCATTCCCAGACTGAAGGCAGCCATGATGTAACGGTTTACTGCCTGTTTGTAATATGAACGACATAATAACAATGGTATTGGTAATGATGATAATAATTTTAGTGTTTGTACTCGTGACAGCTGTTTGGAAGCTGGATCAGTGATGTTTCTGTGTTTGGCTTCGGGTTTGTACACATTCAGACCCTTCACACATGGAACAAACTATATGACGACTCCACTGATTTCACTCATGCATTCTTCCAGTGCCAAGTTTAAGTATAGTCATTTTGTTTGTTTGTTTTCTACTTTTTTGTTTTTGTTTTGTTTGTAGCGTACTGCCAGACCACTGATTTAAAATAAAGAAAATTGATTTATAACTACATGGTTAAAGTGAGTCTTTTAAACAGACTGAAACCAGTGCTTGTGTGTGTGTGTGTGTGTGTGTGTGTGTGTGTGTGAGTGAGAGAGAGAGAGAGTCGTTTTTCTTCACATGTTGCATGTAACTATGGAAGCGCACAAGGAATGGCCGCCCATCTCGGATGCCATTGAGATGTGCTGTACACAAGCAGTGTCTTTCCTCTCAGTTCATCTCTTAAAGTGGTGATTTATAGAACTGTGTGTCTTAGACACACATGCTCATTATTTAATTCATAATTTTATTCATATTTTAGGTACACACACATATATATAAAATGCTGTTAAATCGATTAATCACGATGTTTGTAAATATATAATACATATGTGTGTGCATGTGTATATATGCTGTTGTGTGTGTGTGTAAATATATATTATATACACACAAAGTGCTGTCAAATCGATTAATCGCATCTAACAAAAGTTTGTAAATATATAATACATGTGTGTGCGTGCATATATATACATATGCGTGTGTGTATATATATCTATATATATATATATATAATATAAAATAAGTATATATAATAATTAATAAGTGTGATAATGTATGGTCAGCCAGTCAATATCACTTTTTGCAATAATGCCAGCTTAACTGTACATTATCCCTAAATATTTAAAGTATATGTATGTATGCATATGTGCTTTTATTTTTCAGCCTCTCTGCCTCTTGGATTTGGGCTGGATTGTTTTTTTTGCAACTTTAGTTTGTGGACGATACAAAGTGTTTTTCTTTGACTTCTCAAGAAGGCGTCAGGTTTTTGGAGGTCTGAGAGATACAGTCATCTTGCATAGTAATACAGAGCAGTATGAGTGTGTGTAGGAGGGGGTGATTGTGTTCACATTTGTTTCCGATTTTATTCATGTAAACAGGGGGGCTGTCAGACTCAGTGGGGCCTGTTTAAATTAAGGCCAGGCTGCTCCGCACACAGTGGCTCACTCGCTGCATGTCACACAACATACTAGTGTTTTTTACTGAGACTAGAGATATATTTGCATAAATGACACAGAAATGCAAGTTTGGTCCCAATTTGGGGTGACCAGGAAGTTCACCCAAAAATGAACATTTTGTCATTTATTCGCCATATGTTGTTCCAACCCCACTTTTTTCTTTCATGGAAATACAACAAGGAATCATAAAAAGAAGTCCATATGGCTTGTGCACTATGTGTCTTCTTAAGTCAAACAATATCTTTGTGTGAGGAACAGATCAAAATATGTCATTATTTGCTAAAAAAAAATTAACGATCCCCTCCATTATATTTATATTCGTACATATCCAAATTTGAAGATTCATTGATCAAGATTTGATGTTAATGGCAAGCGCCATTGCTCTCATATGTCTTGTCAGTGATTTACATGCCATGCAAGTGTAAATATGATTTTGTGTGTTCCTTTTTAATGCTTTACAGCAAATGATGACAATATTTTTTATTTTTACATGAACCATCTCTTTAAAATACGCCCTGATGGAATCCAGGCCAGGTTTCTCCATGCAGACCTTTATTGTGGTTTCTTCCATTAGTCATTTCTCTGCTTAATGACATGGTACAGACTACAGAAAACAGTGTTATCCACATAATATATATCCCACAATTCCACTCCACACTGTACACATGACTGAACTGCCCTCTGGGGAAGAGAATAGTTATTCTGTTCAGTTGAACACACCACATGCCACATCCAGCGCACAACAAGCCGATTCATTGGTGTATGAAATGAACCACAGACATGTTTACTATCAATATCATTATGCAACCGGACTGTGAGGGCAGAAATCTGGTGTAAATGCTCATTTCTAGTAGTTTTCAAAGGGTTATTTGCAGGAACAGTCAGCACAAGGGCATTTTTGAGTTTGGAAGGCAAGGCTATATTGCAGCATTTAAATATCTTTCTCTTACATGCACATAAGAAGAAAGCTGTAGAAGTCTACATGAAAGCATTTACAAACTCATTTTACTTCCATAATATGACATGTTTTATGTGAAACGGACTATTTAACAAGGGGGGAAATGTAGAGTGGGACGTGATTTTATCCATCGACAGCTGATTGGATTGTGGGGGGAAATCATAACCTAGAATGGAGTCGGATGCAGATAACCTAAGATAACCTATTTTGCACTTGGTTTGACTTTTGACTTAACATTTGAATTCCTATATCATAATGACTAATAAATATGAATCTAAATTTGTATTTTTTTTATTCAATAATTATGACTTTAATTTTTTGATTTTTTTTTTTTTTTCCTCATGTGTTCCGCATTCGTTAAAATGTCTTGCATAGCTACTGTATGAACGAGTAACCAATGTCAAACGCTTTTTTTTATTGTGCTAGCCCTGAATATCTCCTGTAACCATAGTGGTAGTGACTAAAGTAAATCTCAAAGATGGTGTTGTTCACTGGAAAGTACAGTTGACACTTGACGCGACAATCTGTTCGAGGCGCGAGTTCATCCGTTAGGTCGCGCGCAAACGGAGCAGCTCCGGTGAACGACGGTGACTGGATCTAAAATCTTCAGAAGATGATGTTTATATCTTTATTTCTGTGAGTTACCGAAAATATACATGAAAACACAAAACACACGCGAGACAACTAGTTATTTGTCCAGTACGGTTGCTTTTACACAGCAGGGGTTCGTCGAAAATGCTGTTTTGAGGCCTAAAAATGTATCGGTCTGAGTTAGGTTATAAAATGACTTGTATGTAAACGAATTGTATGTTAACTCAATTGTATTAAGTGCTCGAACAAAGTACTACCAACCTTATTCTGGTACCTTGCGATCGTTGTCTTTGAAGACAGATTTTTTTGAGGAATAACATGTAAGACCAGTAACGTATTAAAGGGATAGTTCACACAAAAATGAAAATTATTACATTATTTACTCACCCTCAAGCCATCCTAAGTGTATATGAGTATCTTCTTTCAGACGAACACAATCAGAGATATATTAAAAAATATCCCAGCTCTTCCAAGCTTTAAAATCAGGAGCGCCATTCACCATTATAAAGTCCAAAAAAGTGCATCCATCTATCATAAAAGATATCCACACGGCTCCAAGGCGTTAATAAAAGCCTTCTGGAGGGAAGAAGGGAAAAATATCCTATAAACTAAAATAACTAGCTTGCAGCAGACGGCCTATGCAAATCGATTTACGCCAAAAGAGTAACCTCTGTACCAACGCATGACGCAATGATGAACGTGGAAGCACAGAGGACAGACTAAAAGAAAACACCGGTCATGAATTCGATATAAGAGAAGAGGAGCTTGAGTCTGTTGCACAGCCCTATTTGTTTGAACCGCGAGAAGCATCTAAGCTTACAATACTTCTACGTCATGTGTTGGGTCATAGGTCACTCTTCGGCCAGAAAACTCGACTCGCGTATAGCCGTCTGCCAGAAGCTAGTTTTTTTAGATGTTAAAGTTTTAAATAAGGATATTTTTCTTTTAAAAAAAACATTGCTTTGCTTCAGAAGGCCTTTATTAACCCCCTGGAGTCTTGTGGATTACTTTTATCTTTTAAAATCTTAAGCCCCATTCACTACCATTATAAAGCTTGGAAGAGCCAGGATATATTTGTCTGAAAGAAGATAGTCATATACACCTAGAATGGCTTGAGGGTGTGTAAATCATGGGATCATTTTCATTTTTTGGTGATCTGTCCCTTTAAGGTGTCCCATTTCATGTTGCCTAGTTCTGCTCAATTTAGGGAAAAATTTATTTTCCGATGCATTTAAATTGCTTTAAAAATCCTCCAGGTTTGCTGTGCTTGTTTGTAAGACTGCACAATTTGGCTCAACATTTTCTGATTATTTTATCAATATAACAAAATATATATATATATATTATTTCTAAATAAAATATTAAAATAAGTATTATTACTACTGTAATATATGCCTTTAAAATAAAAAGTTGAGTATATAAGAAAAATTCTATAATAATAATAATAGCAATTTTACATTACATTACATTACTATAATGTTTTCATTTTCACACTATCAAACCTTTATTTTGGCTTCTGTTTTGTTGACAACAGCCGGTTTATAAGTGCTTCTCATTAAATGTTTGGGAGGATGGTTGGCGCATTTTGCATTCCCAAATACATGCTATAAGCGACCCAAACTCAGAGCACATGCAGAGATGCGAATCAAGCTGCTCTGAGATGCTGAAAACACTGGATCATGTGATCATAAATGCTCACAGTGCCACACTTCACTCTGAAACACATCGCATATATATTCATTTAATTAAATCTTTGCGATTTTGATAATCACACTGCGCCATACCGTGATTTTGGGTTTATTTGAACTTTTAAGAGTGTAAAGGTAACGTAAAATGTGTTTATCCGCTTCCTCCAAGTTGCTCAGATCCGGGTCTGTTTCCCATCATGCTGTCTGCTCATAAGAAACTGCTCCCATGGCTCTATTGAGACCATTTTACAGTGTCTCTCTTAATACTTTAGTCTCAAGGATCCAGACGCTACCAAAAACTCCAGACTTGGACTCTTAAAATGCACTTTACCTGGATTTGAAGCGCTGTATTGCTCCACAGAGACTTGTACGATCCAAAAGGCTTCCATGACCTCGGACTAATGCAGTAAATTCATTACCATGACCTCTCCGGCCCTGCGGACAGGTTGCCAGATAACTGCTGCTGAAAGTAAACAAACAAGGGTGTACACGGGGAAAGAGACAATGCTGGCCCGGCCCTCTCTTTTCCTGCAAATACACACAACGCACGCACGCATGGCTCCTTCCGAGGTCCCTGTTTAGTGTGGGAAGACTCCTCTGGAGAACGCAGACGGCTCGTTCACTCCCCTCTCACTCTCTGAACATCTCTATTTCCTCCCTCTTCCTTGTTCTTTTGTGTAAAGCTACACATGTTGATATCAGTGTCCATTTAATCTTTGTTGACCTTCATCATTCTCACACACTTCAAACTCTTTAGTTGTGTGTCACGCACAATAACATCCTGGTGTGTGTATCTGTGTGTTCCCAACTGGGAGGAAACTGTGTTGCACAAACACTATATAGCACGACAGGGTCTTGAATGAGATGGAGGAGCGTCATCACGGCGCCTCCTGCAGCCTGGGAGCAGGATCGGGGTGACGGGGTTCAGCTGCGTGCAATCAGGAAGATGGGCCATTCAGACAGTAATGCATATAAATGAGCAAGTTTTAAGGTTAAATATGCCTACTGAGTGGCAAAACATCAACGCCCTATTTTACACTCCAAACAAGCAACATGATGCATCGACTATGAAAAATCATCAGTGAAGCTGGCAAAACTATACACTACCATTAAAATCAACAAAGATGTCAGTGGACGAAACAACTATACTAGACAAAAGTAGAATGACATAACTCTCTTGTTATAATAATCACCAAATTTGTTGGTAGATGAAATGAGAAAACTAGACAAAAGTACAATGATGGTTTTAACACAACTAGTAGTAAAGGCAACAAAGCAGTCAGTGATGAAATGAAAAATTTCAAATCAAAACAAGTTAAATGACAAAACTACTATGTTTGAAGCGGAAGTAATTGAAATAAAAACAAAGTTAAATAAAAATACAAAAATTACCAAAACTAATCAAATTATAAAAGCACGTAATAAAGTTACTAAAAATAAATTAAATTGAAAACTGAAAATATATTTAAAATGGCTAATTCAAAATATTCAAAAATACTGTAATCGTATATAAATAATACAAAAAATTACCAAACCTGTCAGCAGACAAAAAATTACTTATTTACTAATTACTTAATTAATTACTAAAATTTAACTAATGACAAAACTAGTGTTCTCAATATTATAAAAAGAAAAAAAATAAATTTTTTGCTTATTATCAGCAGACAAAATTGTCAGCAGATCAAGCAAAAAAACTATTATGCTTGAGTTATAACCAGTGTATATTGGTTATAACCTATATATATAAATATATATATAAAATTAAGCTTAAAAATGTTTAAACTTAAATGACAATGAGAAATTATCCCTTGACTAACTAAAAATACAAAAAATTACTAATAAAAATGACAAAAGCACATAACAAACTTACTAAAATTAAAATAGAAATTGAAAATATATATATAAAAAAGCTGATTCTTAATAATAAATACTAGTACATAAATAATACTAAAAATCAACAAAGCTATCAGTGGACAAAACAACAAAAGTAGAATGACAAAACTGGAACTCTTATTATAATCAACAAAGTTGTTGGTAGATGAAATAAGAAAACTAGACAAAATTACAATGATAAAACTATATTATGCTGACATTATCAACACTGTAATAAAAAAAAATTGCAGCTGTGGTTGCCAGAACTTTACCGTAAAAAATATGTCAGCAACGTTTTAGGTTTTACGGGACAGCACTTAGTTTACAGTTCAAAACCGTATAATTTAAAGGTTTATATTGCAATAATTATAGTTCATACCTTTTTATTTTACACACTGTAAAAAAAAAAATCCATTAAATTTATGGTAAAAAAAACATATTTCATTAACTGATATAATGTTAATTTACTAACCTATTGAAGTACTAATTTCTGTTTTTTACTTTTATAATACACTGACAACCACCAATCACAGTGGTGATGAGAGTCACATGATGAATCAAAGTTCACCAGCTGAGAAAGACAATACTAATATATAGCACCCAGTGTCATTCACACAAACACTAAACACCATCATGGTAACAAACACGACATTAAAAAATACAATAAACATTAATTTAACAACATTAGATGTAACATAAAACCCTAATGTACATAACTGATTAGACAAAACTAAGAACAAACAGTTATTTCAACAAAAATACATTAAATGTGAAGTGTCACGCAGGGAATTGTGGGAATGTCAATTTACGGTTTTTCACTGTAAATTATACAATGACTTGATATTTTTCACTTCCAAAAACTGTCAATTTAACAGTATTTTACTAAAATAACATTAAATGTCCTGTTAGATCTATTACAGTTATTCACCGTATATAGTAAGGAAACTTTCTGTAATGGTTATTCTTTACAGTGAATGAAGCTGTCAGAAGATGCAACGAAAAATCAGAATGCTTGAGTTTTAATTAACGAAAAACAAAACTGGATACATTAGAGCAACCCATTAACGAAGATATCAGCGGATGAAAAAACAAACCTGAAATTCTCATTACAAACAACAAAATGAAACACCAAAGCGAGTACACTCTTGCTATTATCCAAAATGACCAACAGAGCTGGCAGCAGGCAGAATGACGAGACAAAGGTCAAATGGCAAAACTAGCACGCCCCCATTATTATCAACAAATCTGTCAGCAGATGAACTGACAAAACCAGACGCTGGCTTGTTAATTACAACAGGATCATTCTAGTTTCGTCATGTTGGTGTAGACATGTTGTAAGGTGTTTTGGTCATCCCTACTGTGGTATATGCATTAGTGTGCTGTTACCGGATTCCTCAGCTTTAACAGTGGGAAGAGGACAAAGAAGGACTCCTGTTGAGTCCAGCGTGGTCTAAATGTCTGCACATGCTGGAATTTGATGCTATTTGTAGTTACAGGTCCAAAGCTGGACAAGGCCTTTGGGACACCCGCCCTCTCCCCATCTGTCTCACTCAAGCTGTTATTCACTCATTCAGGAGCTCACGATTAAGATGTTTTTGACTTTGCATTACAATGGCTGCTCATTCACGAGATCTTTTAGATAATGCACAGGAAGACACACTCAGAGTGTCACTGGTGGTGTAATATGTGACATGCTGTCATACCAGCACGTGCCTGGCTTCCTGCATACACACACACAAACACTGTCACATGTAATTCATGCACATTCACACACACACACTTTTTCATAATATTGAACAGTCAAAAGTCTGTGTGACTTACTACCATTTGTCTGTCATTGATTACGTTTACATGCACCCTCATAATGCAATTATAATGAGATTTAGGCAATATTGCAGTTAAACTTTACCTCAAGTAATACTTTGATCATACTGATGTGATTAAAAAAAAAAAAACAATACATCCACAGAAATGTGTTTTTTTACATTTGACATAAGTGGATTAAAACAATGGCCAGTAACACACCTACTGTATGCGAGTTCATCATTTGTGCTGTGCATTGGGGTCTGTGAATAATGGCGATAAAATAACCACAATTATGAAAACCACAAGAATAATGAAAATTGCATGTAAACAGGAGTGCAGAGGTTTGCTTGGTCATCTAAACATTTTACTGCCAGAGCCTTACTCTAATTATTAGAAATAATCACATTATTGGTGCACATGTAAACGTAGTCACGTAATAACGTAGTTTTCTAATCTCATTTTATTTCAGTTTATTTACTTTTTATATGTTTAAACCAGACTTGACACATGTTTTGATGCTGATATACAGTATAAATTTGTGGCAATGGGTTCTCAGCCCAGCAAGCATTATGTGACAGAAATAGTGTGCAAAACTGGCCATCACTTTTTGCGGAAATATTTCTCACATTAATATTTTAAAGTGATAGTTCACCCAAAAAAATGAAAATTCTGTCATTAATTACTCACCCTCATGTCGTCCAATGTTTATATGTGAATAAAAGACTAAATTCAGTCTGTTCATCATATAAAGTGATTGAGTCTCTTCAGAAAATTTGGACTAAACCGCTCAATTCATATGGATTAGTTTTATGATCTCTTTATGAACTTTTTAAAGCGTCAAAGTTTCAGTTGCGAAGCTGTCTGTGGAGGGACAGAAAGCTCTAAAATTTCATCAAAAATATGTTAATTTGTGTTCTGAAGATGAACGAAGGTCTTACGGGTGTGGAACAACATGAGGGTGAGTGATTAATGATAGAAATTTTTTTTTTTCTGGGTGAACTAACCATTTAATTCACAATAACAAAAGGTTCAACGGCTGGAATGACTGTGATGATGCATTTTATCATTGCAAATCTAGTAAAGTTTTTCATATTTTCATTTTTAAAAATTTAATACAGATTTAGAACACGTATATTGTGTTATATTACCTTGTCAATAAATTACAAAACCAAATTAATGCTGCTATGAGGGTGTTTCTAATACAACGGCTAAGGGAGTGACGGCAAATGTACTGTCTTTCTCTCTTCGGACTAACGTAATCAACCTCTCTATATTTTTTCCCTCTTTTGGAAAGTTGTGGAAACTCTATTATGGATATTTCTTTTGCTATTGAAACGTCAGCAAATATAATTTTTTTATTTCCATTTGTCTCCCATTCACCGCTATAGAAGTTTACACAACTATGACGACTTCCGCTTCTGAGAACCCTGGAAAGGTGAAAGTGTCCGTATAGAATTTTAATGGGTGCTTCTCATTTCTTATTTGTGCATCCATGTTTGCTTTCCTCGTGTCTTAGCCCCATCCCATAGGATGTGATGGAAGGATACACCTGTGTATCCTTGCTCATGACTCCTCAGGAAGCTTGCTCGCTCTTTGCGGTGAAATTAGAGAATTGAGATGCCATTCAAGATGGCTGAGTTCGATCAGTTTCTGGAGGAAACGGGCTGGAGGACGGAGGAGCGAAGAAACGAGGAAGCATCTATTTGAGTATTGAGAAGCACCCAATGTGTGTGCACATATACAGAGATATACAAAACATGTCATTTTATATAAGAACAAATATATTTATATTCAATATATTTTTATTGATATATTTGTTACAAAATATTCAAATATATACAAATATATAAATAGTTTGAGTGTTGGGAACAGTTTTTTTAAACAGTTGAAATGACACTGACTTGTGACTTTTATATTAGTATACCAACATTTAACAATCTCTGAGCTTGTGAAGCATGTATGTTGTTGCTAAAAAATAAATTTTCTCTATGGAGAAAATGAATAAGATTTTACTTCTGAAACCCTACTGTTTTGCTCTATAGAGCAATCAACAAATGATCTTGATGTGCGTAGCATGTTGTGGTTGTAACCAGGTCAGGGGGGAAAAAAAGGACTGGTTGTGACAAAATTTTACCTCTTGTAAGTGAAGCAACCATGTCCAAAAGATGTCAAAAGGAAGAAATAACAGCCACGTAACATTACTGATTTGGAGATGGACAGAAGGGGTGAGACGGCACTGGCTGATTCAGGCACTTTCTTTTAATCTCAGAATGTTCAGGAGCATCAGACAGACAGAGAACTCACTCTCCTGGACACCGATAAAAAAATAAAACTGCTCCTCTTTGTCACGCATCAGATAGTACTACTGCAAAAGCTTTTCACAGGAAGAGGGGGAAAAGAGAGATGATAGACGAGAGATAGAGAGACAAATAGGACATAAAACATCAGCTGACAAATAGGATCACAGTCGTCATGACAACGCTGTCACAGTCCACTGATTGGCTGGATGTTGTTTTGAAGGATGATGCTGATAGGCCAGCAACTGGAAATATATTTTGAGAACTTCACAACAACTTGCACAGTGTTTAGATGGTTGTTTTTTCTTGTTGGTTTTACTAGTTTGTGTTGTGCTTAAGACAAAGGCAGAGAAAAAGACATCTTGATTTTCGTCCTGTAGGTGGGGTACATCAATTTTGAGGCTGGTTTTCATAACATCGATAACAGGCAGGCACATACACCTCACAAAACCTTATAAGAACATGTCCAACTCATAATTTACCCTGAAAGCAACCAACAAATGTACTTTTTGAAAATAAAACTTTCAGGTATTTTCATGACAATCAAGCACGCCATTTCATTACTGCAGTGCAACAACAATCTTACTCTCGTTACCCGAATATGAAAAAATATTTAAAAAGTATTTATACATAGTAGTATTTGGTGTACTCTTCCCTCTTTTTTTGTAATAAAAAACACAATTAAAATAATGGAAATTAGAAAAACATTATGGTAATGAGAATTTTTTGCATTACGGCAATGACACTTTGGTTGGCAAACATGCTTAATTGTCATGAAAGTAATGCTAAAAGGTCCTAAAATAGGCAAAATGAAGCCCATTTTCTTTTTATTTTGGGGTAAAATATGACCTGCACATGTTTTCATGAGATTCACCCACACACCTGCTTTACATTTGGGCAGCAATGTGTTTGCCATCAGTTTGCGCACAGCAAATTAATATTGGCAATTTGGCAAAATGTCATTTCCCACATCCGTTCTGACCTCACACGCGCACACACACACACACACACATACACAAGATCTACCGTCCTACAGGTCAGCTATTTTGGATTCCTCTGGGTTTGTCTTATGTAGACGGAGTGGATCACAGTAGAAGAGAAGCCTCTGACTGGAGAGACATAATGAAAGGCTGACGCCGGGAGAGTAAAATCAAATCAAACCAACATATTAAAACACAGACGAGACGGAAGGAAGATAATTCAAACCTTCAAAGCAGATGAGCATAAAAATATAAAGTACCTGGATTTATATATTTATATCTACATATATTTATATATACTTTTCATATATAAATGAATATTTATCGTGTAGTCTTTTAAATGGAAGCTGAGGGTTACTCTTTTAAAAACAAAGAAAAATACAAACCAGGACAGCTGTCCAGTACAATAAAATTGAGAAAACAAAACAAAATTGGGGGAGCAAAACTTAAATGCAGCCACAAGTTCATTCTTCCACTTTTCATTTGCATTTCACGCTGTAGTTTTTCCCAGCTGCTGGTGTGCTCGCATGTTTCCCCGCTCACCCCGCGGCTTTGTGCTTCCCGCCGCAGCAGTGGCACGCGACGCCACAGTGGTAGCACGCTCGCAACGGCACGTAACAGCACATGCAGGGCGCTAGCAGCGACAGTCCCAGGAGTGCTAGCCAGCGCAGACAGAATCGCTCTTCGCTGGCGTCGCAGGAACAGGGGTCCGAATAGTCGCCCTCGGGGTCCGACATGCAATGGTAGAGTAGGCTGTCCGCACACCACATGAAGCTCACCCGACGAATGCACGTCTGCACAGGGTCTGGAGCTTCCTGACAGCGTCCGCGCCCGTTTTCGGCTGGACTGAACATGTTTTGACAGTACACGCAACGTAAGCGCTCTCTGCTGTCCTCCACACGCCGTGGCAGCCATTTGGCAGTCAGCGGCCGTGGCTGACCAGTGACCACGCCGCCGCCAATGCCCGTTTTGCTGTCGCGGGTAGTGTGTCCATCCCCACTGAGTGGGTAAGAGTAAGTGTAGTCGTGTTTGGGAGGTTCGACCTTAGCGAGGTGAACATAAGCGTCCGTGGCATCTGACCGCAGAGGTTTGCCCCGTGTGGCTGTGGTGGCGTGGCGATAGTCCTCGTAGCCCGTTAACCAAGAGCGCTCTCGTGGATTAATCCGTACGATTTCCTCGTCCTCCTCGTGAAACCTTACGTGACGTGAACATGGGAACATGGGCACCGTCTGAATGGCAGAAACATAGAGAATGTTTAGAGAGTTAAACACAAGCTGGATATAGATATAAGAAGAATGAAATGGAAGTGGAATGGTTAATCTTGAACACATATCTCAGTATTTTATGATAAAAATTTAATATCACTTATTGCCACCACTTATCTTTAAAGCCTAAAGAGGCATAAAAAGAATGAAACCACACTAAAACAAAAGATGCAAAGTGATACCTTTTCTGACTAAAGTCATATTTTATTCCAACTTGAATCTTTAATCTTCAAAGGGGGCCTATTATGCCCCTTTTCACAAGATGTAATATAAATCTCTGGTGTCCCCAGAATGTGTCTGTGAAGTTTCAGCTCAAAATACCCCACAGATCATTTATTATAGCTTGTCAAATTTGCCCCATTTGGGTGTGAGCAAAAACATGCTATTTTTTTGTGTGTCCCTTTAAATGCAAATGAGCTGCTGCTCTCTGCCCAAAAAAAGGGCAGAGCTTTAACAGCTCACGCTTCGGTTGCTCAACAACAACAAAGCTGGAGGATCTCACGCAGCCAAAATGATGATTGTTAGTAACGGTGTTCAGCCTTACATTGTTCAAACCGGAGTCAGACACTGATGGAGAGAGTCAGGAAGAAGTTTCAACTTTTAGAATGAAACTGGACGTTTCTGAACGGTTATTGGATAAATTTATGTTTTGCTGTGGAGTTGATTTAACTTATCGACTAGCATGTGCCGTCATGTTAATCTTTTGTGCAAAACCCGTATGGACGCCCACTAAACATAGCGTACATGTTTGCCAAGCAGAGCTATACACACCAGGCTAACGTTTATGATTGCTATCAAATGCTGTGAATGGTCTGATATTTTTTCCAAAATATCGCTCGGAAAGAAACGCTCCTTTTTTAGCGAACGAGGTATGCCAGGGTCAACTTGCAGGCTATCCAAGCTACCGATACTCTAAATAGTGTTCTGTGCTCGTCTGTGCAGCCAACGACAGAACAGTTAGCATGCTTTGCTCAAACTTTTGCCATGGCTTTAGAACTGGTACACCGCTTTCGCGTGCGAAAACCAAATGACGGCACCGTGGGTGGAAACGTGCAGATTAAGGGGCGGTAATAAGATCCCCTTCCTACATCACAGGGGGAGCGAAATCTGAGCGGCTCGTTTTTTCACATGCTTGCAGAGAAAGGCTTATCAAAACAAAGTTACTGGGTTGTCCTTTTTCACGTTTTCTGGGTTGGTAGACACACCGGGGACCCGATTATAGCACTTAAACCTGGAAAAAGTCAGATTTTCATGATATGTCCCCTTTAAAAGAATCAAATTTAGTCATTTTTCTTCAGTTAACCCAAAAGTGAACTGAGAAAAAAAGCAGTTTGCAAGAACAAACTTAAAAAAAAAAAAAAAAAAAAAAAAAAATCTGGTTGAACAGTATACTGCCTCTAGTGTCTAAATAATAGACTGCAATTAAGGACTCAGAGTGCAGTAAAAAACAATACATTGTGATGACAAATAACTTGAGTAAATGTTGCACAAACCGATTATTTATACAAACTCACCTGTTCCAGGTAGTAACGGTCAGAGTGCCTGTGCTGGTCGTAGAGATGTCCCAGAATGCAATGGTGGGGCTCAGAGAAGCTGATAGGTGCGAGCGTCTGCATGGACGGCTCTCTCTTCTGAGAAGAGTTAGACGAGCTGTCTGTGGCATTCTGATGGACAGACAGAGAGAGCAAGAATAGAAATTGTTTCTCAATTTGAGCATGTTGGCAGGATCATGGTGACTTGGCACAAACTAAATGACTCCCCGCCCTTGAACGAGGGTCACACCGAGTTGTATTTCTCATTGAATTTCCAGCAAAAATAACTGTGTTGTGATTTATAACGTTACCATGATATAAGATTAATTATAGCTGGGCTTCAGAAAGGAAAAATAAAACATTTAAATGCATCAAATTATGGAGAACTTCAACTTTAACTTTCACCATGTCAGAAAATGCAGAAAGTGTCTGTATATAAAAGCTTTTAAAATGTTCCACAACAACTCTGCACGGGTCATTCTGCTTGACCTTTAACCCTGTGTCTGGGTGTGCAAGGTTTGTGTAAATGAAGTGCTTGAGAACTATCATCAGCACTATTATCTCTGACCTTCAACCCCTGAAATCCACACTGTCTCCTTCCTGTGGCTCTTCCTGAAGCCTGGAGCCTGAGTTTAGAGCCAGCAGTGTGTGTGTGTGTGTGTGTGTGTGTATGTGTGCGCGAGCATCTGCTTTAAGAGTTGACAGAGAGCCACAGGGCCATCAATAACTTGAGAGAGAGAGTGAGTGTGTGTGTGTGTGAGCTTGAGATGATTACAAACACAGCTCGCCTCTCTTAAGTCATCTGGCTCCTTTCTTCTGCAAGGACTGAAATCTACACTACACTGTAAAACACTTTTGTTAAATTTACAGCAAAAATCTGTAATCAGGGTAACATGTGACACTAAAATAATGCAATAAACATATACTACACAACAAATTGTGACAAACTCCCCAGTATACATAACTGGCAACATAAGAAAAAAACATGACTATTTAATTAAAATATAAGCAAATGTGATCTTTTTGGACATTTTGTAATATTCTTTAACATTTAAACCAGAAATTAGATGGTCTTACAAAAACAAACAAACAAACATATTTTTAACAATTTGTTAACATAAAAGTACATATATTGTCTTATTAAATATACACATTCATATATATATATATATATATATATATATATATATATTTATTTTTACTGTAAATGTTAATTTTTTTAACATAATGTTACTGTAAAAAATACATGGGTCATTTTGTTAAATGTAAATGTTCACAATAAATAATAAGGTTATATATTATAGACATTTGCAAAAAAACAAAAACATACGTGATCTTGGTAAATTTATAAGATAATTTACTTTTCAAGTAATTTATTTCTAATTTTTACTTTATTTTTTGTAAAGTGCATGTATTGCCTTGTTAATTATAATACACAGTAATTAATATCTATATTATATATTTAATAAAAAAAAATGAATACATAAAAATAGATGATAGATAGATAGATCGATAGATCTATGAAAGAGTCTTGAGTGTAAATGTGAGTGTGAATCTACAGACATACTAAGTACATACAGAGTTGTTTGCATAATGTCTGGATGGAAATGTATTTGTGGCTGTGCTAATTATCACTTTAGACTTTACCTCAGAGGGAATTAGACATCCAACAGCTGCTGCCCATTCTAAACCTACAGCACACATCCCATCTCTCTCTCTCTCTCTAAACTTAGGAGCGACTGACTACTCTGATTAGTAATAATCAGTGTCTGGCTGGGCTTGTATGAATAGCTGTGAGTCATAAACTTCTAAAGTTAGCGATTAGAGGAACACCTCTGCTGAGCGACCATGGCAAACGCTGATCACTGAACACCTAAAGCCTGAAGTCAAAGCAAAAGAAACACACATTCACGTTTCTACTCTGTATAACCTTGGGCTTTTGAATGTGTGCGTGCGTGTTAAATGGACTCTTGTATCCAAAGGCTTTGTTGTGGCATTGTTGTGTTGAATTAGGAGCAATAGGAGGACAAAGGGAGCAAAGGTCACTTCCTGAGCACAGCTCACACACACACACAAAACCATCCATCAGAAAAATGATGGCAAGTAACCCATTAATAGCATCTATTCTCAGAAGTTGGGTAGATAAATGAACAGAAAAAAGGAAGAAGATAACAATACCCTGCTGATATGTTCAATATTCAAGATTAGTCACAATGATTTTGCTGGTCATTTACAGTTAAGCAGTGCCAAGATGTTTTAAAAGCTTTTTGATAAGGCTGATAAGTCTGATTAATTTCTATGAATCATTTTGACAACATGTGCAAGTAAATCTTGCAATTTATTACTACGGATTGCCAAAGTGGTGCATATAAATGAAATTACTGAATTTATCTGCTGATTAAAAAATAAATAATAATAATTAACTCTTTTATGCTATTTGAGGGCAAATACGTAAATGTAGAGACTCTAGTCAGACTGTAGGGAGACTCACCGTGAAAACATCATCATCACCCAGTTCGGCTTCATTCTGCAGGGTGGAGGAAGAAGTAGTGGAGCCTGGAGAAAAAGCAAGATTGTTATAATCTTAGTCAACATGCTACATATTGAACAATGAACACAATGCCTTTATCAACTCCCTCACGGATCCACTCACCCTCCGTGAGGTCCTCGATCGCCTTCCTCACACCGCGATCAAACGCTCTGGCGTCGGCTGGGCTCTGGAATGACAGGCCACACTTCCTGTTGTCCACTCGCCAGTGATGGAAAGTGGGCGTGGCTTTAGTGTAGACCAGATCTTTCTTCAGAAAGCACTGCAGGATCACCTGCTCAACACAGAGAAAGAGGAAGATAATAGGCTTGAAGAATCTGATTTTTGAACCATACAATGAAACCTTGCATGCATCAGCTCTCTAACCTGCTTGTCTTTGAGTCTCTCGCCAAAGATGAGAAAGCCGTTGCGTCCCAGGAGCTCCAGGTCAGCTGGGACCACCTTACAGACACCCACTCGACTGAGACCTCCGCCCTCCTGAGCCAGCCAACCCCCGCTAGACTCATCCCTCGTCATTACCACAGCTTTCACTCGCACTATGTAACTGTCACTGCAGGGAGAGACAGAAGGATGTGGTTCAATGACATATAAGACTGTCAGAGATGATTAAAAGAAGAAATGTACTCTTTGTATTCATGTTGTTTACACACATTTATTTCATTTTCAATAAAAATGTAGATTTAATAATGACTACAGATGCCAAGTGATGTAACCATCAAGCAAGAAATAAAAACATTTTCCTTACACCTTGAAAGTGTACACATCTTAATCATTATACACTGCCTGGCCAACAACAACAAAAAGTCACTATTTAGATTTAAATAGGCAAATGCATCAAAAAGATCTTGTATTGACAATACAAGAGTCAAGCACTCTGTAAAGTCTCCTCCAGCACACCCCACGTTCAATGAATTTAAAGGGAACCTATTATGCCCCTTTTCACAAGATGTGATATACGTCTCTGGTGTCCATAGAATGTGTCTGTGAAGTTTCAGCTCAAAATAGCCCACAGATCATTTATTATAGCTTGTCAAATTTGCCTGTACGTGGGTGTGAGCAAAAACACGCTGTTTTTGTGTGTGTCCTTTTAAATGCAAATGAGCTGCTGCTCCCGGCCCCCTTTCCAGAAGAGGGCGGAGCTTTAACAGCTTGCGCTTCAGTTGCTCAACAACAACAAATCTGGAGAATCTCACGCAGCCAAAATGAGGATTGTCAGTAACGGTGTTCAGCCTTACATTGTTCAAACCGGAGTCAGACACTGATGGAGACTCAGGAAGAAGTTACAACTGTGGAGTTGATTCAACTCATCGACTAGCATGTGCCGTCATGTTAATGTTTTGTGCAAATCCAACATTGAATTGACCCTCGTTTGTGAAGCAGTCCGGCGTAAAACGACAGCATGGTAACAACAATCCTACAACAACTCTTCCTCTTCTCTAAAGCAACCCAACATGGCCTCACCCCCTTTGTTGCGTGTTCTTGGGGGCAGGGTTTATGTAAATTTTGGGGTTTGTGATGTCACCAACCCGGGATGAAACTCGTCGTAGTCCCTACCAGCCATTTGTTGTAGTCCTTAAAAAGTGATTTCTGTGAAAGAAAATATCTCCTTTTGCATTGAACTTCGTAACTTTGCTCAAACAGCAACATTACACACTAACTAAAGTTAAAAAAGTGAAATCGTAATCAAGAACAACAACTTTTTTGGGGGCCGGGCAGTGTACATTTGAACTTTTTTGTCATGAAAATTTTTCTTGGGGTTATTTGCATTTGAAACCATTTGACTTGTAATGTCATGAAAAGGTCAAATTGTCATATATATTTTAAGATGCTACATTTAATTATATATTTAATATAAAATATATATTATAAATATATAAACAGCTACAATTATATAAAATATATTTATAAATATTTATATATATGCTAACTAGAGCTTCAAACAAGCCTTTCTTAGTTCAATAATGTCAAAGCTTATGCTAATATATCAGCATTTAACCTAAGCAGTCTGATATGAGCCTAGACTCATAATGATGACGTCATACTCCATTCTGGAAGATATCTGAGCTAACAAATGACAGCTCTGCATTGCAAATAAGGTGTACTAAAATCTTGAAGAGGATGATGTTCGCTATGCTAATGAGATTTTCTGTCGTTGTTTAAAGACAGTGATACGCCTTATGCAGAGATATGATAATGCCATCCGAAATGCTTAACCTATTTTTATGTGCAACCATGCGCAAAATATGACAGACGGTTTAACAAATGCAAAACTTGGGATCAGTATTTCTCAGAATGTAATTTACATACTGACTGCGGCAGAGCATGGGAACTTTGATTACAGTCTCATCTTTACCTCGTATTAATGGTGGAATTAACTCGCCTGTCAACATCAGAACAGCTGGCAAATACTACCTCAACTTTCAAAAAGAATTCATTCACAGCTCATGTCTAAAAATTCATTTTAAAGTGTAGCATAAGTGTCCAAATACAAATACCCATCATGCTCACATTTATTTCCTTTAGCTACTTTGGTAATAAAAAAAAAAAGCTTATGTAAAGAATGGAAATGACATTTTCTCCAGCACTGAACAAAGTCAGGCAGGAGCAGTAATCATGGTGTAGAGAACATTTAAAGGCCATTTACACAGGAACTTGCATTAAAAACAGCACATGGCCAAGGAACATTTGTTGAGAAATAAATGTAAACGTCAAGAACACAAGTTCATTTCCTCCTTATCTCAGCCTGAGGTTTTGCTGGAGTCTGTAAAATTACTTTCATATTAACAATCTGATCTTTTGGTTTGTGTCCAAACAGATAAAAAGGATTTAATTAATTTTCCAAAACATTTTTGTGAAAAAGATAAATGACTATATTGTGGAATATACTGTTACCGTGAGATAAAATTGCTCATAGCATGATATAAGATTTTGATCATCAGACAATAAATGGCTAATCTTGTACTAAGTTGTTTTGGATAAAATCTGCTAAATGATTAAATGTAAACATGAAAGTGACCAATTCACAGTGTACACTAGGGTTGTGAGAGAATATTATAATATATTAACATATATTATAATATATATATCGATTTTCAACAATACTGCATCGATATTTATTTATTTGTTTACATCCAAGATTCGTGTTAGTTGCTTTTTGTTCGGTTTAAACCCGACCGCTTGATGGCAGTGTTATCTCAGAACATAAACTGTGACGCGGAGAAGTGCAAGGGTGCATCGCTAGCGTTAGCATTAGCAAACCCAGCTCACAAGACGATAAAATTATTCCAGTGTCATGACAAATCAGGTCCTCCCTTGAAATCGGGTCCCTATCAACTAGGGGTGTAACGATTCACTCAACTCACGATGCGATATGATTCACGATATGATTTTCTCACGATTTTTTTTAACAAAATGAAATTTAAGACAAATTATATACGAATAAGTATTATTTTATTATTTCTAAGACAAAATGCTACATGTTTCTTTGTGAAACTGAAATCTCTTGGGTCAAATAACAAAACTAAGTATAAATTTTAGAACTAATCCCAAAAAAGTCCCTCCAATTAGATCTTCAAACGCTGTTTTCTCGGGAGGAGGTTTGTTTCGGCTCAGCTCCTGCTGTGTCTGTCTGGTCAAGAGGCTGCAGATATAAGAAGTAAAATCTAAGTACAACAGTGACAGAGGTTTCACATCGCTATAAAGGCAAGATTTTAATATGTGCTATAATTTGTATCTTTATACTTTCAAGAATTACTTTTGAACACATTTAGAAAAATATGCTATAATAATTTTCATGTTATTAAAAAATCCAGTAACATTTTACAGTAAGGTGTCATGTTAACATTATATTAACTAACATGAACTAACAATGAGCAATACATATGCTGCAGTATTTATTAATCTTTTCCTTAATGTTAGTTAATAAAAATACAGCTGTTCATTGTTTGTTCATGTTAGTTCACAGTGAATTAACTAATGTTAACAAGATTTTAATAATGTATTAGTAAATGTTGAAACTAACAATAACGAAGATTAATAAATGCTAAAGAATTGTTCATTCTTAGTTCATGTTAACTAAAGTAGTAAAGCATTGTAAAGTAAAGTAGTTGTAAAGCGTTACCAAAACTCTATGTACACATTTAGAAAGTACAACAAATTCAAATTCACAAGCACAGCTTTCTCCTTCAGTCTCTGGAAAACGTACATATTTTCGCTAACGTTAGATGAGGCAGACCAGTATGACGTGAAATGATGGACAAAACAGCGCGAGCGCATAAACACAGCACGCAAGTGAATTACAGCAGTGTGCGCACAGTGACAAAGCTTGCACGTAAAATGTAAACTTGAAGAAATCGCAAATCCCAAACTCGAGCACAAAAAATATGATTGTGCACACCAATCAACACGTTGTGAGGATAAATAACAAAACCGCGAGTCCTGACAGGTCTCACAGAACTGACCACAAGCGCGAGTTCTGTTCTGCACGCGCGCGCAATTCTAAAACACGCGCAAGCTCAAAATCTTACGCACACGAGTCAGGTTTGTGATTGGTTGTTGTTGGCCCTCTTCCAACAAAGACACTCAAAACGGGCTGTGTCGAGGTGGCAGGCAGTAAAATTTTCTATCTAGACTAAATTCATAAGTCTAAGTAGGTACTGTGTTGGGAATGGGATGGCAGACAGTAAAATTTTCTTTTTAAGTTCATACGTCTCATATGTGATCTAAGTTTTTTCATGATCTGTTTTCTTGATCTAGACATAAAAACCATTTTCTTACTATATAATTTTAACTTAAGTTGGTTTGAAACAACGGTAAAGTTGGGTTTGATATTGGGCATTCGTTAAACATTCGATATTTTCTTCAACATTAAATGATGTGTAGGCCTAACCATAAAATACTGGCGGTTCATGCTGTAGTGTTTCTCGTTCAGATCATGCACATAAAGCATTTTCTTAATAGCTGCAAGCAGCAATCATCAGAGCCTAAGCACCAATTACCAACACTCTAATAAATAAATCATGTAATATTTTTGTAGAAATTATACTGGAATGCAGAAATACAACATGGAACAAACTGTCATATAACTAAAGACAGTTAGAAAAAACAGATAGGCCTAAATGGAATAATTGTGCTGCAGTTACTTCTAAACTGGTTTCAGGTTATATGAGAATGTGCTGTCTGTATATGTTCCTTTTTTTCATTCACACCACAACAGTCTGTAAGTGTGTCTTTATAGAAGTTTGATTTTCTTCAAAAGACAAATAAAAATATATCTTCATTTTAAATGGACAGCAATATATTTAATCATGTCTGGCAATTTGTTGTAAAAAAATGTAATAAAAGTTAAATAAACATTTAATCATCTATAAGCCTTTCACATATTTCTACTCTAAAACTATACTGTCAGTACATCATAGTTATACAAATGAACTAGATGCATTTCCATTCAAATGGATGGGAACTGATAGACAAAAAAACCCATTTAGGCTTAAAAAAATTCATATCCTGTCGCTCCCTCTAGTGTACAACATCAACCTTCATCTCTCATTTGAAATAGCTGACCATTTATCATTTGCATCATATATTTATGAAACTCAGCATGTTTTCCTTAATGGAAACCTGCTGCTCCAATGCACAAAGAATCTTACAGCTATTAAAGGGAACCCCTGGTGTTAAGACTTGTATGGCTTAATATAACGTAAATTATTCGGATAATTTTATTTGTCCACATTCTTCACAACTTCCCATTCTTTTCTCCTCTTCTTATCGCTAGTATAGCAGTAAAGACTTACATCATTTCTATTGTGGCTCATCGACTGAAAATTACAAAAGCTGCACAATGTGGCATCGTATATATTATGTTCTGAGTTGTGTTGCGGTAAAAATAGCCATAGAGTAATGCAAGTAGCTGACAGAGTGCAACCATTTAACGTCATCGACATAGAACCCAACCAAAATGGCACCCCCCATTGTCTAAATATGTTAGGGATTTTTTAAATAACGTAAATCTTTCATGGGTTTTCTACTACATATTTCAGTAAGAGACATCATTTACGTTATATTAAGCCATACAAGTCTTAACACCAGGGGTTCCCTTTAAGACATAAGAACATATGAAGAAAACGCATCCCTTAAAGGAATACAGCATTTTAATAATAATGCATGGTCTGAGGTCTTCCGTAGGGCTGCTCCAATTCACAAATAATCTTACCACTACTCAGACGTATGAACTTTACTAAGAAAACTTTACTGCCTGCCATCCGATTTCCAACACAGCAGCTACTTAGACGTATGGACTTAGAAAGAAAACGTTACTGCCAATCCCATTCCTATTCCCAACACAACCCGTTTTGAGTGTCTTTGTTCGAAGAGGGCCAACAACAGCCAATCACAGCAGGAGGAAATCGTTAACGTAATACAAGCAGCCAATCAAATTAAGAGTTTCAGAGAAGGACAGCAGCCAATAGCATTTGTTAACACAGGTTTGGACACCGCCCCCTGTCAAACCTGATTCGTGTGCGTAAGATTTGAGTTTGCGCGTTTTAGAATTGCGCACGCAGAACTTGCGCTTGTGGTCAGTTCTGTGAGACCTGTCAGGACTCACGGTTTTGTTATTTATCCTCACGTTTATCCTCAACGTGTTGATTGGTGAGCACAATCATATTTTTTGTGCTCGAGTTTGGGATTTGCAATTTCTGCAAGTTTACATTTTACGTGCAAGCTTTGTCACTGTGCGCACACTGCTGTAATTCACTTGCGCGCTGTGTTTATGCGCTCGCGCTGTTTTGTCCATCATTTAACATCATAGACCAGAATAACTTTCTATGACGGAAAACGGCCGTATCTTTTGCCATGAAAACACAGATCTTGCATTCGTCGCCGACTGCTATTAGTGTGTATTAGTGTATATTAACATAATCTTGCGGTATCTGCACCTTAACGCTTTCATTTTTAGTCTTTGTAAATGCCGCCAATCCCGCATTTGAATGAGGATGGGTCGTACATAACATCAGCGCTTACCGCTGCTGGGCTTGATGCTCGACTTGCTCGCTGCTCTCGTGCCTGTAAAGCGCGTCACAGTAATCAGCTTCAGCGACAGCGCCCCTGCGGTTTAAAATGTGTATCGCGATTCGTTTAACATCTCAACCAACTTGTATCATCAAATATTTTAATCGATTTTCAACCGACTCACGGTGCATTGTTACATCCCTACTATCAACTATCAGTTAATGATTATACATAGTGTAGCCTACATACGAACAATATTAATTTAAAATGTGTACAGCTTTATAGTGCATAAAACAAACTTAACATTTATTTTGCTTGATAAACTGTTTGGACATTTAACACTTAATTTAACAGGTAATTACATTAAAGTAAAGTGACCAGATTTCTGAAATGGAAACTGGGGACATTTCCTATTTGAGTGGTCAAAATATCACCAAAATCTCATTTGTTATTATCTATTTATTAAAAAAACAGGGACAATACATTTTTGATTTTTTGTTTTGTTTTTAATTGTTGTGGGTTCCTTATAGGCTATTATTACACTAATAATTATTATTTAGTTTTATTATTAGGATTTTTGCTCTGGTTTTAATACAATTCACCAAAAAAAAAACACAAAAAAAAAAACACACTACACTATTAATAGTAACCATTGTAAAAGCAGTTCAAAACAATATGCCTGTTATAGCCTAACAGAATTATGACTTTACAAAAGCACATTACATTACAAAAATAAAACAAATATAAGATGATTAAACAGCATTTAACAATTATTTTTTAACTTTGAATTTAATATTTTAATTTTCACAGGCTGTTTTTACTGTTTAAAAACAGCTTAAATTACAACCACGTAGTTAAGACGTGTGTGAAAATTGCTGCGTTGTGACTGCAGAACTTTTGTAGACGTTTAAAATTGTGCAAAACAATCTCACACCCTGTTGAGGCTCTGTTATAAAACATACAAACATTATTACTTTAATTTAACATGAATAGTTAGTATGTTACTACCTTGAAACCGATAAAAATGTTTATTTTGATATTTGACGATAATGGCGCTTTGCTCTAGTCCAGATCCAGATTACGCCCTTCATGAAGTAGCGGCGTGCGCGCGACCAAATGTAGCTGCACAGCGTTGGTGAACATGATCACTACACAATTTCTCCAGAAGGCTGCTGTATGCTCGTCGGGCTTTTTGCAATGTATATGCGGGTTGTTTTGAACGAGCTATAAAATGGGGACATTTCCGGAAACAGCTCCAGTCGGGGATAGAACACCAAAAACCGGGACTGTCCCCGGAAAACGGGGAAGTCTGGTCACCCTACATTAAAGATGATTGTAAATACATGTAGGGTAAGTGCAAATGCATGTACAAAGCTATCAGGCTAATTGGGTATCTGTATGCTCTGCTAGTACAGACTAATTAATACAGACATTTATGGTCATTATAACCTGGTTTGCAAGGTTTTCAACACAAAATCTGCCCAATTGTTACTGAAAACTAGCCCAGTCGCATTTGGGGGGTTCCCCGGTAAAAATCGCATTCTGGGGGGGTAAAATCCACTTTTTGGCAGGGTTCCCCTGGTAAAATTCGCATTCCAGGGGATAAATATCATGTTATTTGGGGTCGCTTCATCCCACGGACAATTTATCAGGTTTTATGCATATGATAGTGTGTTCTTTATCATACAGTTTTTCTCAAATTAGATCAGCATCCTAAAAAAAAAATCACAATATATCGCCTTTCTTAAGTATCACAATATATCGTAACCCCTATATTGGGATAAATATCATATTGCCATATTCTTGGCGATACACAGCACTAGTGTACACAATGTAATGACAAATGCAGCTGCCATTGTCTCCCAACACACTAAGCAACAAACAAAGGAAAAATGTTTCATTCTGATCTTCTTCCACTCTTTAGAACTCAATTCCCGTCACAGCGTTGCAGTCTCTTCATTCTGTATCTCACTACTCTAACACTTCCAGCGAGTGGCTGGCTCGGAAATCAATCCTTATCCTTACCGTAAATCCATCAGAACAGTTCATCTGGACTGACTTTACCTCAATGTCACTCTCTCTTTCCCTCTCAGATATTATTGACCCATAATGGTGCTGCATATAGGTCATGCTGGTTTGATCAATATAGATTGCATTCCTCCCCTCCCAAATGGCCCATAGGGCATCCGGGTCTGAGGTCTGGGCGCCAGCCAGTTCACGTGAGCACGTTCACACACCTTCAGGCTACAGTTATTACCAATGGGGAGCCACTGGTTTGCTCAGCACGTTTTTGAGGAACTCGCATTCCACTCCAAAAAAAACCACCAGCATTCTAGAGTTTCCAAAAAACTCTAAAATGTTTAACATTTTAAAGGAATAGTTCAACCAAAACAAAAATTTTGTCAAAGGAAAAATGTCAAAGACAAAATTTTCATTTTTTAGTCCTTTAAAGCTCCCCTTGATATTTATACGTTTTCAGTCACAATGAACCCCAATTATACAGTTCATTTTGAAAAATGGAACTTATGTGACAGCGAGAGCAGATATGCATTGTGGTGATACGAGGCCTAATGGCCAAGAGGTCAATTGCAATAACACACAGGAAGTAGTGAGAACAGCACAGGACAGTGACCTATTTAGACAACATCACTCAAGCAAACTCAAAATACATAAAGCAGGCAAAGGCCACCAATGGTTTCGAGTAAAAAAAATTTTTATAGTAAAACTGCTTAAAAGGCCAATCCAAAATCCTAAAACAACACTTTAAAATAATAATTTAAAATAAACTGGCAGACAATTTTCCTTCATTCCAGTTCTTGTAACAAATGTTTGACAAAGCGGCCCAAAAAAAGACATAATTTAGACCCTTAAAGGGATAGTTCACCCAAAAAGGAAAATTATCCCATGATTTACTTACCCTCAAGCCATCCTAGGTGTATATGACGATCTCCTTTCAGATGAACACAATCAGAGATCTATTCAAAAATGTCCTTAGTCCTCCAAGGTTTATAATGGTTATGAATGGGAGCCCAAATTCTGAAGACGAAAAAAAAAAATGCATCCATCCATGAAAAAATTAATCCATATGACTCCAGGGGGTTAATAAAGGCCTTCTGAAGCGAATCGAAGCGTTTGTGTAAGACAAATATCCTCATTTAAAACTTTATAAAGTAAAATAATGCACTTTCAGCGTGACAGCCAAACGCATTCGACGTATGTCCAAAAAGCGATTACTTCCGTGACGTAGTACACAATGCCATGGCGTTCTACGTACAACACATTATAGCAAAGGACATAGCCTTGTATGTCATGGCATAGTGTACTACGTCGCGGAAGTAACCGCTTTTTGGACGTACATCAAATGCATATGGCTGTCGTGCCGGAAGCTCGTTATTTCACTTTAAATTAAGGATATTTGTAAGGATATATTTTTAAATAAGGATTTTTGTCTTACACAAATGCATCGATTCCCTTCAGAAGGCCTTTATTAACCCCTTGGGTGTCATATGGATTAATTTTTTTTATGGATGGATGCATTTTTTTTTTTGTCTTCAGAATTTGGGCCCCCATTCACAACCATTATAAACCTTGGAGGACTAAGGATATTTTTGAATATATCTCAGATTGTGTTCGTCTGAAAGGAGATAGTCATATACACCTAGGATGGCTTGAGGGTGAATAAATCATGGAATAATTTTCATTTTTGGGTGAACTATCCCTTTAAGTCACAATTAAACAATGCATGAGATAAAATATCAAACCAAATGAGAAAAGATACACTTTTCAAGCAACACGTTACAAGTTTTAAAAATTGTTCAGTTAAATAAAAAGCATTGGACACTTTGTGGGGTCAGGTAAGTCAGCGAAGTCAGCTCTAACAAAAAAAAGCATAGCATTCTGCCTACTTTTTTAAGTCCCAGATATACGTTTCCAGACATGGCACTCCAATCTGTGATACCTGGGGCCATAACGGTTCAGACTACACAAAAAGTGAGATATGCCTATTAAGTAAAGGAGAAAGATTTCCTTGAAGTGAAGTGAACTGTGCAGAGTAATCCATTTATTTCTGGCACATCATTGAGAATCAAACAATCGAGGGGCGTGACAGCAAAGTTATGCTTCACCGCTTCACCCACCTCTTTCACTTCCGCCGGATCTTTGTTTAATCCTCTCACCATTGTTTCCCTTCACAATCATTCCGGGAGCGCCTTCTCAGAAACCTCCTCCCATTTTTGGAGTAGCCCATAGCCCTCCCCTCCACCGATAAAAGTCAACATTTCACAACCTCGGGCTATTATATGGGCCTTCACATCCCAGTGTGACACACGTATTTACTCAAACGGGTGTGAGTGTGCCATAAATTAAAGTAAGAGAAATTCCCCGCCAGCTTCGGGGTTACGCTCTTGCGATACATCTCTAGTTGAGGAAATATAAGTTGAGTTCAAGCAATTAAAATGATAAATGTAACTTTTGCACAACAAGCAATTCATACTAATTTTAGGATGGTGCTTGTTTATAAATTTATGTATTTTAACGATGTTTCATTGATCAAAAAGTTATATTAAAAGTTCAGTCAGATTTAAGTTCGCGAACAAAAATCGCCGTTGAGCGAGACGGTAACCATAGCAACACGTGACTGCTGGGTAGCTGTATCTGTCATGATTCATTATATATATATAAAGAAACATATACATTACATCATAAATATATAACAGAAAACGTTATGTTTAAAATGTCTTTAAGACCTCTGACGGTTAGCTACTGTTTTAAGGCAAAGAAAAAGTAAATGTTTTTAACGTGTTTAAACACACATACGTTATAATTGTTTGTCTGTGTTGTGTTTTCCTAGTTGTCTATGTCAATTTGATTATCATAATTAATTCAAGAACAAAATATGTAATATCCATGTTTTCAATTGGCGTTAACCTCCAGGAGTATGGAAAATTATAACAACAGCACTCTTTGTAGGCTACTTGACATTAATTTTCACGGGTTAAGGAAAAGTAATTTTTAGTAGGCATTTTAAGATAACGTAATACTAAAACACGAGTTACAGACGTTGAAACAAAATGTTACAACAGTCTCCTCTAAATAATATTCTTCAGAATAGGCTATTAAAGCTCTCATTAGACATAATCGTTTGATCAAAACGGATTGCGGCATAAAAGACAGTCCAAATAAACATAGCCTTGTTAATACAGATTGAGTGTATGTTACAGAAGTTGTTTTTAAGCCCCTAAAGAGCTCAAGGAGTTAACGAGCCATTTAACACGACCCTAATGCTATTAACGAGACTTTGATCGTCCGAGTCAAATACCGTGAAGAAAGATACGAGTGTTTATGTTATGCAGAAGAATGTGGTTTAAAAAAAAGCACCAAACAGTAACTAAACTATAGCCTACTTGCTAAAGAGTAGGACAGACTACTGTTATGACAACCGATACTATGCGCTACATTCACGTAACTTGTTTACACTCGCGTTTGTTTTTGCAAATGGAAAAAACGGCCTGATTAAATCCAACAGTTAAAACGCACATATAGGCCTATATAAGCCATATAGGGCCTGCTTTAACATCAGGATAGCTCTGAGGCGCTCTCTCTGCTGTGCGCGCCCCCGCCTGTATTTTTATGAATGAAGGACAGTATGCAAATGAGAGCGATTCACGAAAAAGAAATGGCGGATATAGCATGTCAGACCACCACAAAGAAAGACACCAAGAACGGCCGCTCTGAGAGCCTACACAAGCTCATTGCTCCAGCATTGTATGTTTATACACTTAGCAGTCGTCTATTTGCTTCCTCGGAGCGGTAATTCATCTTTAGTGCCGAGGTGATATAAAGAATTCGGTAAAGGATCTCTCCACAAAATGTTTCCGCTCGAGCCCCTCCTCCTCCCCCCGTTCTCGGTTTGAGACCAGAGCCCTGCAGCAGGGGCCCAGCACTCAAATCTCTTTGACACTGCATTGTTTCTTAGTATTAACATCTCCAGCGTCCCTTTCAGAAGCGCATGCACGAATTCCCTGCATTTGACTGACCCCTCGTACAGCTCGGGAACACATTCTTGGACACAGGATAAGATTTCCATTCGTGTCCACATGCTTCGTTTTCTTAAAAAGTGAATACTCACTCGTCTGGGTGCGATTCTTCAGTCATTTTCCCCCTCGTTTCACCTACAATAAAAATAATATCCCACCGCGGGCGCGCAGCGTTCGGGCTTCATGTTGTCTCGATTTTCCACCTCGCCTTTTTTTTAAAGTCCAGTGCATCAACGAGTTTCCCCCAAATCCGTTTCAGCGTTCCTTATTTTCGTTCTTCCTCCGCGCACTGCACTTTATCCGTCACGGTTTGCAATGCATCTGCTTAAAGAGCCAGGAATCCTCGCGTTATGCAACATCCCGATGGCTGTATCGATGATTTTTCGCCTCGCGTCGCCTGCCGTGGCTGAAGCCTGCGCGCTGGTCTCGAAGAGGAGCCCCCATCTCTCACTACTCCATGTTGGATTGTGTAGTCAGCAGCAGGCGAGCGCCGCCGACACTGGGGGGGTGGGGGGGAGGGAGGGGGGGCTTGCGGAAGCAATGACGTCACATTGGAACGACTGCAGCCAGTTTTGGACTGAGGGATCTCCAGCGTGACGGGCTATGCCAAAGTCCTGCCATAGTGCCTCCTCTCGCTCACCTTAATCCGTAGGTTATGATGTCCCAGTAATAATTCTAAAAAATAAAGTTCTTGAGAACACACATTTCTGTGTTCTGGCACTGCTGGAAGTCCAGTTTAAGCATGGCAGCTGGTTTCTAAATGGTCTACACATGCAATAAAAATAAAGGTTCAAAAGGGGGGCTTTTGCAGTGAAGCAATAAGAACCAATTTCGGTTCCCCAAAGTAACTTTCAATAAACAGTTGTTCTAAAAGATTTTTTGTTTTCCAATGTGGAGAACCTTTTGTGTGTTAATGTTCTTCATGGAACTGTGCTAATAAAGAACCTTTAGCCTATTTTTAAGAGTGTAAGATGCAGACCATCTTGGACTTGCAACAAAGCGCCTGAAATTAGCCTAGTTTTTTTTTTTTTTAGCCAAATATAAATTAGGCATTTCTTGAGAAAATGTATAGGCGGATATATATATATATATATATATATATATATATATATATAGGCTAATATAAATTGGATTAATCTCAATAACAAACAAAGTGTTAGTAAAATGTGGTGGTTGTTGAACTTGAATCAGAGGAGTTTTTCAGACTCTCGGCACAGAGGCAGTTATTAAAATGTCATCGCGAGTTTTTCCAGAAAAATGTTTTCTTAAACAAAACATAAGTAGGTTTTGTAGACTTGAAGAAAGCACAAAGTATTACATACTAGAGGGAAAGAGTCTACAATTCAAACTAAAACCCATAGAAATCTCTAGAAATGTAAATGACACGATGGTCGGAATACTGAGGCCGTTTTGAATTGTGTGCCAAACCCAAATTCGGTCCATTCCCTACGCGATGCGTCAAATACGATCATATGCTGCCACCACGTGGTAAAGTGAGACGGTTGCATTAATAACGTTTTTGCTAATGAACTAGATTCACAAAGGTCTTGATAAAACAGCTTACATAGAAAAATTACAGTAAATGTCAGTTAACATTATAGGTTAAACAGTAAAAGTTAAGAGTTGAAATTAAAAAAGAAAGAAATTTAGTCTTCAACTTTAAAGAATTAGTTCACTTTAAAATGAAAATGACCCCAAGCTTTAGTCACCCTCAAGCCATCCTAGGTGTATATGACTTTCTTCTTTCGGATAAACACAACCAGAGTTATATTAATAAATATCCTGACGCATCTGAGCTTTATAAAGGCGGTGAGCAGGATCAACGAGTATGAGCTGAAGAAAGTGCATCCATCCAGCATAAACGTACTCCACACGGCTCTGGGGGGGGATAATAAAGGCCTTCTGAAGCAAAGCGATGCGTTTGTGTGTAAATAAAAATACATTTAAAAAATCCATAATTAACAAGTTATTAAGTAAAATATTAAGGTTCGCCAGACTGCCTTCCGTATTTAACTTACGAAAAAAACGTAACTGGCGTCGCGTCAGTTACGCGTTCTTCTTAAATTGAATAGGGAAGGCGTAGGGCGTAGTGTCAGCGTTTTGAACTGCGAGAGTTTTACACTTTCTTTGTAAGTTGACTACGGAAGGCGGTCTGGCGGAAGCTAGATATTTTACTTTATAACTTGTTAAATATGTTTTTGTTTTTTTTTACACAAACGCATCGCTTCGCTTCAGAAGGCCTTTATAACCCCCTGGAGCCATGTGGAGTATGTTTATGATGGACGGAGGCACTTTCTTCAGCTCATACTCATTGATCCCACTCACTGCCATTATAAAGCTTGGATGCGTCAGGATATTTATTAATATAACTTCAGTTGTGTTTATCGGAAAGAAGAAAGTCAAATATACCTAGGATGACTTGAGGGTGAGTAAAGCTTGGGTTAATGTTAATTTGAAAAAGAAAACTAATCCTTAAGTCAAGCAGGAAATGCAATCATGTGATGTAGGCTTGTGGGAATCTTTTCAACATAAATAATGCCAGTAGAGGGCGCCAAGAGGATTGTTAAAAATATAGTCCACACTCGATCACTGCTGCTCCACTTCCGTCTTTCCCTTCCCTGGCTTACATCAGAAGATGCATTTAGTAAACAAAACAGTGTTAAATCCATTCATGTTTGTATTTTCAGTAATTCACATAGTACAATCAAATTACACAAAATAACAACCTTGTATTCATTGAGCTGTGGCATATTATAGGCCTATTGTAAATTTCATATATTAATATTCAGTTTCTTTCTAAATAAAACCACATGGGTTAAACTTAGAACTGTCTGTTGTAGATGTCAATGACTTAAAACAATCTAATTCAATATAACACAAAGAATGCGGCGACTGGCAAATCTAACCTGGCCATCAGCTGACCAGTTACTGTTAAACTTCAGTTGGTGGGTGGCTTTTTGCTGGTTTAATATGGTCCTCTAATTATTTTTTTCATTTAATTTTTTTTTTTTTTTTTTTTTTTTTACATTTTAATTAATAATGTATTGATTTATTGAGTAGTTGTCACTTTCCTTGTCTGGTTTGAGAAATTGCACTTTAATTTGGTTTCTAAAAGGCATTTTCCCAGTGGCCTGCTCCGAATACAGTTGTGCGTTCTTTACGCACGGGTTCGCTTTGGTCTCCTTCTACGTCTCCTTTAAGAAGTCCAAATGCCCTCTTCTACTCCTCCTCCTCCTCCCTCTCCGCGCTCCTCACATCTCATAGAGGTGTTATTGCATTAAGAATAAACCAGCCAAACGATCAAAGACCCGAATGGAGTTTGCTTTTTCACCTTTTGGCTACAAATCTTCGACTGGAGATAGAAAAACAAGGCAGACGTCAGAAGCGCACTTTGGTTGTTTCGGCGCGTCGAGAACTGGAATTCTAACTTACTGATATCCAGCTTTGCGTTTGTTGCGAAAGCTGACCAGGAGTGTTTGGGTGGATTACAATGTTATTGTTCAGCACGGGCACTTGAGTTGGGTGTTCGGGAGAGTTTTGAATGCGGTGTGGGGCTCCCCGGGCTCGCGGCACTGAGATCTGGACGCGTTGAGAACAGGGAGTCGGTGACACGGAGTCCTCATGGCGCAACGGGTGCGTAAAAACCTCAGCAACAAAAAACCCCTCAAACGTGGCCGTCAGGACTAATTCTACTCAAACGCCGATAAAACATAGGACATAATTACAGTCAGATGTCCTTTAATTCCTTGAATGAATCGTGTGTGTGTGTGTGTGTGTGTGTGTGTGTGTTTATACACCAAAGGTGTTTAGGAATACGCAGCAACAAGTGAAACCACCAAAAACGAACCCTTTTATTTATTCCACCCCCCCCCCCCCCCTTTTTTTTTTTTGCCATGAGATTTTTCATGTAGCCTGCATTTAAAATCATTCTTTATTTTATTTTTGAGCAAATAAAAAAACAAAAATTGCAAGTATTATGCTAAAATTCCATATTTAGCTGACAGCCAAAAGAGTAACTTGATGCTTACAGTCTGTTCATAACTCATATTTCTGTCGTTGGATACTTGCGCGAGACCGATTTAATGCTACAAAACATCGATATTAATTTCAGTACTTATTTTTATAAACAGTTAAAACATTATACCAATTTGTATATTTCTGTGCATTTCTGAAATTCAGCTATCGTAAACAAGAAAACTGAGTATAAATAATAGTAATCTAAATAAAAAATGTTTTTTTTAGCCGCATTTCTTTCTTTTTTTTTATGATACTGTAATTTAAGGTAAAATGTTTAAATTTGACATCAGATGTGATTTAAAACTTTCCATGTGTTTAAAATGTAAAAACAAGTCCAAAAATGTTTTAAAGAAGTAATGACAATGTATTAATATTTTCCGCTGTATACGTTTAAGCCACAAAGGCCTGAAAATTAAAACTAATCTTACCTAACTAAATTAATTTGTTTTAAGTATGAAACTACTGACGTGTAATTAGTTAATTGGGCTTTGATGCTCAAATTAAACAAATAAGATTAGCTTCAAAGTCCATTCAGTGGCTGCTGTTACAATCTTAAAAATAAAGGTTCTTTATTGGTGTCGATATAGTTCCAAAAAGAACCTTTAAAATCCATGGAATCTTTCCATTCCACAAAAGCTTCTTTATAGTGGAAAAGGGTTCTTTAGATTAATAAAACGTTCTTCACAACTCTGTTCTTTGGTTCTACTATCGAAACCTTTTGGAGGCTTTATTTTTATTAGCCTTTATAGTGTATTATATCAACCTGTGTGTACAACAAAGTCCCAATCTGATTTTTAACTTCCACATTTTGACTTTCCTCAGTACGAGGATCTGGTCCATTACGGCATGGATGCGGTCGGGATCCCGTCTCCGATGTATGGGGATCCTCACGCGGCCAGAGCGATGCAGGCGGTTCATGTGAGTCACGGCCCGCCGCTTCACCAGTACCCGCACCCGCACCCCGCAGCTCCCGGGGTCCCGTCGCCCGTTAACGACGCACTAAAACGGGACAAAGACGCCATTTACGGGTAGGCTATGTGTGATTAATAGCCTGTGTATTTTATTATGAAGATGAGTTAGGGAAGAATTTCTAAGTAAAGATATTTTTCGATGTAGTCGCTTGGTATTTTGTGCTAGCCTACTATTTTACGATGTTATTCTGCAATAGTGGAAATATTGCCTACGTGTCTGACAAAAAAAAAAAAAAAAAAAAAAAAGACTACAAAATTCACTTTTATTACGTGTTTTTTAACGATATGGCAATGCCAGATTTAATATGGTTGGCCTGCTGTCACAATCATAAATTTTGCATAAAATCTGAAATAAAAAAAGTAGGCTAGGCTACTTAAATTTTCACATAAAACTTATATTATATTTTATATTTCTACATTTTTTGAAAAGTTGTGGAGAGGGAAAAAAAGACAGGGCCTTGAGCCCGAATGTCTTGTGCTTGAGGCAAAACAGATAGACTATAAACACCATTGAATGTGTTTTGTTTTTCAGGCACCCCCTCTTCCCTCTGCTTGCACTAGTTTTCGAAAAATGTGAATTGGCGACTTGTACGCCGAGAGAGAGCGGGGTGACCGGCGACGTCTGCTCGTCTGAGTCATTTGACGAAGATATTACAGTATTTTCAAAACAGGTCAGGCCCTCGTTTTACTTTCTACCAACGGTTTATAATAATAATAATAATGATATAAATATATATATATATATATATATATATATATATATATATATATATATATATATATATATATATATATATAAACTGTAATAACAACCAGCAACACAGCCCGATTTAATTTTGTGTGACAATTGCATCGATATTCCGGACTAACGATACGATCGCCATTTTTTTTAATTTCAGATAAGGGCGGAAAAACCTTTCTTCTCGTCGAATCCAGACTTGGATAATTTGGTAGGTCGCCCTGTAGTTTGAGACAATTGCCAATAATATTTACTTTACACTATTAAATTCATTTTTTTTTTTTAATCTATCACTGGATGAAATGAAACAATAATCACAAAGCAATTTTGTGACTTAATGTGGCGTTTCTTTTTAGATGATTCAAGCCATACAAGTGTTACGATTTCATCTGCTCGAATTAGAGAAGGTTGGGCTTTCAGTTATTATTATTTCGTTATATTAGTGACATACATCAATATGTAAATAACACATAGCCTATCATTAATGTTACATGTCTTTTCTAATCGAAGGTGCATGAGCTGTGTGACAATTTCTGTCACCGCTACATCAGCTGTCTGAAGGGAAAGATGCCCATTGATCTGGTGGTGGATGATAAAGAGGGGGGATCCAGATCTGACGGGGAGGAATTTACACGCACCCCGGGAGGGACAGACCAGGCAAGGCTTCAGCTGAAACCCTTCTGCATTTCTATGCTTTTAAACGGGCAGTGCTGAATATTTTAGCTTTGTACAGAGCTTTTTATGAAGCTAAGACTTTATCAAGAAAAAGGGATTTGCTTGATCTATTAGGCTAAAAGTTTAGAAATGATATGTAGCTGATAACATAGATGTGAAAAGAATAGAAAATATTAAAAAATTATTATTATGATTTCTCTGGGCCTGTGGTGAGAAAACATTTTTTGGTAACACTTAAAGCCTTTATGAATAATGCATCATAAAGATATTCATAATGTACGTTATAATGCATTATTTTTTTCATAAATAATAGTTAAATCAGCAGATTCCTTGTTAAATCTGAAATTAGTTGTTTGTCAAGCTTTTAATGTGTTATACTTCCTAAAGGTGTGTTCAATGAATAGATAATGTGTTATAACTGTGGTTACAATTATTCATGAGATCATACAGTGCATTATAATGGGCATTATGAGGCATAAATAATGCATTAAAAATACTTTTAATAATGCATTATTACAGCACAGCATTACCCATTTTTTTTCCAGCAAATGGACGGTTGACATGAAACCTGTTTAAATATTTTTGTAATTCGTCTACATTAATTATGCATGTAGCTTTTATGACCTCACAATAATTGAGACATTACTTGGAATATTTGTACTTTTAAAAATACATTTGTGAACTACGAAAAACAACAATAACAACCCCCCCCCCCCATCCCCCCCAAAAAACAATAAAACCGCAAACTTAAAATATACTCTTTTCATAATCCATGAATATATTTTTAATGTATAATTTCAGTGTTGAATGGATTTGTCAACTGCTCAAGTACAGTAGTGAAGGGAAGTTGAAACACTAGCCAGAGAGACTGTTTTTGTGGGGAGGCATGAAACTCCAGTTTCATGTGATACAATACGGCCACAGACTATCCGTCCTCGTCGTCTATATTAAATAACAGCAGAGAATCACTCTTATGTCATTTTATAATGAATCATTTTTGAGGTTAAATGAAACCTAACTATTCATATTACAGTGTCCATGTTATGCATAATTAAATACTACACAAAGTCCCACAAAATGATTACAGATCATATGATAATACAAATTACAAGTATACGTTGTCCATTCGAATACTGACACAGTAATATAAACACAAATTTAAAGTGTGACCAAATGTTTTAAAGAGCACAAAGACATTTTCAATATTATAAAGAAGATTATTCAAACTCCTAAATTTCTGATTATATTTGGATCCTGGGGGGAGAAGATTAATCTAAGTGTTTTAGATAACAGACTTCCTGACTATTGGTGTCAAACCACAAAATGACAGGAGTTGAAATGCCCCCCACAATAAAAATAAATAAATAATATATATATATATATATATGTTATTCCAGAATATATACACACACACACAAAGCAAACTTGGTAATTATTTAGTGTAAATAATCAATCAGAGTTCATTTGCGCTGTGTATGTCTTAAATAATGTTTACCATTGTTGTCTGTCTTTACTGTTTACTACATTATTTGCACAAATGTTTGTGAGTTTTGTGTCATGTGACAGTGTATTTCTCTTAATGATTCAGTTTTTAAAGCGTCACCATCGTCACCATTATGTTTGCCTGGTTGAAAATCTTGATTATTATGTGTCGTAAGATATCGTCTCCTTATTCCACACAGATGCTTACTTTAAAACAGCTCTTTATTTATACAAAGTAGTACTGTTCTGAAAAATAGACCAAACTACGTTACTATTGTGTGCACAATCATGAGGAGTGAACCACTTACTAAAGTGACAGTAAAGCAGTTTTGTCCCATTTTTGAATTATTAGTTTCCCCCAAAAATTCATAACTGAATAAAATACAGTTTAGTTATTATAGAATTATTTAAGTATCTCATATTTACATAATATTGGTATATAATAGCATATAGGGGAGACCGGGGCAAATTGTCACACGGGGAAATGTAAGGTTAATCCAATTAGACAAATTTATTTTTTCTCTAACGACGCTTTTGAATGTTTGTTTCAAACACCTAATTCAAAATCCTCTTTCATTACGTTCATTTTTGTATATTTATAACAGTATCATCATGGTTTTGTAATAGCATTTGTGTAAAAAATGTGAAAACAATAAACCACACTATATGATAAGAATGAAGATAGATTATAACTAAAATGTTGTGTTGTGATATATATATGTTGTGATATATATATACAGTCAAACCAAAATTTATTCAGACACCTTTAACATTTCATTTATTATTACAGTTTTTTCACTGTTTAAAAAATTTTAATAAAATATGACAAGATCTCAGAGTTAAACTGTGTCAGAAAAAATTAATCTTAATTATGTCAGAAACATGGTCAGGTCAAAGTGTCTGGATAATTTTTGGTTCCAAATTTTTATCAGTTTTACTGGTAGTGCACTGTCTGAAGAATTTATAGGTATAATATGTCACAGTTTACTTTATTTTGTTATCCTCACTTACATACATGAACTATAGTGTCCTGCACCCACTAGTAAAAATATATAAAAAATGTCTGAATAATTTTTGGTTTTATATATATATATATATAACTCACTATACATATATAACTTAAATCTGTGCAGACACTTAATCACAAATAAACCCACTATTAGAAATATGGAGTAAATAATGTGACAAGTAGCCCCGGTCCCTCCTAATGTAATTCTTCTCACTCTTATCGCTTGTGTGTGAATGGTTGCTGACCCCGGTTAAGATATTTCTCTCTAGGTTTTGTGTCAGTTAAATGCAACACACTGATCTGATTGCATCTATAAAACATTAAAAAAAACCATTTAGTAATAACGGTCACAGTTGGGTGCTGTGATATACACACTGGCCAGATGAACAGGTGTTACACGTCATAGCCGTTATTATATTATGTATTTTAGCCCAGTTCGAACGCTCAGTTGACCAATCAGCATCCAGGACCGTATCCATCCGCTTCGTTCGGACAGCGAAAGCCAACAAGATGGGTCCTGTGCGTGTATGTTTGTTTGTCTTATCATTTACGTGCAGATGTTTGTGCGTGTGTTTATATACAGCAGTCTGTGGCGTTTTTAAACTGTTTGCTCTTGCAGCATGTGTTCTGTATTACTCCTTACAGCACGCCTCTGGTATGTGCCGCTATACTGTACTTAACCGATAATATATTACGCTTATTACTCTGTCTACCTGTCTCTCTCTCTGTCTGTCTCTCTCTAGGTGTTCTGGAGGGAGGACGACGCAGCATCTGTTCATTCTTCTGAAGCTCCAGCGGCCTGCAGCAGACGGCCCGGCTCACACAATGGAGACAACAGCAGCGAGCACGGTAACACACTTGCACGCTATGCTACAGATACACACGCGAGAGCTCGCTGTGTGCCAAGTGAAACAGATCTGCTGCAGGTTTGTCATCTCTAGCATACATTTACACTTTAGCACCACCACGGGGGTCTCTGACTGCACACGCACACACACGCACACACACACACACACGTACACGCAAGTACACACATCGGCAGACTGCTCCTAAATAACTGCAGTCGCTCGATGTGTGTGTGTGTGTTTGTGTGTGGATGTGTGTTGGACAGGAAATGGTGCATGATGGATATAAAGACTCTTCTCTGGGCTCCTCTGCTCTGAGCACCAACCATGGCCAATAAAAACCAGAGTACATACTTCCCCGAGCACCGCATCTGCGTGTGTGTGTGTGTGTTTTGTCCGCTCTGCCTCAGCGCAGAAGCTGTGAGTCTGGCTCGGGCAGAATATCTCACTACCTGAAAAAGAGAAACAACAGGCAGACAAACATGCAGATAAATGATCACAATAAAGCACAGTGTCTGTCCTAGAGCATTATTTATACTGTAAACATTTGTTTTTTTTGAGCTTTTATGTCAAATTTAAAGGGGCCATGTTAAATGTTTTTACTTTTTTATGTAAAGTTTGTTGGCATGACATTTTGTGTCCTATTTCTGATTAATAAAACTAAGGCGTTGTTTTTTGCTAGTATGCTGTTAATACTTCTATCATGTAAACGCCTTATTTGCATGTGAAATGAGCTATACTCTGGAAAAAAGTCTAAACTAATCTAAATTAAAGGGATAGTTCACCCAAAAATGAAAATTTTCTCATGAGTATTCACCCTCAAGCTATCCTAAGTGTATATGACTATCTTCTTTCAGACGAACACAATCAGAGATATATTTAAAAATATCCTGGCTCTTCCAAACTTTATAATGGTAGTGAACGGGGTGTGTGTTTTGAAACCCCCCAAAAAGTGCATCCATCCATCATAAATATAATTCACCTGGCTCCAGGGGTTAATAAAGGCCTTCTGAAGCGAAGCGATAGGTTTTTGTCAGAAAAATATTTATATTTAAAACTGTAATAACTAGCTTCCGACAGATGGCCGTATGCATAGATTTGCGGCGAAAGAGTAACCTCAGACTTGACGCGTGACGTAAAGAGGAACGCAGAAGCGCAGAGGATACAGCAAAACAAAACACAGATCGCGAATTAGAAGTCTAAAACGAGAACTTTTAAAGAGAAATGTCAGCCCCCATTCACTACCATTATAAACCTTGGAAGAGCAAAGATATTTTTAAATATAACTCTGATTGTGTTCGTCTGAAAGAGGATAGTCATATACACCTAGGATGGCTTGAGGGTGAATAAATTATGGGATAATTTTCATTTTTCGGTGAACTATCCCTTTAACCGTTTTTATTCAAGTCAAAAATATTACTTAACATCACTGAATCATCCTACATCCTACACATCCACACACAAATTTACTTTGCAAGGTGTTTTTGCAGATATTTTTGGTCATTTTTCAATGGGGAGGATGTTTTTAGCTTTGGAAGTTTTTACAGTACAAATAGAAAATGCTGGCTCCTAATGAGTCATGATATTACCCTTTTAATAAAACGAACTGCTAACTAAACAGGGACCGAACATGTTGGTACCATATCAAACAGAAGTTAAACAATTAGTTGTAATGATGTATTTTGATTATAGTAAAAACTAATGTGATCATGCTGTTGTGATGAGAGAAGAACTCAATCATGCTCAAATTATGTTTTTGAAAATGTACTGTTGATGCACTTTAATGGTGGAAATACATCAAACTAAATATACATTTGCATTTATTCATTTTGAAAGTCTTGTTCTAAAAAAATGAATGCAGCCAATGCAAATACAAAAATACTTTAGTTCACTGTCACTATCTCAAACCTGTTAATATTGGTTTCTTTTCTTAGGTGACTTTCTGGATCAGAGTGTCGCCTCTCCAAGCACAGGAGAAGAGGAAGACCCCGATAAAGAGAGGAAGAACAACAAGAAAAGAGGCATTTTCCCCAAAGTGGCAACCAACATCATGAGGGCATGGCTGTTCCAGCACCTCACGGTAAAACATCTCTCTGCTTTCCCAATAATACTGCAAATCATGCTCTTAAGATCTTAATCTACATTGTATGTTGTTTTGTAACAAAAACACCAAACCAGCATGGGAATGACATAATTATGGCTTTCAGAAACAATAACGCTCAACTACACTGAGATTAATGAAAGGAGCCCAAGAGAAATGTGTGTAATGTGGATCATTATAAGGTGCTCTGTAGTTATCATGTAACCTAAAGTTGTGCTTCTTTATTTGGAAACTTAATCTGAAGGTCATCAATACACACATATAGGCATATAAAACAGCTTACAAATGCACAGAACAAGATAAGAAACTCATGCCAACATGTCTGTACCTGCACACCTACATTATTTCAAGCTCAGTGACGCTCCCACATTTGCCTAGAGGCTAGTTAGTGAACAAACACACACACACACACAGATGCACTAATGACCGGTGTAACAATATATTGGGATGGAACACAGGCTGGGTTTTCTTACTGTTGTCATGTGTACGGTGTGATAACGGTTTCCATGGTAAAGTGGGCGGGCACCGCTCCGAGCCCCTCCCCCTCCCTCTAGCCTTGAATATATAATAAGTGTTATTGCTTTTAGAGCACTGAACAGACATTAAGCCTTTGTTTCTGCATCTTTATTTTCCTCCTCTCTCATTCGGAAACTTGTTGAATCTCTTTCCAAACAAATAAGCGCTTACACTACCTCATAAACACTAGCTCATATGCGTCCCACATAAAGGCTCTGATTTGGATTGGGTAATTAGTGGGTAGTTTGTTCCCTTCTTGACAGCAGATGTGAAGCAGCAGAACACAGGCTGCCTAAGCAACCAACATTATGGAAGGATTTTTTTTTGCTTTCAGATTTTTAATTTTTTTATTTGTACTTCTTTTTATTATTTATGTAGGAGTCACGAGAGGATAGGCAAGAGCTGAACATGCGCTAACCGCTAGTGACTGCGGCTATGAATATTTAAGATTTTTTATTAAAACATAAAAATAACAGTGTTAGCAAATCAGCTCCTTTCAATTATAATGGCTGTGATTCAAAACTTAGTGAGCTCCCTATGTAGGCAACACTTTAAGATACACTAAACCTAAATAAGATTTTTAAAAAAAAAGAAATTAATACTTTTATTCAGCGAGGATGCATTAAATTGATCAATAGTGACATGAAAGGCATTTATATTTATTTTTCAAATAAATGCTGCTCTATTAAAATTTCTATTCATCAAAGGATCATGAAAAAAAGTATCGCAGTTTCCACAAACTGTTTTCAACATTGATAATAATTACAAATGTTTTTTTGATCATATATATATATATTAGTGTTGTCAACAGATTAATTGTGATTAATTGCATCCAAAATAAGAGTTTGTGCATGTATATATTTAACAAAAATATATTATATATATATATACAGTACTGTGCAAAAGTCTTAAGCCACCACTTTGTTGTTTTAGCAAAGTTTTAATAACCATCCATATTTATTTTTTGGTCTTTAATTACGATACAAATATGTACACAAAATGTAAAAAAAAAACAAACAAACAAAAAAAAAAACAGAACAAAATGGTTTCTTTAAACAAAAATCAGTATTTAGTGCAACCTCCTGGACTTCTTCCAGTTTCTCAAAGAAGAAAATCCGAGAAACTTCTTAGATTTTGAAAGTTTTCTTGGCCTTCCAGTCTATAGAAGTAATTTTTTTCTGATTGTTTTCTGTTTTTTAATACTGCATACAAATTTCCTGTATTTTTCTGGTTATATTCTATTAAAGAGACTGAGAAATAGTTATATGGTCATTATACTATTGCTAAAACAACATCTAATGGTGGCCTAAGACTTTTGCACAGTACTGTATATATATATATATATATACATATACATATATATATATATATATATATGTATGTATATACTTTCACCCTGTGATTGTTAATTAACTTGACAATCACAGGGTGAAAAAAAATATTGTTTCGAAATTGTACAGATATGAGTAGACAAACACCTGAACACATCACTGTGATTTGGAAGCAAACACTGACACAGAATGTGGATTCTAGACGCAAGGGCTTTCCTTCAGGCGCCGATTAAGGTAGTAAGCATGCAGATAGATGACATTACAACATTCCCTGAGATCATTAGGAGGGTCAAAGGTCGTGGGCGTAAAAGAACGCGCCCCCCAACCTTTATTCCAGTACAGTTCCCTGATCCATTGATCTCCAGCAACCACACAAAAACCATACAGCGCCACCTCAGACATTACTGCATCCTTCTGTTTGAAGTTTAGAAATACGAGAAGCGCATGCAAAACATAATTCATATGTTTTCCACCCTGCCTGTTCCCAGGCTCTGATCATTTTAAATCTCCATATTCATGTTTGTCAGTTGTAAATGTGATTTTGTAGACCTCCGCTTGCTGATTACCCTTTAATTCGGCTGCAGAGCAGACGAAAGGCATTGGGTTTAAAGAAATAGTTCACTCAGTCATTATTTTTCACTCTTATTGTTGTTCAAAACCATATGCTGTTATATTTCATGATGCATGAGTCAGTTTGACTACTTTTATGGTGCTCTTTTTGAAACTTGATACTTTCCGTTGTGTGAAAAAGAACTGCATGAAGTTTTGTTTCGCAAAAAAACATGCATGTTTGGAACAATGAGCAGTCAGTCGATGTTCACTGTATTTCTCTTATTTAACACCCACCTGTGATAGTCCCAGCCAACAGGGAACGTTCTCAGAATTTCTCTCAGTTATGATCAAATTTTTTTTTTTTTCAGTAACGTTAATAGAACGTTTGTTCAAAGTTATCTGCACAAAAAACTTAATGGAACGTTTGTTTTTCTGAAACATTTTGGTTGGACATTCATCTAATGTTTTTTAAATGTTACTACTTGTTTCAGAACTCAAACATGGAATTCAAACATTTTAAAAACTGGACTTTTTGAACGTTCAGAAAACATTCAAAATTGGAACTCAATTGGAACATTACCAAAACGCTCTTAGAACATATTTTTCTTAGCTGGTGCGCCTTTTGTTTAGGGCTTTATTTATACTTTCTAGGCTGTTCATGCTACTGTTTTAGCTGGATTCTCCACAGGCGTACTTTTCCTTTGAAGCACCGGAGCATTTGGTTGTAATGAGGGAGCCGCAATTAGCGTCAGTCTCAAAAATTGAGGAGCGGAGGGCTTTGTTGGGGGCGGGGTGGGCGCGATGGAGTTCATTTAGCCTAACTGCACGGGCATGTTGTGTGAGGATGGATCTACTGGGGTTCCTTCCCCCCCAGGGTCTCTCCAGGGTCGAACTCGCTGTTATCAAAACACCATCCATTACGGCTCTGACAGCTCCTCCTGGGGACCTGGGTTCTGCTAGACCTACAGGGAATTTCCGTCCTTGCCCATGAAAAGAAAGGGATGCGGAAAAGAAAAATGTTGGAGAGAATGAAAGAAAGGAGAGGTGATTCATCACGGCCAGACTTTTTTCGTAAACGCAGGGGGGGGGGTGGATGAGCAGACACAGAGATGAAACGGAGAACCGTCGGACAGAGAAGTCATGCTTCACTTTGGGATGCACTCAAGACTGTAGCTGCAAAGTTAATGAAAATCACAGTCGGCCTGCTGGGTCTGTGCGGCAACAGCTTTTTAAAAATGAAAATCTGTTTTATGCAGTGTTGGAGAAGCTACTTTAAAACTGCATATATATATATGCAATGTTAAATTAATTAAAAATGTATAAATAACTCTGCATTATATATATATATACACATACACATATATGCATACTTTATTATATGTATAATATATAATATTACCATGAACTTTATATGCCCAAAATATGTAAGTATTAACATATTTGAGAAAAATATGATAAAATATTAAATAAAAATTATTAAAATACATAATTAATAAATACATTATAAATAAAATCTTTTTTTTATAATAATTGTATTTTTAATGTCTTTGTTATAATGCCTTATGTATATATACACACACATTTTAAATATTTATATATTAACATATTTGGGAAAACAAAAATGTATATATTAATATTAATTCTGAAAATAAAATAAATAATTTTTACAAATATATTTTTATTTTATTTTAATATCTTTATTATAATACTATATTATAATACTTATATATGTATGTATCAAATCAATCTAATATTTTCTTATTATTTCAAATACATAAATTATATTGTAATTTAATATTACCATTAACTGTACCAAAAATATGCAAAAGTATTGTCATTTCATAAGCCAGTCCACCTTGGTTAGATTTTAGCATTTGGATCTAGCGTTGTTTTTCTTCCCTGCTGTCTGTGATTTTTGGGTCGTGACCCACCAGTTGAAAACCACTGGTATAGTAGAGTTGAAGTAGAGTATTCTAAAGTCTAGACTCAGTGTTTGAGTACAATATAGGGACCATCACACACACACAGCTGCAGCGGCGGGTGAGGCTGGGTGTGTTTTAGAATCTTTTTAAGTACCGTTCACCCTGAATTACCGATCATTAGAGCCCTAACAGTTTTACTGCCTCTGTAAACAGGATAATGACCCCACACACACCTTTAACTCTTCATTGAGTTTCACAGGACACACACACATTGATCGCAGGCTCGCACACACCTCCAGCCAGCATGGCTCACTTGGTCGTAAAGTTACCCACCATTTGCTACCAGAGCTCTCGGCGTGCAACAGGTGTTAAGAGAGAGTCATTCATGGGTGAGGTGTTTATAGTCGCTGCTGTAAAACTCCTGCTCCAGGATCAGTTTAATGCGCTTGCCTCTTTATTTATAGATCTTGTTGAGGTTTAGACGGCTGACCCGGGATCAGTTGTTGTCTAATTACAGGTTGAGACCTCCCCTGTCACTGTGCGTATCCTCTGGGTGTAGAGAAAGGCTTTGGTGCTTGCTGGAGCCGTCACCCTTGGTTACAGGATAGCAATTTGTAATGACTGTGGCTTGGCGTCTGAATCCCAGCTGGCAACTCTCCGATTAGTGCATGGGGTTTCCTTTAGAGTTTAGGGCTTTATTTGCCAAGATATACAAGGAATTTGTTTGGCTGCATATGCAAACAACCTACAGACACATAACACAGTTCAGCAGAAGAACACATGACACTGAAACCTGATTCTTTGTGTCCTGTTTCTACTATCTCTGAATTGAAGAGATCATTCATGTGTGTAAATATAGTGAGATTTTGCCTTTGTCTTAGACTTTTAAACATAAATCTGCTATATTTTTTGGAGGTTTTTCATGGTAATACCTCTTTGATTAAAGGGTTCACCCAAAAATGAAAATTCTGTCATTAATTACTCACCCTCATGTCGTTCCAAACCCGTAAGACCTTTGTTCATCTTCAGAACGCAAATGAAGATATTTTTGATGAAATCTGAGAGGTATCTGAACCACACATAGGCAAGCAACGTCATTGCACTTTTTGAGGTCCAGAATAGTAAAAACATGGTTAAAATAAACAACATGACTAAAGTGGTTCAAACAAGTGGTACTTTTTGTGCGCAAAAACCCCCCAAAAATAACGACTTTATTCAACAATTTGGCTCGTTATCATACATAGTGAACATAGCGACATGAGGGTGAGTAATTAATGAAAGAAATTCATTTTTGGGTGAACTAACCCTTTAATTTCGATTTATTTGTAATCTAAGCATAAAATGCTTAAACGTCCACATGGAATAAAAACTAACCGTATTTTGATTTTAATGCACATTCCTGGTTTTATTGTGCATCAGTGCATATTATTCAAATGAAATAAAGCCTTCATAATCTTAGATTGTACATAAGTTTGCTAGTGTTGTAATCTTTGATGTTTGTGCCTCACAGCACCCGTACCCCTCTGAGGAGCAGAAGAGGCAGCTGTCCCAGGACACTGGACTGACCATCCTGCAGGTCAACAACTGGTAAGTGCTATTTGCATCAGACTAACACAGCATCAACTTGAAGAATACAGTTCTGTCATGACAACTCTCAGAGAAATTGGCATGGTAATGGATATGGCAATGTTAATGTATTTGGTCTTGGTGGAATAGATCTGCTGATGCTGCTTATGTTGATTATTGCTGCAGAGACTTGCTACTGCCAATACATTCGCAGACATTGCTGTGAGTGTGTAAGACATGCTGCTGCTGATGTACATATACATGAAATAAACCCCGTAGCAGATCTATACAGGTGGAGCTGGGGAAGGAGGAGTGTTTCTGAAAGCACGCTGCAAACTGCTAACAGCAAACAATGCCAAGTATTTGAATGATTGAGCAGCAAACTCATTGGCTGCTGATACTACAGCAACCAATCAGCTGCGCTATGTAAATAATGATGTGATTGCTACCAAATGAGTTAAGAACACTGAATTATTTTCCTGTTACAATGAAGATGTCCATACAAATCTATAGACTTAAATGAAATGCATGCAATATTTAAAAAAAAGAAAAAAATACAACTCTAAACATCAAACCATCCCATGTTATAACCATCCCAAGAATAATTTCATAAAATCCACCATCATTACAAATTTTAAACATTGTACAAAAATGTATCCTAAAATCCTAAAAGGAATTGGTGATCTCCAGTATCTCTCCATTCGGCATCTTGGAATTGTCAGCTTATTTTAATTCCTCATCTGGCGATCTGTAAGCTCACCCCTAATAGGGGGTAGCCAGTCTAGACTTTCGAGCAAAATCTAGACAAAACTGAGTTCATCTTTCCATAAGCCCAAGGTGGCCAAGAGCATCAGAATACCCCAGATACCTTTGACCGAGTATAATTTTACAGACCTGTTTCTGCACACTTTCCAGTCTTTTGGCTTGATCTGCGGTCAAGGAACTATGCCAGACTGGAACTGCATACTCCACGTACCCTTTATAGATTGTAACCAAATCAGGATCACAGACACCAAATTTCTTTAACTGGAGGAGGGCAAAAAGCTTTCTGTTTACAGAGGACATAATGTGGTCCACCTGACAATCTCATTTTAAATCAGTCTGAATAATATAATTTGAAATGGAATTGGCAAGTGGACCACACGTTGTCCTCGTATATTTTAAAATGTAATTTATTCCTGTGATCAAATCTGAATTTTCAGCATCATTACTCCAGTCTTTAGTGTCACATGATCCTTCAGAAGTCATTCTAATATGCTAATTTGATGCTCAAAAAACATTTCTGATTATTATCAATGTTGAAAACAGTAATGATGCTTCATATTTTTGTGGAAACCGCAGATAGATAGATAGATAGATAGATAGAACCTTTAAAGAATCTCAACAGGCTTGTTTTTATAGTCTGAGTGTTTGGTTTCTAAATGTCTCTTGAATCTCTATGGCTTCATGCTCTCGGCAGGCAGTAATTCACCACATTGTGGTCGGCACTAACAATGGTTTGCTTGCAGCAACTGAACCCTTAGTTAATGTAGTCTGGATCATATTTTTGAAGCTTGCATAGCTCTGTCCATGTTTTTTAAGGCATGACAGGAAACTTTGCATCCAATTTGGCTATAGCTTTACAGATTATTTTGTGCTTTTGATTGAACTCACAGCTTTGGATGTCAACAGCAATAGATACGGGAAGCTTTTTCTCCTCCCTATCAACTTTTACACTGATAAGCATATCTGTTTTGCTATCCTAACTGCACGATTACATGGTTAGTTTAAGCATTTTTTCCATGCAGAAATTTCCTTTAACATTTTGCACACTCCTTGTGACCCTCTAGTTGCAAACCGCTAGTCGACTCAAGCACCCTATAGAGTCAAAAATGGCTCTTGATAACCATTTGCTGCAAAGAAGAGTCTTATTTTTAAGAGTGTACGTTCTGATCCGGCTTAATGTGGAAGGAAATGACCTGTGGTGTTGCTACACAAGTCGTGCTTCATGAGAAACATTTCTACATGGACATAAACTGACTGCTTCTGCCATACTAACAAGTAGAGTTACACAATGTTATGAAATTTTCCTAATACTACTATTGGGGTGGAGGTATTTTATTCGCAGAACAACATATGTAGAATATTCCTTAAGTGACCAAAACAAAAATATGAGGACATTTTTTTTGAGACGGGTATTCATCTTGTGCTGTTTTCGCAAGAAAAAAACTGCTAAATTCTGGTTATATCCGATAATTTCTGTGACAAATCAAAGTAGATTTTATTACTCATACAAGTACAAGTACATTTTAATTGGCAGAACATTTTCTCATCTTTGGCTTTTGCTCATCACTGTAAACAATATTTAGACCTCAAGAGCCCTTCATAATCAAAATGACAACTAATTAGTGTTTTAATCACTGGAGTGAAAATACATTAGGTGCTCTTCAAAGCCCAACACAAACAAGAGCGCAGAAATTGCCATGTGTATGTCTGCAGCTCCGGCGCGCAGAGGAAACAGGTGAGGGAACGCGAGGGGCGAAAACGAGCTGCTGTCAAATTAAACAGAAATTATCACAGGGAACAGCTGGACTGGTTTATTTAAACATGGAGACGCACAGACACACACTCATAAAGAGGAACACTGTCCTCCGAATGACCTCACAATACAGTGGGACTGAAAGAACACTGTATGTCTTTGGTTTCCAGACAGGAACATTTGTTGTAGAGTTTTAGGTTCAATAGGCTACAAATATCATAGGGTGAATTAATATAAACTGGGAGGCCTAGGAATGTACGGTGGGGTCCGAAAGTTTTTTGTTTTTTATTCAAGCCTGGAAATTAAGAGAATGTTTCGAGATAAAACAAAGAAAAGTGATGACATAAAATAAAGAAATTTGCATTTTAAATGTATTTGATTCTGACAATGACCATGAAAAATTAAGCATTAACAGAAATTCTTGTTAATTTTTATTTACATTTTTTCACCTAAATTATGTTATTGGGGGGTTATTGGGTAATTTTTTATTTAAATGAATTAAATAATTAAAAGGGATTTAAGGAAATAACTAAAAAGAAATAAGAACAGTAAAACTTCCAGGTCTACTGTAGTTATTAATCAATTTAAACTATTTGCAAGTAATATATTTTTTAAAAATATATTCACTCTTATTAATATGTCAAAAACACAAAATGTTTCTTGTCTCATCACATTCAGTTATGAATTACATTAATCATATCATATTGTTTTTATGGTTTTAATTTAAAAATTTCATAAAAAATTTTGAGTAGTTTGTATCACTGGATATTACTGTTGGTCGCTGAATACTTTAATCATATAGCAGTCGTCAAATATTAATTGCTTAGCTACTTACTCGCCACATACACTTTCACAGCTAAAGCGAAAGCGTTGGAATTCACACTCGTCTTCTGTGAACAGTAAGCCCCGCCTTCTTTGATTTGATTGGCCAGCTCACTTATTCTGACAGTGATGAGCGCTGTTAGATCGCTGAGGCAGAACAGCCTAAAAATTTAACTTTTAAAACTTGTTTTGTCATCCTAACAAAAAAACAGAGCAGTGCAATATGGAGTGCAGCAAAGCAGCATCAATAATATCAAATATTGGGGGGCACAATTTGGCCATTTCTAATTATACTGACGGGATTTGTCCCCCTCAATATCTAGGGTGTTTACGGCCCTGATATATTACATTTGCAGTATAATTTGCAAGTAAATATTTTGTATTCAAAGTCAGAATAGAAGGATTCTGGATTCTTTATATAGTAAACTTAAGCCTTTAAAACCCATACAGACTAGCTCTTCCTAACACTAAAAGCATATATGGCACAGCAGGTTTGTTCTGCGTTGGATTGTGGAGTAAAGGTACTATGTGTTTCTTTGCTCCCTTGTGCACGAGAAAGGGCCCCCAAATATTTCACTTGCTGCGTAGTGTTGTTATGTGTTTGGTGTGCGTGTTGGGCCGTGTACGAGTGTGTGTGTTTGGAGTGAACAGGCAGAGGCATGAAGCTCGTAAACTTGGTCTCGTGGTGAGAAGAGGGGTTCAGTGAGGGGTCAGCTTTTAACCCCCTTAAAGAGTGGGACGGGCTCGTCCCCGCTAGGGAAACGACTCTTATCTCTGATTGGTCACCTAATGGGCGGAGCTGAGAGAGATGCTAGCCCTCGACAACCTCAAAAAAGCGTTTATCATACCTGCTCTGAATGTTGGACTCGTCACGCTGCTCTTCCTGTTTATCTCTGCTTTTACTGTTTCTTAACGTTAATCTGTACCGGCGCTTCTCAAGCTGAGGTACGCAACACTAAATGTATTATAAAATCTTATAAAATATAGACATTTTAATTGGGATTTTTTATCTCTATAAAATTTTATTATAACTTTAAGTGTTTAAGCCCCTAATGCATAACTTACAGGACATTCTCACTTCTGCAGTGTGAATACTAATGTACTTGGATGGATTTATCTGATCAAAAATACAGTAAAATCAGTCAAAATTGTGAAATATTATTACAATTTAAAATAACTGTTTTCTATTTGAATATATTTTAAAATGTAATTTATTTCTGTGATGGAAAAGCTGAATTTTCAGCATCATTACTTCAGTCTTCAGTCACATGATCCTTCAGAAATCATTCTAACATGCTGATTTGATGCTCAAGAAACATTTATTATTATTATCATCAATGCTGAAAACAGATCTGCTGCTAAATTTCAAAAGAAGAGCATTTATTTGAAATAGAAATATTTGGCAACATTAAAAAATGTCTTTACTGTCACTTTTGATAAATTTAATGCATATTTGCTGAATAAAAGTATTCATTTCATTCAACACAGGCATATATATATATATATATATATAAAATCTAAATCTGTATTTTTGTCTAGTTTTCCCATATGAATTTCATATTTAAGAAAAGATAATAATACTTGAGAAGTAAAATTGTTGTTTTCAAATTAATTAATTAAATTAATTATCAATAAATTTCTCTACCCCATTTTGTTTTAGGTATAAACTTTGAGTCTTTATTTCTTAAGCATTTTTGCTTCTCAAGTAAATGTGTCCTTTTTTGCAATAAGGGAATATTGTTGTGAATGTTTAGATTTGGTCAAAGTTGGCCTGAAAACTTTGAGAAGCACTGATGTAAAGGCAGGCATGACTCTTATGGAAAGAACGGTCACATGGTGTTTAACATTTCAGATCTTGTCACCTCTCACAGTGTGTGTAATTCACTTCCTATGAATTAAAAGTAGAACTTCCCCTCCTTTGTGAAGGTTAAAATGGAGGCGAAGCACCTGGGGTGGCGCAGAGGAGTCATTAATCATGTGTGGACTTGTGCCCTGGCACTCCGCGGTCAGAGGTCACGGGGAATTTTTCAGGCTGAGAAAGAGCAGAGCTGCCCGGGGTGTGAGGTCACTGAGTCAGGAGGTCATAGGTCAAGCATAGCATGGGAATAAATGCGGAAAGCATTGAAGTTCTGTGTTAATTTATGTTCTGTGTTAAAATCAACTAGATTTTTTAGGTTTCTGCAGTAAATGTCAGCCGTGTTTGCCTATGCAGAATTTGCCACCATGACAATACCATGTTGTGGGTGGTTGCTAGGGTGATTTTAGAGGTTTCTATGGTGTTGCTAGGGGGTTTCTTACTGGCACAAGTTTCTCCTCTATGTGGTCTCCAGATTGGCTTGGGTTCCTCCTTCAGCCTAAGTCTATTGGATATTTTCACCCATTTTTATGACCAACCTGGCAAAATCGTGAATTTGTTCATTTCAGAATCAATAAGCTGCCCGATTTGAGGAATAATTCATGTCTGCAGCACAAACAGAGCTGGATGAGCTTCACACCAGAATTTAATACTCTGGGTTTGTTCAAATCCATAACCATAACTATGAGCAATAATTTTATTGATGCTTGCCTTTGAAAGAAGCCAGCACGTTAATAAAAAATAAATGTGCTTTTATGCTCATTTCAACTGTTCTTTGCTTTGCTCCATCAGGTTTATCAATGCCAGAAGAAGGATCGTCCAACCGATGATCGACCAGTCCAACCGCGCAGGCAAGTACCTTGTAAACTGATTCAAATCATTTTTGTTTCAATTCTCAGACCTCAGTTGTATAAAATATTCTTAATCCAGGACATCTGCACTGTATTACTGGACTATGCAAACATGTGACAGATGATTGACTTTCGCTGTTGCATTGTGTTTTTCTGTTTATTTCAGTGTCTTGCACCACAAGTATCTTGCTTTTAAGGGGTCAGATTAACAAGTTTAATGTGCAGCAGTTTTAAAACAATGGAAACAATCATTTGTCTCCAAACATGCTGAAAATTCAGCTTTGATCACATGAATATGCATTTAAAATATGAAACTGTAATAATATTTCAAAATATTACTGTTTGTACTGTTTTTTTTATCAAATAAATGCAGCCTTGGTGAGCAGATGAGACATATTTCTTATATATATAGATATAGATATATTATGGAAATTACAAAAAAATGTAATGTTAATAAAGTTTGTGTAATTCTCAAAAAAATATTTGTCAATCCACCTGCAATAATTGTTTATATGTGCTTAGATATATATATTTTTGCTAGCAAATTAGATGTATGCAAAATCTTTTTTTTTTTTTTTTTTAATTTTAAAACCAGTTTTAATGTGCAGCAGTTTTAAAACAATGGACCAATCATGTGTCTCCAAACATACTTTCTGTTCAATTCTTTTGTACTATTTTTAAACGCAAGAACATGTCCTTTATGAACTGCTCCCAAAATGGTTTTCAGGATGAATTAGTTGAACTCAGCCTTATCCATCTCACACACACACACACACACACACACACACACACATACACACACACACACACACACACACACACAGTGAGGACATTTCATAGGCATAATGGTTTTTATACTGTACAAACTGTACATTCTATCCCCTTACGCTACCCCTACTCCTAATCCTACCCATCACAGAAAACATTCTGCATTTTTACATTTTTAATAAAACATTGTTTAGTATGTTTTTAAAGCTATTTTAAAAATGAGGACTCATGAAATGTCTTTATAAAACATGTTTACGTAGTAATACCAGTGTAATACCCTTGTCATAATACAAATTTGTGTCCTCATAAATCATGAAAACAAGCACACACACACACACAGCATCTGAGCTCAGGATGAAGTGTGAGGCGTTTTGGTCTGGTGAGGATTAAGGCTTGATGTTTGCAATGGGCCTCAAAGACATTGATCACGAAATTATGTTTTGGAACTTTTTTGTCTGGGTGGACTGGAAAGGGAGTGTTGTTAGCATTGCGACTGTTTACACATTTCCTTTGGGAATCTGTTGTGTGTGGTTGTGTCTGACCTTTTTAACTGTCTCTTGTGTAATGTATGTGTGTGTGTGTGTGTGTGCAGTAGGTCACGGTGGCCCTTACACTCCTGATGGTCAGCCAATGGGCGGTTTCGTAATGGACGGACAGTCGCACATGGGCATCAGACCACCAGGTACATCAACCCTCTGTCTGAATGTTTGAAGGTGAAAATCAACTTCCATCCTGTAACTGAAGACAGCAAAGTACTGCTTGATTTATATGATGCTTCACAAAAGGATGATTCACACCATAATCAATATATAAGAAATTATATTTTGCTTAAAGAAAATGAAGCCATCATTGCTTAGTTGTGAACTTTGATGTGTTTATGACACATTAAGATAACTTTCCCTCCCATTTCTCATTTCTATAACACAAAAAAAAAACCTTTTATATATTATGTATATACAAATATATTATGTGTTCATTCATTATGTAGTAATAATATATTATATATTACTACCACTTAAAAGTTTGGGTTAAGTAAGTTTTTTAAGGAAAAAAAAATCAGAAGTAAGAATTTATCAAAGAATCTTGAAAAACTGGTTTCCACATATATTAAGCAAATGTTTTCAACATTGATAATAATCAGAAATGTTTCTTGAGCAGCAAATCATCATATTAGAATGATTTCTGAAGGATCATGTGACACTGAAGACTGGAGTAATGATGCTGAAAATACAGATTTGATCACAAGAATAAATTACAGTTTAAAATGTAATTCTATTAAGTGTTTAGAACACTTCAGAACAGAAAAAATGTTATATATATATGTGTGTGTGTGTGTCATTTGACATGTATCGTACAGGAAATGTATCACATACACTATAAAAAATGGTATGAGCTATTTACTTCAATAAATTATGGTAACAATATTACAATATTAATTATTTTTTTGAGTAGTTTTTAAGGTTTGATTCTTTAATAGAATCTACCTGAATAAATCATGTAAAATCTCTTAAATTATTTAGTCTATAATACAATAAATACAATATTTTTAGTAAAACTTCCTTTTTTATTTTAAGTTGACTCTCAAAAGCGTGTGATTTAGAGTGAATAGAAATTACCTGTTTATATTTGACCTTTGTTGTACAATTTAAAGACTGTATTTTGCTAACACAACACAAGTAGGAACAAACTTCTTGTTACTGCACTGGCAATAGCAGTTAAAGTTATTGTTTATTGAACAAAGCAATATGCTTCAAAGTATTAATACATGTAGTTATTCACAACCTAACCATTAGCTCTACTCTTCTGCACAATGGTAACGATCAAAACTCTTTTCAAATGTCAAACATAAGTGGACATTAAACATCAACAGATATTTCCCTTCACTCAAAAACACATGAAATAACACTTAATTGCAATATTTACTCTCCATTGTGCAAAGCATGCTGGGAACTAACAATTGTGTCTCTAAATAAAACCGCATAATTGAGCTAATTCTCTTAAAATAAATAGGTAGCCTTCTTTCCTTAATTTTATTAGCTTAATTGGTTCCTCACTTCAAGCCTCAAAACTGTGCTAGTTTCCTTAAAAAAAATTAAGAAAATGTATCTCTTGATTTTATTAGTGAAATGTTCTCAATATTTTCTATACAACACTGAACCACAATTTTATTAATAAAATATACATACTAATCACCTTAATTTTTAACTATTGAGAATAATGGGAATTACAAAAAAAAAAGTAAAAAGAAATTTGCTTAATTGTCATAAAAATGTCAGTCCACCTGCAATATATGGTTTATATACAGTATATATGTATATATGTGAAGATATATATTTATGTTAGCAAATTAGATGTATGCAGAATTACTGAAATTAAATAACTAATTAAATAAATTTGACAAAATATTTACTCTAAATTTACACAAAAAAGATGTGAATGATCCATTGTCAAGGTTGTCAGTAGATGTGTTTGTGATTTCATCAAAGTCTCTCTCTCTCTCTCAGCAGCTCTGGGTGGTCTTGGGGGAGTGAATATGGGGCTGGAGAGTCAGTGGCACTACATGTAAACAAACCCCTGCCATCCCGCTGAACACAGCAGACGAGAGGTACGCTTCTGCATGAGGGATTCCCCTGTATGAGAACAACCCAGCTAATAGCCGTAATTCTCTCGTGTTTTTATGTTTGTTCACCTTTTCTGTTTCTCCTGATTTAAATTTTCTTCATGCTCACTTAAAAATAAAGGTTCTTGTCATCAATGGTTCCATGAAGATCCTTTAAAATCCATGGAATCTTCACATTCCACAAAAGGTTCTTTATAGTGGAAAAACACTCTATGGACATGTTCTTCACACTAAACAAAATGGTTCTTTTAAGAGGTGTTGACTCAAAAGTTCTTTGAGGAACCAAAAATGGTTCTTCTATGCTATTTCTATTCCACTGCGAAAACCCTCTTTTGTAACCTTTATTTTTAAGAGTGTGTGTTTAATGTGCAAGAGCAGTTCTCATTTATAAAAATCCCATATTTCCACTGTCACATGGTATAAACCACCCAGCCCAATTAATTAGTCACTCAATTACTCAGTGGAGACAGTTTATGACATTGGAATCAGTTAATGTCTCAACCCACAGGAAAAGATAAAGATGAAAGCGGGTGTTTTGATAGAAATGTCAGCTGAACTGATTTGTGACCATACTGTCGCCAGTAGTGTTTCCTAATAAATGATTTAAACTCTTTTTCATTACACACTCAGGCTTTTTGGTGAGAGGATCGATCCTTTGCTCACATACCAGGAGTTTTCGGACGGATTCGGAAATTGGATTTTGACTTGCACCACAATAAACGGCCTTTATTCAACGGTACAGATACCTTAAAGAAACCCCTACAGCTTAACTCTCGGAACCTTGGGACACAGGTGGATTCAAGATGGCCACCGGGACTCGTGTTCCCTGTGATGGCCAGATCAACTGTATCAGTAAAGAGAGAAAACAATTCAGAAAAAAGAAATGCCTTAACACCTGGATCTACTCGCTCTGGGCCGGGAGATTCTTTCACATGACCTCTCACCTGGAACCAGGTGAATCTTCAAGTGGCCTGAAAGGTCAAAACAAAGTCTCGTGTTTCAACTCAAGTGCCACCTGAAATGAAGAGTCATTATTCTGCAGACAAAAGTCCGGGAGCGATAGACATCTACGTCACGCCACCAGATGCCTACGTCACACTTCGCAGGCGTCTATTACAGAAGTTTGCGATCTAATCTGTGCAAAGCAATTCAATACAAAGCTCATAAGTGTATATAATGCTGCTGGATGTGTCAAACATGACAGATAAGGGTTCATAAATGCCGATGAATGCAACTGAAGGTTTCTCATACACCATTTACTGCAGTATAAATGCGCTCAGATGCATTTGGACAGTCGATGAGATTTTGAAAGGTACTAATGATTGTTCTGGATTTGACTGACATGAGCTGAGCTGTATATTCACACTATGTGTGTGTGTTTGTGTGTGTGTGTGTGTGTGTGTTTGGTTGGTTTTCAGTGAGTGTGGGTTTATTCACATAAAAATTCATACCTCAACACATGCGTTATATCATTATTATTGCACATGGGTCATTCTGTGAACATCTGCTTTGATTCCTTGGCTGTTTAGAATGGATTATTAGTGTACTGCTTTCTGCATATTATATACAGTACATACTAGTACTGTAAAAAAAAAAAAAAAAAAAAAAAAGAAGTACACAAACGTAGCAAGGATGCAATAAACTGATCAAAAGTGACAGTAAAGACAATGTTACAAAAGGATTCTATTTCAAAAATTCAATTCCTTTGAACTTTCTATTCTTCAAAGATTCTTGAAAAAAAAAATGTATCAAGGTTTCCACAAAAATATGAAGTAGCACCACTGTTTTCTACGGAGCCCCCACATGGCATGCAGGAAAAAAATTGTATATTGTATATATTTATAATAGTTTATATTTAGCAAATCGAGGGAACAAATTAGTAAATCGTGCACTATTTAGCAAATCGAGGGAACGAATTAGTAAATCATGCGCAAGATTTAGCAAATCAAGGAAAGAATTAGTAAATCATGCACACTATTTAGCAAATCGAGGAAAGAATTAGTAAATCTTGCGCGCGATTAAGCAAATCGAGGAAACGAATTAGTAAATCATGCACACGATTAAGCAAATCCAGGGAACGAATTAGTAAATCATGCACACGATTAAGCAAATCGAGGGAACAAATTAGTAAATCATGCACACGATTTAGCAAATCAAGGAAAGAATTAGTAAATCATGCACACTATTTAGCAAATCGAGGAAAGAATTAGTAAATCGTGCGCACGATTAAGCAAATCGAGGGAACGAATTAGTAAATCGTGCACACGATTAAGCAAATCGAGGAAAGAATTAGTAAATCATGCACACGATTAAGCAAATCGAGGGAACGAATTAGTAAATCATGCACACTATTTAGCAAATCGAGGAAACAAATTAGTAAATCATGCACACACTTTAGCAAATCAAGGAAAGAATTAGTAAATCATGCACACGATTAAGCAAATCGAGGGAACGAATTAGTAAATCATGCACACTATTTAGCAAATCGAGGAAACGAATTAGTAAATCATGCACACGATTAAGCAAATCGAGGGAACGAATTAGTAAATCATGCACACTATTTAGCAAATCGAGGAAACGAATTAGTAAATCATGCACACAATTTAGCAAATCGAGGAAAGAATTAGTAAATCATGCGCACTATTTAGCAAATCGAGGAAAGAATTAGTACGTTGTGCGCACTATTTAGCAAATCGAGGAAAGAATTAGTACGTTGTGCGCACTATTTAGCAAATCGAGGAAAGAATTAGTAAATCGTGCGCACGATTAAGCAAATCGAGGGAACGAATTAGTAAATCATGCACACGATTAAGCAAATCGAGGGAATGAATAAGTACGCTGTGCGTACAATTTAGCAAATTGAGGGAACGAATTAGTAAATCATGCACATGATTTCGAGGGAACAAATTAGTAAATCATGCGCACTATTTAGCAAATCGAGGAAAGAATTAGTAAATCATGCGCACTATTTAGCAAATCGAGGAAAGAATTAGTACATTGTGCGCACAATTTAGCAAATCGAGGGAACGAATTAGCAAATCATGCACACGATTAAGCAAATCGAGGGAACGAATTAGTAAATCATGCGCACTATTTAGCAAGTCGAGGGAACGAATTAGTAAATCATGCGCACTATTTAGCAAATCGAGGAAAGAATTAGTAAATCGTGTGCACGATTAAGCAAATCGAGGGAACGAATTAGTAAATCATGCGCACTATTTAGCAAATCGAGGGAACGAAATAGCATGCGCACAATTTACTTTTTTTTCCCTGCATGTCATGGCTGTTTTCAACATTGGTAATAATCAGAAATGTAACAAAAGCATCAAATCATCGTTAACACTTTAGTATAGGGAACACATATAAACTATTAACTATGACTTTTCCCTTAATAAACTCCTAATTTACTGCTTATTAATAGTTAGTAAGGTAGTTGTTAAGTTTAGGTATGGGGTAGGATTAAGAATCTAGAATAAAGTCATGCAGAATAAGGCATTAATATGTGCTTAATAAATACTAATAAATAGCCAATATTCTAGTATTCTATGCATGCTAATAAGCAACTAGTTAAAAGACCCTAAAATAAAGTGTTACCAAATCATCATATTAGAATGATTTCTGAAGGATCATGTGACACTGAAGACTGGAGTAATGATGCTGAAAATTCAGCTTTGATCACAGATAAATTACACTTTAAAATATATTCAAGTAGAAAACAGTTCCTTTAAATGGTCAAGTAATGCTAAAAAAGTACCATATAATGAGATAAGAAGGCATTATGTCTGGTTTATTCGTCACACTGAATATGGAAGATGAATTTGAGCACAATGCATTATGGGATACAGTAATCCATGCAGTTTGCTTTGTTAAATACTGCACATTTTGGCACACTTTGTAGCTGATATGTTCTATGCATACAGTGCACACTTCACATACTATATACTGCAGAAATAGTAATATGCTAGTGTGCGATTGTGAATGCAGCCTTTGCTTTGTTGGTAAGCAGATTGCACTATGGAGGTGGTATGTATCGCCCCCTGTAGGACATGAGATGTACTTCTTTCTCCTGTGGTTTGTTTGGCAGTCAAATTACTTAAACTGGGAATTTCATCAAAAGCTGGGGTAAATGAATGTCTAGTCCTGTTCCTGGAGATCTCCAACACACCTGTCTGTAATTATCAAGATCTTAATTAGCTGCTTCAGTTGTGTTTGATCAGGGTTGGAGCTGAACTGAAGGTAGATCCCCGGAACAGGATTCGGCACCACTGGTCTAGTCCATATCCCAAAAAATTATATACACATTCTCGCCTGAAACTAACTGGTTCTAAAACCAATTTCACAACTGACTTCTATAGAAAAGGAAGAAGGACTGACCAAGAGAAAGTGGCTTACGAACATGGGCTGCGGTTGTAACAAAACCATCTGTGGTATGAAGGTGAGTGATGGTCAGTGTAATTAAAATGTCTGGGTTGGATTTTAATGCTTGATCTCTCTCTTCTTCCACTTTCCTGTTTAAACTCACTACCAAAACAAACCCGGCATCATCTCAACAGAGGAGAATCTTGAAGCCAATCCAAAACCATGTTTACAGTTCTGGCAAACTGTTTTACGTTGACATATTTTACTCTGAAGCAGCTTTCCTGTTTGCATTATGAGTGTATGTTTCAGATCAGTTATTCTGGAGGGTTGTACAGTTCCTACAGACCTTCAGCTGTGTTTTTACATCAAGAAAATTAAATTACAGTATTTTAGGATAATAAAGATTTTTTGCATTATAAAAAATTGCCATTACTACAATGCATCCAGAAATTTTACTTGTTAGAAACAATCACCGCTTTTTAAAAATATAAATATATATAAAACTTCTAAAATAATAAGTACATATTATTTTATAACATATACTTATTTTATATATATATATATATATATATATATATATATATATATACATATATATTATTGTATGTGTATGTGTATTGTATGTGTATTTTTTACATGATAATGAGAATAAGATTACATTATGGCGATAAGAATTTATAATTTAAAAATTCATAATCAAGATATTTATGTTCTTTAATGTAGGCTTCATTTTATTTTTATTTAAGCAAAATATCATTTATAATTTGGGGCATAATAATTTATTATTAAAGCAGCTATGCCTGATTAACACATACATGCTGTTTTAACCATTTAAATCATGCACATAATAAGGGGTGCCCATAATCAACAGGAAACGAGGGGATTGAATATCTCTTTGGATCTGTTTCAGTTCAAGGGCAAAGAGAGAAATGAAGAGAGCAAGAGAGAGAGAGAGAGAGACAAATAGATGGGTGTCAAGTTGTCCTGTGAAAGCTTGTACCGGGACAGGAAGTTGACCTCGTTTGAAGAAGCAACTGGCTTCATTTACCAAAGACATAGACTTACAGTGGTCTGTCTATTTGATCCAGTGTACGCTATTCCAAACAATTTATTTATCTATCTTAATCTGAAGTTTAAGCGTTGATATTACTTTCACTGATAATTCTTCTCTTAAAAATAAAGGTTCATCTGTGGTTTCATGAAGAACCTTTAACATCCATCTTTCCATTCCACAAAAGGTTCTTTAGTAAAATGTTCCTCACACTAACAAAAAAATGCTTCTTTTAAGAACTGATCACACAATGGTTCGTTATGGCAAAAATCTATTTTGGAACCTTTATGTAGTTATAACTAGACAAAAAAGTTTGTTGAGACAAACTTTGAAGTTGGCTTGAGAAAGCCTGACCAGAATGTTTGAAGAATGTTTATAAGCTTTGATTTTTTTTTAAGGTTTTCAGTTTGAAGTTTAAAGTAGTTTAAAAAGCTTAAAGTTTGACGGTTCGATAGATAGACTGTCGATAGATAGATAGATAGATAGATAGATAGACTGTTATAGATTTTAGCATGTTGCTAGCATGAATTAACATGTTTTAACACATTGCTAACATATTTTAGCACATTGTTAGCATGTTTTAACACATGTGCTGCGTCCGAAATCAAATACTTCCCTACTATATAGTATGCAAAAAAACAGTACACAAAACAGTAGGCGAAAAGTCCCCGAATTACCTACTACTTCTGGCGAGATTCTGAAGTGTGGTCCATACAATGGACACTTTACTATCCCATGAGGCCATGGTAGAGGGTTTGTGAATGGAGCGACACAACTGATGCTGGTAGGTCACATGATATAACAACATGGCAGATGTAGTACGTCCAGATTAGATTAATACTACACACATTCATATTATAATTGAACATACTTTTTAACGGTCACAAAGTAAGTTCAAATTCAAATGTAGTATTTACTCATGTCGCTAACAAGATTTAACACACTGCTAGCATGTTTTAGCATGACAGATAGAAAAAAACGTAAGTTGGATCAGTTAGAAAAGATATCGCACACTAAGTAAGAACAGTCTGAAAGTCTGACCCGAGTTTGGTGATTGTAGAGTTAAAGTTTACAGTAGAAGGAGTTAGAGTTAAAATTTTAGAAGTTTAAATAGCATTTCAGTAAGTTGGCTTTCTCAAGCCAACTTAATATTCAGTTTCCTCCCATTTATACTCACACAGCAGTGGTGTATCCGAAGGGTACTGATGGGTCAGTGTACATACAGTTACCATCCAACCTCTGTGCGACCCTCACCCAAACCACACCAAAGACTAGCCTGTGAGTGATTACGCAGTTTCACACACACATATACACACATTCAATCAGCTCCTCTAATCAGGATCTAACCACAAAAAGGCCAACCAGGGGTCGTTAGGTACCTTTTCTGATGACATCATCAGACTGCCGCGGGTAACCGGAGCTGGACCGGCACTGGCGTCAATACAGGGCCGTATATCACGGAGTTTCCCAATAACCGACTGTTGGTGGAACAGCCATTTATCAAATGAAAGGCCTAGCAGTGCAGTGTGTGAGTGTGAGTGTGTGTGTGTGTGTGTGGACTCAGATATAAACATAAGTAATCTGTTGAGGTAGCTTTAGCAGTGACAGGGCAGTCAATCAGGCCTCCGTCTACATGTCAGCCTGACAGTTTAACAGTTCACGGGAGATTTATTAGCCACGGGTCAGATCAAATAATATATCCCCAGTCTGCTCTTGTTTAGAATGACTTGGCTCTATTGATTAGAGTCACCCACGAGGCCCGGCCTGACATGGGCAGAGCTCACAGGAAACTGAGCTAAATTGCCAAACCACAACATATCATGCTTTGATAATTCAATGAGATGTTCTTCATCTATCATACAGTGAATGGCTACAGTGATTCTAGAAAGCTAGATCTTAAAGATGTCTTAAAGGGTTAGTTTAGCAAAAAAAAAAAAAAAAAAAAGGCCATTACTTTCATTACATTAATTTGCCATTTACTCTCATGACCATCCAAACTAGTATGTGATCAAACAGCTCATTTGTATACACAAATGTAAGCCAGTCAAGCTCTAGAAAGGACCAAATTTTTTTAATAAATATTTCCAATTTAAATTTTTTACAGATCAAAAATGAAAATAAACGTGAAAAAGAATGACATGAGGATGAGTAAATGCGATTTTTTGGGGGGGGGGGGTGAACGAGGAAGTTGACCTCGTAAAAAATAAATGAATAAATAAATAAAAATAAGACTACAATAAATAAATAGATTAAAATATTCAACAATATAAATATATAAATTAAAATAAATAAATGAGTAAACAATAAAAATGAGTTAGGATACTTTAGGATAAGTAAGTAAATTAATTAACTGATTAATTAAAAATAAATAAATAATATCCTGTAATAAATAAAATTAATTAATAAAAATAAGACTAAAATAAATAGATTAAATTAATTAATTAATTAATAAAATGAAATTTTTAAAATATAATTTAATTTCATTGTTTACTTATTTATTTTATTTATTTTTATAAATGAAAAATTAAAATAAATAAGTAAACAATAAAATGAGATAGGATAGTAAGGATAAGTAAATTAACTAATTAATTGAAATAAATGAATAAATAATACATTTAGTAGAATAAATACATGATACATGAGTAGAAAAAAAACCTTAATAGCCCATAGAAATTAAATATTTTCCAAATAACAATATTTTAAATCAGTATAGTGTATAGTATACCAGTTTAAATTAGTATAAATTTGGTCTTAATGCATGAAAATATATAGTTTCCTTTTAAATTTAGGGATTGCGGTCCCTCACATGAGGACGATAATATTTGGGGTCTAAAAGATTGAAAATCCCTTTAAGGTGCAAATAATTTTGACTACCAGTTTGAACAGTAATGAATCGTCCAACATTCTGTTAAAGAAATAGCTTGGTATGACATCAAACGGATGTTCATTTCCACTTAACCTCAGTGAGGTCGAACACGTGAGCCTTTAAATTTATGTTGAGCCTCTGCAGCCATTTCCTGTGTTACATTACCCTGAAATAACACTGAACCTTTGCAGTGGTGCCGTCTACAAGCAAAATCATTGCAAGAAACCTAAACATTAACATTTAAATACATTACTGAGTTGACACATTCTGTATTATGACATTTAGACAATGTAATCACTCCATAAGTACAATAGGAAAACAGATCTGACAAGCTAAGATCACTATCAACCATTATTTGGACACAGTTCATTTCAGAATACACACTTTTCTACAGATACCGCCCTGCACTGACACAGGCGGACAGTGAAAGCCATGCAGTCTCCAGACTTCTGTCAGTATGGTGTTGAGTACCCACAACAAGAGATCAGAAAATAGACTACTGGTACTAATTGTCACTGGTGTAAAATCATATAAATAATAAATGAATAGGCTATAGGATCTCCCTTAAGCAACATAAAAAGTTTTCAAGATTCTTTTTGTTATGTTTTTGATCAGCACATTGTTAAAGCAGCTTTATTGTAGTAAAACTAAGTGTAAGTGTAACTATATTATTTTTTCATAAGCTATAATTACCATAATATGTGATAGAAACAAGGCATTTGCGTATTCTGCATGGGGAAGATCCCATGAATTCCTATTTAAATGACTGGATTTCGTTAGCGAAAAATCGCTTTTTTAAGATATTTAATTCTTTCATTATACAGCTATGTTGTTATTATTTGTTGTTAATAAAAGCGCAGATTGTATGCGTCGCTGTTGCGTAGTAGCTACGCACATCTGATGTCCTCGAGCACATTTCCGCAACGAATCCTGGGAGGAACTGCGTTTTTGGCGGAATGTTTGAACAATTTTTTATACAAATCACTCCAGGCTCATGATGGGAATGAAAAGCAGAAATAATATAACACCGACTTGACTTGGTGATATATTGCGCTGTAGACATTCCGGATAATCCAACAACATGGAGGGCAGAGGCAGTCAGGAACGTGAGCAAACTGAAATCGTCAAACTGACGCAGATGAAGTCGAAAGTAAACAGACTGAGACGGAGCCCTAAAGCAGCGACACTCAACCCCGGGCAGATCCGTAACACAGGTACCAATCCACCCGAAAAACAGACACTAATGTGCTTGGTGGCTTTATGTCATATGTAACTGATTCCTGAAAGCGCCAGGTTTTTCTATGAATGTTAGGCTATATTGTTTACCGTCGAGTCATACCTGTTGTGTACTTTTAAGAATCTCTAACTTAAATTTTTTAATTTATGTTGTAATTCAATAAACTTTTTAATAAAATAGTAGACCAAACTTTAAGAAAAGTGCTCTGGTCAAGCGGAGACCTCAACTTGATGATTCACATTATTTTTATTGACATTTCTTTTGACATTTTATCAAACAGGCCTGTATGATGTGGGCATGAAAATGTAAGATTAGCATAGTAGTAAAGTCCTACATATAAAAGCACTATAAAGTTTTTAGTTTCTGCGTTAGGTGATTAAAATGCATTGCAAAACCATAAGATGCAGCCATGTTTCTTTATTAAAGCAGGTGTTTTTGTGTTTTATAGCTGAGTTCAAGACACCTACACGTCCAACAAGAGGCCAGTTCAGAAGACCGATAGCTGACGACTCCCCCAGCAATGATCCTGATTCTCATCAGGATATTATATGGGATACGACATCTCCATCACCCATTCGACATGGTAATAATGTCTTTTGGAATTGTGCATCTCTTTAAACATGCAGAATCAAAGCATGACAGAAGTGTATTTATTTTCAGGTCGTGGACAAAGGAGAGAGCGGTATGCAAATGTCAGAGCGGTGGATATATCAGACATTGCCAATCGGATCGCTCCAAAGGTTTGCTCGAGGAGCATGAACTGCCACAATGCTTATGTTTTCAGTTCAAAATATCTTTAGTGTATTGTAATTTCTTTGTTTATAGAATGGAAAACTAGAAGAAGCCGACTCGTCTTTACTGCAGTGGATTGGAGATAGTGCCATTCCCTGCACACCAGAAGTACGGCAAGCCAAAGTCAAGCCCGTGTCGACAAAGTAAGCCACTGTTCTGTAGGGGTGGGAATCTTTATGCACGTTCCCACCATTTGATTCTGGCAGTGTCATAAAATTTGATGTACAGTCCTGCAATGTGGCTTCTGCTATGACAAGTGTCAAATCAAAAACCAATAGGAGAGCAGAACCTGATGACACAATTAGTGAGACAACAACAAACCACCACTCACTCCACACACATCATCTTCGTTTTTTTTCCCAGTTTCCTTTTCAAGAGAAGCCATGGTCCAAATGAACGCTAGAGATTGAGAATGTTTACATTCACACCAGTACTCCGATAACTCCCAAAAATCCACTTGGTGAAATAACCTGTTGTCCAGGTTTACATGCAAACCAATAACCTGACAATGCAAGTAAACCGCGTTTACAAGACTTTATTAATAAATCGGGTTATTTCCCGGTAGTGATGTAATAATTTGCAGAGTATTTCATTTGTTATGTCGGTTGTGATGTTAAATAAAGCATTAAAAACCGAATGTCAGCAGGAAACCTATGGCTCATATAAGATCCTCTCATGCAGTTACAGATGCAGCATTTTTATCAGATGCAGAGTCTGAGTTTGCAATTTATTTCCTCCTCACTTACTGCAAAACGCTCGCTGGATGCGCTTAAATCCGCAGTAAGGACACGTTTCTGTCGCATATCACACATGCGCACTTCAATAAGCCGACATGAAGCAGGTTAATGCATTTACATGCTGGAAGAAATCGGCGTAAAGGGCAAAAATCTAGCTTTGACGATCGGTTAATGCTTAACCCGTTTATGACCTTTACTCCAATAAAGGACAACAGGTTAATGCGTTTACATGATTGCGTGCATTGTCGGGTTATTAATCATAATCGGGTTAAGAACAAGCATTTAAACGCACACGTTGTTTTTGTTTTCTACCAGCCACAATTTCAGTCATATGGGTAATGCATCTCGCATCACTGAACGTGTCATGGGTTGATGAAGTAAAACTCTGGACGAGTCTCTTCTCATGTGTCTATTTTTAATGCATCTTTACTGTCATACAGTCTGACATTAATGACAGCTGAGATCCCACAGTGTGACATGACAGGGATCATGTTCGTACAGCCTGACTAACAACAGTCGTAAAAGACTAATATAAATCATACAGGTGCACCCGGCTTAATGGTGCGTCTCAATCAGCTCCCTAGTTCAGTTGTCAGGGCACTGATCACAGAGTCGGCCATTTTAAGGGCTGTCTCAATCGCAAAATCCTTCCAGTGCACTGGAACATTCACTTCCTTAAAAATCCCACAATGCACTGCAAAAACCAAGGAGCACCAAAGCTCACTATGCTCCCTTACTGGGAATTACGTCACATTTTGCAAAACATAAAACGCATGAGCCAACTCAATAAATATAATGACACGTGATAGTAGATTTGAAAAGACAAACCTTTCTTTTTTTTAATATGTCAGCATAAACACATATGATATGACATTGAGATATAAAATTACTCATACCTTTATATATATGTAATATATCCCAGCAACTGTGTATAATCTAGTTAATTTTGCTGTAGATTCAATGGAAAAATTGTTTATATATTAAATAACTAATGAATATCTTTTGAATTATACGGTAATTTAATACTTTATTAATTAAACATAGCTTGTTATATTATTGTTGTTGTTATATATTATTATTATTATTAATATTAAAAATGTAGTTACATTAACTTTATTATACTTTATTATATTATATTATTTTCTCTTTTTATTTGGAACTTAATGGACAGTCCAAAAGATCTAATTATTTGTGACAGGCACAAACCGCTTCAGATTGTCAAATACTATAATGCAGCAAGGAGTGATGGATGTTCCTACATTTTATGCATCAACGGTACCCATTTATGGTAAATAGTACAGAAAAGTGAAGATGTATCATATTTATTTAGTCATTGTCCATATTCATCTAAGTTCTGCTGTTTTGTATGTCACAGACAGAGCACTGTAGAAGATCTAATGCGGCTGGCGAAACGCTTTGACTTCAACATGAGGCAAGATGAAGCTCAAGAACAGAGCTCGGATGCACCAGGTTCAGAACGTGCAGTGAAGCAAGAGCCACCACATGCCGATCGATTCACAACAGCTCACAACGGTTCTGCCGTAAAGAGTGCTGCTCTGGAACCCAGTGAGAACCCTGTTGATGAAAGAGGGGTTAATCAGGAGATGGATGATGACCTTGACTTCCTTTTTGATGGGCCAACTCAGCAGCTCAGCGGGCGTCTCAGTCAGGCGTCGAGTTTTCATACTCAGGATGTCTCTGAGAGAAATGTTGTGAAAGTTTGTGATTCACAAAGAGGTTCTTCGTTCTGTACGAAAGCAAACAGTGACAGTAAACAAGTTAAGAACGCTGATGATTTTGATGACGATTGGAACAGTGACGGTTTACTTGATGACTCATTGCTGTTGGAGATGACGCAAAACCCAGATCTGTTTGCTGCACCGCAGTACAGTTCAACACAAATACAAACTCACAAGAATCAAACTGCCTTAAGTGTAATGGCAAACAAACCACAAGAATCTAAAAATGATGTTAAATGTGGCACATTTCAAGGGCAAAAGATGAAAAGTGAACAAACTTTTCAGCTGGACTCTCGTATAGAGGCAGAGCCTGTTAGAGGGTTGCCTAGAATTGAAAATCACATGGAAAATAATTGCACAAATAAGGTATTTCCCATGAGTAAAGATTTGCCGGTTGCTCCAAGTTGCTTTAATGCCAATCAGAACCAGCAATATCAGCACAAAACGCAAGTGCGACAGCATCAGGTTATTCAAAATTCATCTGAACTTAATGTTGTTTCCTCAACACGCCATTTCCATTCAAACACCAAAGAGATGCTGCCCTCCACCGGCCTCAGCACTTCTCTTCATTCGAAGCCGCCTAGCACGCACCAAAATCCAAACACTGGAGGTGTTAAACAAAGAGAAGAGGATGCCGTTACAGGCCAAGATGGCTTCAGTGATGTTTTAGATGAAGACCTGGACTCCTTTTTTGCATCTGATGACATCTGGGATGATGGAGTCGAGGACGATGATCTGTTTTGTGAAGCGTGTGATAATCTTGAGGAGTTATCTGGCAACACTGAAACCCCAGGCACAAACGGCCAACACAACACCACAAAAGTACCACAAAACAAACTGTATGAAATGGCCAGTCAGCAAACGGTATTTGCTCATCCTTATCCACCCAAAAGGCTGGCCGCTAATGTTTCCATGTCCAGTGCAAACACATCAGCGTCTCTGTATAGGCAGAAAGCTCATGCTGTGAGTTCTGGGCCTACAGGACTCTGCTCTAATGTGTCATGTGACGCAACAAGACCATCTGGCCCCTCAAGTAATGGACCGTATAAATTTAAACAGGTGAGCAGCTCCTCTGTGGTGGGACATGGGACCTGTGCTGCTGCCCCCACAGCGCATGGTCACGAGAGGGGCGTGCTGGCCGTCCTCCAATCAGATGTGAGAATATCAGACAGTCACCAGTTCAAAAAGCCATACACGGACTCGTTCAGGTCTGCGCCGGGCCTCACCAAAGGTACAGTAAATGTTACATGCTCTTTGTTTTATTGTGATTGCAAGTGGAATTTAGGGGCATGTTTGTATGGAATCTTGTTTCCGCCACTGAATAAAAAAAATGTAAAAGGTGATTGCAACTTTTTATCTCACAATTCGGACTTGTTTCTCGCAATTGTGATATAAACTCACGGTTGCAAGTTATAAAGTCAGAATTGCAAGATATAAATATCTTGAGTGTATATCTCGCAATTCTGACTTACTTCTTTTCTCAAAATGAGTAGGAAAAATTCCTTAGGGGAAAAATACTGGCTTTTTTCTCATAATTGTGACTTTATAACTCACAATTGCGTGAACATAAGTCATAATTGCGAGATATAAAGTCACAGTTAAAGAAAAAAAAGTTATAAAGTCAGAATTGTGAGATATTTATATCTCGTTTATATCTTGCAATTCTGACTTTTTTCCTCACAATTCTTAGTTCTTTTCTCAGAATTGCAATTATGAGTTATAAAGTATAAAGTTCAATTCTGAGGGAAAAAAATTGGCTTTTTTCTCAGAATTGCAAATTTATCTTACAATTCTGACTTTATAACTCGTAATTGTGTGAACACAAGTCATAATTGCGAGATATAAACTCGAGGAAAAAAAGAAAAGTCCGAATTGCGAGTTTATATCTTGCATTTCTGACCTTATCACACAGTTTATCACACATTTGCTTTTTTATATATTAGAATTCTGACTTTATAACATAAAAATTGCGAGTTTGTCACACAATTCTAAGTTGTGAGAAGTTGCAATCACCTTTTTTCTTTTTTATTCAGTGGCGGAAACAAGCTTCCATATGTATGTTATCTTTATTTTTAATTATTAAAAATGTCTAAGAAGTAAAATACTGTCTATCTACTGTCAATGCAATTTATTTATAAAGCACATGTGCTGTACAATTCTTAAACATGAAAAAAGCAAACATTCTAATAGTGTACATATATATAATATTTTATATAAATATATATAAAATATATCATACACTACTGTTCAAAAATTTGAAGTCGGTACAATTTTTTAAAAATGTCTGTTAAGTAATAAAAAAGAAAAAATTTTTTGTTGTTTGCATTATATTCACTCAATATCTGACTTGAATCAATGTTTCCAAAATATATCGTCTGTTTAATTTCAAACTCTCCTGAAGTGTTGCTTATCCAGTGTGTGTTTCTGTAGATGTGTGTAAGTCTGGAGTCGTGAGGTGCAGTGATGCTGAGATTGAGAGGAAGAAGCAGCAGGCTATGGAGAGGCGGAGACTCAAGATGCTGACCAATCAGAACCTCAGAGCTCCTGTTTGATTCCATGTTACTATGGAGATGTACAACAAAACAGGCCTGCAGGTTTCTATGTCTATATAAAGGGTTACTGTCTACATCACAACTGTTCCTGGTATACACAACAAATTTTTGCAGTTTCATGGATATAATTTTCCTGCATCATGCCACTTGTTTGTGGACAAGCTGTTGTCAAAACTCTGTAGGAACAATGGCTTTTGTTGCTTTAAGGGCCATTCTTATGTATAGAACAGGGGTGTCCAAACTCAGTCCTGGAGGACCACTGTCCTGCAGAGTTTGGCTCCAACTTGCCTCAACACACCTGCCTAGAAGTTTCTAGCCTATAGTAAGACTTTGATTAGCTGGTTCAGGTGTGTTTAATTAGGGATGGAGCTCATGGAGGGATAAACTCTTCTGGACAGTGGCCCTCCAGGAGCAGGATTGGACACCCCCTGGACTGCTCAGAAAATTAAATGCTGATCTAAGGTCATGTGTTTTGCCATTAACATTTCTGTTTGGGCATCAGAGAACAGATCCTAGATCAACACTATTGTTTTTTTGATAAACATGTATGATGACGTTCTCAATAGATCCCCATTGGTTATTACTTGAAAATCAGGTGTAGCTGCCTTTTTCACTTCAGTCACTTTTATGCAAATTTTATGCATTTCTAAGGAAGTTGTATAATAAATATTTTCCTTCAATCTTTTATTTCTCACGATGCTTAAACTAAAGCGCTCTTGTTCAGTTTATAATGAAGAAGAAATTTTAAAAATGTTGGTTGGATGTTTTTATTGTTTTTGTCAATTTGAGTGTTAAAATAAGAAGCCCAGAATAATAAAGTGATTTCAAGTAAGTGATGTACAGTATTTATTAAGTTGGAACTGTTATTGTAATTAAGCCAGTATTAAATAATTTTTAAAAATCCTGTATTTTTCATCTACATGCATAGTTTCAGTTGTTAAACGAGCCACATCAACAGCAGCAGATTGATATGGCTGCACTGACAATTATTCATAATGCATTTATTTCAGGTTCCCACAGTCATGAAACATTAATTTTGGAAATTTGATACTGGGTTTTCCAGGCCTGGTCAAATCATAGAAATAAAGTAATGGATGTGATTAATAGAAATTATATTGCTTGAGCGTAGGAGACTGACAATCATTATTTTTGTTTGTTTTTTGCGCACAAAAAATGTTCTTGTCATTTCATAACATTAAGGTTGAACCACTGTAGTCAAGTGGACTATTTTAACAATGTCTTTACTACCTTTCTGGACCTTGAAAGTGGTAATTAAATAGCTGTCTATGGAGGGCCAGAAAGCTCACGGATTTCATCAAAAATATCTTAATTTGTGTTCCGAAGATGAACGAAAGTGTAGAATGACAGAATTTTCATTTTTGGCTGAACTAAAAACCTTTAAATGGTTTTTAAACATCCTTATCCTGTTAATTGCATTTTCAGATTGCCTATCTGACAAATACCATGTACTCAAGTACAAACTTGCAGGTAAACAGGTGTAAGAGTGTGTAAGGCCTCTCAGTCGGGCTGTTTCTCATCATTAGCTCTCTGACACCTGTATGACGCCGCTGTCCTCGGACACCTGCGGCACACATGAGTGCTCCTGAAAGTCGAGTCTTGTTATCAGCCTGCTGGTGTGTAACTGTAGCTAGCGCACAGAACTATGAAAAGCCCCCGCGGCCCGGGGATGTGGTTTCACCTGACCAGCCGAGCATCCAGGCACTTACCTGGACCGTGTGTTGACTGAACTCTGATGAGGACAGCATGAATGGAGCATTCTGGTGAGCTTCATGTTGTACATGCAGAGATTAGTGTGTGTTTTGATATGGGGTTGACCTGAGGATTACATAGCTGAAGTCAAAGGTCTACATCTATGCTTCATTAACCACTAGTTCCCCAACAAGTACACACATTAGGTTGATGTGACTGCTGTTAAAGCTGAAAAATGTCTCCATTTACACCAGTTTGGTAGCTTGTCACATTTTTGAGGCAGATTGTGTCTGGTGTAAAGTGAGCTTTAGAATGACATCGTCATGGAAAACCCGGAAATTGTACAATTATGATTCCCAAGCCTGACAAAAAGTAACAATGATTTACATCTTTAAAAAAATTGTCTGACTGGAGAATTGTGATTTGTGAGTGTAATCTTTCCCAAATGACTGGAAAAAGTCATGGAAAGTCATTTGTCGGAAAGTGATTTGTCAGAAAGTCTGGGAACTTTGATGACAGTATTTTCTTTTATTTATAATAAGTCTATTGTCTACATAGAGCTTTATATTTTTGACTATATATAATTTTCATATATTAATATTTAAATATATTAAATTAATATAATACTAATATAACTTGTTTTATGTTTAACATTATAGAAATTAATCATCTTTATTCATATATTATTTTTTTTATTTCACATATAGTTTAATTACAAAACAGGACAGGAATAAATATGAATTTCTTCAAATATGAAAGAATGAATGAAGTTCTAATATATTTATACACTGATCAGGCATACCATTATGAGCACTGACAGGTGAAGTGAATAACATTGATTATCTCTTCATCACGGCACCTGTTAGTGGGTGGGATATATTAGGCAGCAAGTGAACATTTTGTCCTCAAAGTTGATGTGTTATAAGCAGGAAAGATGGGCAAGCGTAAGGATTTGAACAAGTCTGACCAAATTGATGGCTAGATGACTGGGTCAGAGAATCTCCAAAACTGCAGCTCTTGTGGGGTGTTCTCGGTCTGCAGTGGTCAGTATCTATCAAAAGTGGTCCAATGAAGGAACAGTGGTGAACCGGCGACAGGGTCATGGGTGGCCAAGGCTCGTTGATGCACGTAGGGAGTGAAGGCTGGCCTGATCCAACAGACGAGCTATTGTAGCTCAAATTGCTCAAGAAGTTAATGCTGGTTCTGATAGAAAGGCGTCAGAATACACAGTGCATCACAGTTTGTTGCGTATGGGGCTGCATAGCTGCAGACCAGTCAGGGTGCCCATGCTAACCCCTGTCCACCGCCGAAAGTGCCAACAGTGGACATGTGAGCAGCAGAAGTGGACCACGGAGCAAAGGAAGAAAATGGCCTGGTCTGATGAATCACTTTTTCTTTTACATCACGTGGATGGCCGGGTGCGTGTGCGTCTCTTACCTGGGGAACACATGGCACCAGGATGCACTATGGGAAGAAGGCAAGCCAGTGGAGGCAGTGTGATGCTTTGGGCAATGTTCTGCTGGGAAACCTTGTGTCCTGCCATCCATGTGGATGTTACTTTGACACGTACCACCTACCTAAGCATTGTTGCAGACCATGTACACCCTTTCATGGAAACGGTATTCCCAGGTGGCTGTGGCCTCTTTCAGTAGGATAATGTGTCCTGCCACAAAGCAAAAATGGTTCAGGAATGGTTTGAGGAGCACAACGAGTTTGAGGTGTTGACTTGGCCTCCGAATTCCCCAGATCTCAATCCAATCGAGCATCTGTGGGATGTGCTGAACAAACAAGTCTGATCCATGGAGGCTCCACCTCACAACTTACAGGACTTGTAAGTGTCAGATACCACAGCACACCTTCAGGGGTCTAGTGGATTCCATGCCTCGACGGGTCAGGGCTGTTTTGGCAGCAAAAGGAGGACCAACACAATATTAGGAAGGTGGTCATAATGTTATGCCTGATTGGTGTATACACGCCATACATCTTTCCAGCACAGGCAATAAATAAAGTGTGAATAGAAATTAAGTAAATAAATTCAAGTCAGTTGTGTTTGTTAGGGAATTATAAAGTGTTTTCTAATCATGTAAAAGTTATGGACCTTTTTATAATGATTATGCATTTTTCTAGCCACACTCTCATAAATATTGCTTTTTTGTAGGGGAGAATATGCTTGAAATGTCAGGTTAGTGAATCCGTGTGAGTCGGTTCATTTCAAAGCATCTATCAAACCGGTTCACAAAAAAAAAAAAAAAAAAAAAAAAATCAGCCTGACTAAGAACGGTTCATAGTGAATCAGTCTGAATTTTAATTGTTTTTTAAAAGCCTCATCATTAACGTCTTTAAAAAACATGGAAATGCACTGGTCAAATGTGTAACCCATAGGAATACTTGCAAATTCTGTGTAAGAGTCTACACACTACATTTATCCCCGTATTACATTTTGTTGCTCCATTTAGAGCCCGTCTGGCCTTCCGTCGCCAGCACACGGAGACGGAGAACAGGTTTAAACTGAAGCAACAGTATCCTCACTGTCCTTTTGTCTGCTCGATAAACATGCTTATCAGCAGCCTGTGTGCAGGAATAAAGTCACCCGAGAATACACCTGAACTCCAGCTGAACCCGCTCTCCTCTCTGCTTTACTCCGATTCTCTCACTTTCATCAATTATTCTCCTTCCCAATCAGTACGGACACCGATACAAAAATATCGCTCGCTGTCCCAGACGCCGGGTCTGAGAAATGCCAACCTGTGAGGCCAAGACTATTGTCCTACTGGGGCACAGATTCTGGAAGTGGATCAGTGTCCTCTGGTGTGTGTGCATGTGTGTGGGAAATAGCAGTGTGTGTGTGTGTGTGTGTTGTAATTGATAGATGTTCTAATTTGTCTGTTGTGCTTCACCTGATGCTGACTGATAGGGCTGGTCTTGAATCTCTCCTGCAGAAAGATCCTGTACGGGACTCGGTTTCTGTGAGGAAAGAAATGACGTGTTGGAAAATGTCTGTTGTAAGTTTACCCTATGGTTTAAATAAAGTGTCGTTACTAGGGTTTTGCATATCTTTTTTGTTGTTGTTGAGGATTTATTCTGAGTCAGCAATTAATAGAATACAAAATATGTTCTGTACTGAATATCAGCATGTCCATTTAAGTAAGCTGGTCCTCCAAAGATCTCTGATGTAAAGTGACTCAAACATCTTTATGTACTGTCTGAAACCCTTACAAAAAATAACTACAGTATAACTGAAGTAATATTTTACAAGGGGTTTCTGCTTGCCGACCAACTGAAAACCAAACAGTTTAAACAAGCTAACAAACCAGCTTAGGCTGCTTCAACTTGATGTCTTTACCAGGGAAATGTGTTGTAAAGCAACAGACTACTGAGATAACGTTTCTCTCTCTCTCTCTTGGTACCTTTTCGATTTGCCATATTTCTTCATAGGTGTGACTTCCGCCCGCTACCGTCTCCTAACGGAAGTGTAGCTTCTTTTTTTGAAACCAAAACCTAACTTTCCCAGAAGGTTACAGTGAGTTTCTGTAATAACATAATGAGAACCTATACAAAACGTTCTCTAATGGTTTTAATGGTTATTTTCATAACCATAAACCACAAATTGTTAGCTGGGTTTCCCGCTTTGACTCAACATTTAGAGTTCGTTCGTTTGTTGTGCATTACTGACACCTAGCGGCAAACAACTCATATTACAGCTGCAAGACTTTTAAGGTCACCCCGTTAAGTAGCTCGAGCTGTAACTTGTAAAATAATATGCTTGTGATGGAATTTAAAGGGACAGTTCACCCCAAAAATTAAAAATCTATCATCATTTACTCGCCTTCAATTTGTTCTAAACCTGTATGAATTTCTTTCTTCTGCTGAACACAAATGAAGATATTTTGAAGAATGTTTGTAACCAAACAGTTGTTGTTGGTCCCCATTGACTTACATAGGACTTTCCCCCCAACATGGGGGGGACCAACAACAACTGTTTGGTTACAAACATTCTTCAAAATATCTTCTTTTTTTCTTCAGAAATTTATACAGGTTTGGGGCAACTTGAGGGTGTGTAAGTGATGACAGAATTTTCATTTTTGGGTGAACTATCCCTTTAAGGAAAAAATGGCATATTATAACAAACATTAGCAACACTATCAAACTTACTACACTATTGATAACAATTTATTTACACAATGGCATGAAAATGACAGTTTTGGATAGAAACAGAGCTATTACTTAGTGATGGACTGAAGGTGTCAATTTGAAGTTAAGTACTTCTAACTAAATTTTAACCATCTTTTGGAATTTTAATGTTATCAAATATGATATTTAGGAGTGAGATAAACCAACCAACACCCAAAAGCATCAGAGAATTCATCAAATCAATTGCTAATAATTGATGTTTTGTTTTCCCACCAAAAAGAATGTCTCTTCCTGGAATATGATGTCATTAAGGAACTAGTTTTGGGTAAAGGGATAGTTCACCCAAAAATGAAAATTCTGTCATCATTTACTCACCCTCAAGTTGTTCCAAACCTGTATACATTTCTTTGTTCTGCTGAACACAAAAGAAGATATTTTGATGAATGACTGGAAAAAAAATACCATGGAAGTCAATGGTGCCGCACAACTATTTGAGAAAATGATGACAATTTTATTTTTTGGGTGAACTACGGCTCGGGTTAAAAATAACAGGATTAAGGGCAACCCAACTGTAACATCAGACTTTAGTATATTACATCCAATATATTAAGAAATTTATGATGGGGGCATGAAAATGTACTGCTTTTTGACATTATGGTGCAATTGAAACAACCAGAACACAGATGTACAAGTCTCAAACATTTTATTTCTCATGAATGACATTTCAATGGTTCCCACAGCATATGACGCAGCATGCAGAGAAATGAAGAAAGAAACAAAACATTAAACCCAAAAGCGAAACGTTTTCATTCACTTTGTATGTTTCCTTTGTCCAAAAAACCACCACACCGAAAGTTATATAGATGGCTGTCTGACCCCCAGCTAAAGAAATTAAAAAACAGAACCGAAAGCAAGAAGCATCAATAAACACATTCTGTACAAAAAAATTCAACCAAACCATTAACGGAAAAGGGAAAAAAATAAAATAAAATCTAACTCCCTCTTTTTTAAAAGAGGAAAGAACAAAAAGAAGCTTCGCTGGGAGTGACGGACACCAATCCAGAATAACTCACACATTTTTATTTTTTTGTTTTCAGAATAATAATATTTATGGATAAATGTAGTGAAGAAACTCGCATTAAAATCATTTCCATATTTAAACATTTACCAAAAGTTTGGCAACGTCCATATATTTATATGTAACTGTCATTCAGATTATAATATCTCAATAGTACGATTCATATGTAAACAAGAGAATCCCCCCCCCCCCCCCCCCCCCCCCCAAAAAAAAATCAGATCTACATGCACAATAGAAAGAAAAAAAAAAATAGAGAGAAACCCTCCCGTATCATGCAAGCACATCACGAGACCTCAACGGTCTTCGGGAAAGACATACAAGCGCCGTCACCGTGCAGCAGATGCACGGGAGATTCACATTTAAAGCAAACTAGCGGAGTGGCTGAACGCTTCGAGTTTATTCATCCACGTTGACAGCGTTTAGTTTGGTCTCTCCTTTTTGAACAAATCAAATCCCATCGACCAGTCTTTGAAATGACGAAGGAAAAGAGAGAAACTGATGGTCAGTCTGGTCTGGTTTTGCCTACTTCGACGACAACATGCTGCGAACCAACTCGATTAAAGCTTAAAAAACCCGAACCCACAAAACACACATTCAGTCCTTCAATCCCTAATATACAAATATGAGCTACTAAGATCTTTACAATGCTGCCTGCAGTCAAGTTGGAAAAATTAACCTTAAATTTCCACAAACAAATATTCAAATCAGGTGTTATTGTGGAGTCAGTTTGCCACAATATGCACTGTATCCTCATATGTAACTACAATGTCGAGAGGTAAATCAAAATGACTCGTTTGCTGTGTTAAAATGGTAATAAATCCAGAATACACACACAAAAAAAGTTGAGAAAGTTTACTGATGGCACTGTGTTCCATCCTACAGTAATATGTGGTGTGATCTGATCGTCCTTTCCCACCCGACCCCTGCGATAAAACACCTTTCTTAAAAAGTAAACCATAAGTATATATGTGCACAACTTCAAATATATTTACTTTTTATCCTAGTCTACTGTATATCAGAAAGCAAGACGGTAGATGAACTCCCTGACAATATTAACACAGCACACATTTACATACACGCACACATTCTCTGTAGAAAATCCGAATCGGCCTTGCATTTTTGTGTGAGATCTGAAGCAGATATCAAACCAAAAGAGGTGGAAACAAAAAACAATAAGCTTGTTAATAAACTTTTTTTTAATCTCCCCATGACATGAAGAACATCAGATAGCGATTTCAATATTCAGCTATTGTTAAATCCCACGTATGTTTCGATTGGCACTTCATGCTTGAAGCGTGTTGCACTGAAATCAAGTGTCAAGTCATATATCGCTCACATACACATATTCCCTGTAGACCTAGATCATCTTTAAAAAAGACAGGACCAAAATAAATACAAAAAAATCCCCCCCTTCAAAAAGAAAAATAAAGAACGTACACTCATGCATACATACACACAAACACAAACACACACACACACACACACACACACACACACCCTCCTCTCTTCCTTCTCCACCACACTGAATCGCTCGGTAATCGACTGAGACATTGTCTCTTTGACTGTCCTCAAATACCCGAGAATGTGGACAGAAGAATCTCATGCTCTATAACACTTAGAATGGCAGGCGTCACAAGGCTCAGGGAGTACAGATGGGGAACAGAGGCATCATTCAGAGAAATACTTTCATTGAAAGAAAGACAGAAAAAGAAAAAGAAAAAGAAAGAGAGAGAGAGAGAGAGAGAGAGAGGAGAGAGAGAGAGAGAGAGAGAGGGAGGAGAGAGAGAGAGAGAGCGCGTGTTAGCGGAACATCTGGAGCTGATTCTCAGAAATGGAGAAGTGAAAAAGAGGGTGTTCAGTGAAGGTCCTGTTTCGTCCCTTCACACATCCACCACCATCTTTTTGTGAATGTCTAAGCCACCAACCACCTGTGGAAGAGAAGGAAAAAGATGATGGGGAAAAAATGTCAGTGCATTTCATAACCAAAGAGTGTATTAAAAAAAGTGGGAAAAAAAAAAAAAAAAAAAGTGTAATAATTCAACTATTTTAAAGCATGCTAATTAAAGCACCACTGCGAAAACTTAAAAAAAAAAAAAAAAAAAAAAAAAAAAAAAATTACAGGTAAAATATCTATAATAATTACATTCATATTAAATGTTAATTATTATATTTAGGGTTCCCACTACTTCTGACCAATAAATAAATAAATTCAGTACTTGACAAAGATTTTTTTTAAACCATAATAGAGATAGAAACTGCTTATTATTGGTTTCAAATTTATTTTATACAGGGTTCCCGCATTTATGGAAAACTTGGCAATGCTAAAGTTAAAATGTCCCTTTTGTTTTATTTTCAGCCTATTTTAATTACATTAATATTAAATGTTAAAGGATTAGTTCACTTTAAAATGAAAATGACCCCAAGCTTTAGTCACCCTCAAGCCATCCTAGGTGTATATGACTTTCTTCTTTCTGATGAACACAATCAGAGTTATATTAATAAATATCCTGATGCATCTGAGCTTTATAATGGCGGTGAACGGGACCAACAAGTATGAAGCTCAAGAAAGTGCTTCCATCCATCATAAACATATTCCACACCGCTCCGGGGGGTTATAAAGGCCTTCTGAACTAAACAATGCATTTGTGTAAGAAAAATATCCATATTTAACAAGTTATAAAGTAAAATATCTAGCTTCCACCAGACCGCCTTCCATATTCAACTTACGGAAAAAGCATAACTGGAGTCGCGGCGTAAGCGGTTTGAACTGCGAGAGTTTTACACTTTCTTTGTAAGTTGAATACGGAAGGCGGTCTGGCGGAAGCTAGATATTTTACTTCATAACTTGTTAAATATGGATTTTTTTTTTTTTTTTACACAAACCCATTGCTTCGCTTCAGAAGGCCTGAATAACCCCCCGGAGCCATGTGGAGTATGTTTATGATGGATGGAGGCAGTTTCATGAGCTTCATACTTATTGGTCCCGTTCACTGCCATTATAAAGCTCAGATGCGTCAGGATATTTATTAATATAACTCTGATTGTGTTCATCAGAAAAAGAAAGTCATATACACCTAGGATGGCTTGAGGGTGAGTAAAGCTTGGGCTAATTTTCATTTTAAATCCTATAATGGTTATATTTTGGATTATAACCAATAAATCAATAAAATCAGTCATTGATGAGTACTCATTTAACAGAGATAGAAACCAGCAAATGGCATTTGTAGATGAAAATGTTTGCTGTGTCACTGAATCCCTACATTAGAAACCAAACCCAAAATGAAACGACCCATGTCAGACTCACAGCGCAGAACTCCTCGAAGGATATCCTCCCGTCCCCGTCCTTGTCTGCGTTGATGATGGTTTTGTCGACGATCTGCTGTAGCTGGGTGTCCTTCAGGTTATTCCCTACCATCATCTTCAGCACCTGGAAAAGCTCGCCATTGGATATGTAGCCGTCCTTATCCATGTCATAAATCCTGAATGCAACTGCAGAAACAAATGAACAATCAAAAAAAAAAAAGCAATTCCAAGAGGGCTAATAAAAAGAAAAGGTGATGAAGCAGAGCAGTACAGACTAGTTTTATGGCTTTTTTGTTGTTGTTTATTTTGGTTTAAATCATATTTTTTTAGGTGTACCAAACTCTTAAACTGTCTAGTTTAACCCTTTAAAGCCTGATATATGAAATAATAGCCATACCCGCTTCGCAAATGACAACGTAAATATTCTTCCACCCATTACATCAAATATAAGTGGTTCACACACCCACATGCAGGATTGTATCATGCTTTTATGGCTCATATAGTATGATATATGAGTATATGGAGCTTAACTCAAGAGGGAAAAAAATTATAATTACGATTTACTTATATTCAGAGGCACAAACTGAGCAAAAGTATGAAATTTGGTGCCATTGCACCAAGATGAAATTCTGATATCTTGTAATGTAAATCAATATGATCTTTATAAAAGTATAGCAGCTGTATATAAATATAAGTTGTCACTATTTCTTCCAATAATATGTCTTAGTAAGATAATATTTAAATGCTTAGTTTTATTGTGGGGGGCAAAACATATAATGCATATAATACAACGATGATTGAAAGATGCACAAATAAACATTCGTCAAAAGCTTGATGTATCGATACTCACATTTTCACATGAATTCTCTAAAAATTTATGTATGGATAATCAAGTAAACCTAAGTTGCTTCGGTACAATAAGTGTTCATCTTGAAATATTAATAATATAAAAGTGATTTATGTTTAGTTATGTTTATTTCAGAGCAAAATGACACGTATACCACAACCTGAAGATGGACGTTTTTAGAATGACACTAAAAAGCCTTTTACTTGCTGAAAAAGTATAAACTATCAAACAGACTACATAAGGCATGAACTAGATTGTGTTTTTCAGCAATGTTTTGATCATGTTTGATAATTTAGAGAGAAATTTTGCATATCAAATATGATACAAGTAGGCTTCATAGGGTTAACAAGGAAAAGTGCTGGTGAGATTCAAAACTGAAAGAGACTCACAGCGGAGCTTCTGCTCCTTGTCGCCCTTGACGCTGAACTGAGAGACGCCTTCAATGAACTCTGCAAGAGAAAAAGAGACCTCCTTTACCATCCTTTTCCAGACCAAGTTATATTGATGCATCTGAAATCTTCAAGTACACTATGCTTCCAAGAAAGTGCACTGGATATCTCAATACAAACATTTCAACAACTGGTCAGAAAACGCACATATAATATTACATTTTCTAGGCCACAAAGAAACAATTTAGGCTTTGGTTCTGCATAAAGGCAGATATGAATGGTTAAATATAGGCAAGGATCACAAGACCAATCACAACTTTTTGTCACTTTGCAATGACATCACTATCATGATGACACTTAAAAAAAAAAGACCCATTCAAAGCAATGTATAACTGCACGTTTACTAACCTTTAAAGTCCACTTCTCCATTGCCATCTGTGTCGAATATATCGATGACTCGCTGCACCAGCGGGTTCTGCTGCAACTCGGGTAGAGACATAAACTCCTCCACGCTGAGAGAGCCCGAGTTATCCAGGTCGAGTTTCTTAAATCGCTTTCCTAGTCTTTTAATCTCATCAGCGTCAACTGAAATAGAGAGAGAGAGAAAAAGAGAGAGAGAGAGAGAGAGAGATGGAGAAAAGAGTGTGAACAAGTATTTCAATAGTTCCAACAGAAACGCAACACAAAACACAAACTAAATTATACATCTTTTTCTCATTCTCTTAGCTCTCCCTCCGCTACAGCCATCAATAATAGATCTTAAACCTCAATCTCAAATGGATTGCACAAGTCTTAAAACACACACACACACACACACACACACACACAGAGGGAGGAAAAACTCCATATCCAAGGCTCTCACACACACTTCCATCCATCTTTGGCTCCCATCAGATAGCCAGAAGGAACCGTACCCAGTTTCTCCCGCCTGGCAGTCATAGTCATCTCTCAGAGGACCGCCGTTCAGCTACGGCTCAAGTGTTGTGCTGCGTGCCGTGGACTGCTGAATGACCTAATCTCATTCACACAGCCACGTGGTACACACCTCCAGTAATCAGCTGTCAGACTGTTTGCTGTTAGCGCTTTGCGGTTAATCGACACAATGCGATTCAGTCCCCCAGTGTCAGGGATGATATTCTGAGGCCCCAATACAAATGTAACAAACAACTAAAGGCAGGAATACACTACACAACTTTATCGTACAGAGAAAAACTGGGCATCATACACTTAACGACTGAGGATCACACACTACCAGACTTTCAAATCGTTTCGACAAACTCACACAGAAACATGTGCTTCGCTGCTAGGAGACGCATGACGGATGAATAAAACATGGATGTGCAGGAAATTAGTTGCAAAAGAAAAAACGAGCTGAGCGCATGTGGTCTTAGGTGGGTAGACAAGGTCAGTATGGACACTTTGAAACAGCATCGGTTTTAGTAGCGACACGTCATACACTTCGATATTTCGGTGTGTTCGCCAAAGTGTTTTTTTTCCCAGAGGCTTGCATATTTTTCCAATTGTTTTCAATCAGAGAACCGTGTTTTTAAAACGCCAGCAGCGTGACGAGGCGTCTATTTCTATCTGAGCGCTCTGCGTTTTTTTACAGGTCACCGAGAGTTGGAGAATGTTCTACTTTGGGTAAAACGCAGCGCTCATCACTGTCACTTTTTACCCAGTCGTCCAATCACAGTGGAGGAGGGGCGGGACAAATACCACACGACCAATCGCCACATTATTCAATGATAACTAACGACAACAAGCACATCTCTTTATCCAAAAACTAGTGCCAGAGTAAGTATGGTACATTGTGTTGACATTTTTTTATATTCAGAAACAAACTATTTGTGAAATCTGTGCCCATCATACACTACACAATTTTCTGTGAAATCTGCTAACTCCGACTGGCCAAAATCTGCAGACTGGTGTAGACTTTCAGCAACTATTGTCAACTGATCCAGACTGCAAATTGGGGCAAAAATCTGAGGAAAAGTTGTGTAGTGTATTCCAGCCTTAACATAGACTTTTTAAAGAAAACAACACAATTATTAATAAATAGTGTGGTCAAGTTTACCATTTAAGCCTGGACATTGACATTTTAATTTATATTTATATAGTTTCACAGAAAAACATGGATAAAATGATTAATTTAAATTTCTCATTGGAATTTGTATATGCATTTCAAAATAACAAACAAAAGTTACAAAAATTTTAAAAAAGTTAGAAATGTACAAAATATGAAATATGTGAAAAGTCTGGCATGATAAATTGTGTAAATGAGTGCAATTGTGTTAATATATTCAATGAAATACAAGTATACAAGTATACCACAAAATTTACATTTCTTTACATGAGAAAAATAAAATAACATTAATCCTTAATTTGAAGTTTTCAGCCATTTTAAATATAATTAATATAATTTTAATCATTTAAACTTAAATCATGTAAATATCCCTGACACACCAGATAAATTAGGTATTGCATATTCAGCTTTTGCAGACAAAAGCAAATATCTGGGTTCAATAACATTCAGTATTTAAGTACATATTATTTAAGTTACATCATAGCCATGTAAATAAAAAAAGCAGCCTGAGACCCTGTGACTACTAAAGCGGATGAAAAGAAAGAGCTCTGAGTTACTGCTGCTGCACATCCAATTATTCTCCGAGGTACAAGAGAGGTAAAGGGACGTATGCTGATTTCTGATGTGCTATTTTGAGTTTGTGGACACTTCCCAGATTACCCTACAGCAGATGATATAACCGCTCATTCTTCATATCTATTAATATGCCATGGATTAACTCTGATACAGCTAGTGCCAATGTGTGTCAATAAACCAGGTGACTGTATTGCACCATCATGCATCTGTCGTGCACCGACAAAGGATGCCAATGTGTTATAGTTCATACACTGAAAGTGCTGAATGGGGCCATTTTGGATCAGATTTGCAGTACCTAAAGGTGCTTTCAAGGAATTAAAAGAATAAAAATTACAGATGTATCTGCCAATAATCAGCCGATAAAGTTATCAGCAGATATCCTTCTGAATAATCGGTATCGGCAGAGAAATTTAGAATCGATGCACCTCTAATAAAAATAAGAGTTAAAGTATTAACACTATTCACTACGAACTCTTTGGCGTCAACAAGGGCTGTTGCATCACTGAGCCACAGCATTCAAACAATGTCGAGATGGGGAAATATTTATAGCAGTCAGGCTGATCCTCTATGGTCTCTCACACTCACCCACTGTAATGACTGATAAGGGCCTCTCAGAAAAACCCCCTAGCAACAAGGACAGCGGAGGGAGAGCAGTGGTGCACACGCTCATTAGTGCATGATGGTTCAGAGAAATGTGTCAACTTCTGCTATATCATTTGTACTGCAGATTTTTGCTTTAATTAGCATTCCACTTTTAATATGTGTCTAACGACATAGATTATGTTCCACTGCACTACAACTAGATGTTTTTAAATGCAATAAATGAAAATGAAATAAATGAAATGAAGAATGTGTCTTAGAAACATGTCTGTTTGGAATCAGGTGAATCTAAAACCAGGAATATTCTGGGTTCAGTATACAGCATGTGACAATTACCACAAAAATATCATTTTCACTTGTTCTTTCTTTTCTTTAAAAGCAAAAAAATAAAGAAAGAAAAAGAAGCAAAGACGTGACACACTTTCAATGGAAGTGAATTGGGTCAATTGGTAAAAGTTAAAATACTCGTTGTTTCAACAGTATAGCCACATGATTTAACAATACGTGTTAACAATATTTTAGTGTGAAAAAAATGCATACTAACCACATTTACATGTGTAAACTCCAATTATACAACTTCGCCACCATGTCAATGTAACAATAAACCCTAAAAATACTGTATATAAAAATACAGAATAATTAATGCAAGTGCTTTTACAAAATTGTAAGCTTCACATTCTGCTTTTAAAGGGGCTCTATGTAAGAATGACAGCTAGTGGTTGAAATGGGTACTGCAGTTCAAATTCAAAATATTGTTCGCCCCGCCCCCTCCTCCTCAGGATTGACGCTCTTGCGGATTGCCAGTTTGAAGACACGCGACATTGAAAGGCGAGGTGTCTTACACACTGCAAGATAATTCGTTGATTTATTGATTTACGATGAGATGATGTTGATATCGCATTTTAATATGCTCCCATTCGTAGAGATTTTTAGATGGATGCTGAGGTTTTTTCGGTCGGGTAGAATCTGCGATCTCTGACCCAGTTTGTTCACTGGCTTCCATGGCTGCAATTCGCTGCATGTGTTTTCCACCAACTGGCAACCCGGGGTGGAGAAATACTATTGGGTAAATTAGCAACGTGTCATGTTGCACAGACCGAAACAAAAACAGAAATTCTGACACGGAACGCTAATTTTAAAGTAAAATAACTGGCTGTAGCAATGGTTTTCAGAGAAACGAATATGTGAACTGAGCATGTTTAATAAATATCTGCAAACATATTATGGTATTTTTATGCTTTAGTACAGTCAAAAACTTACATAGAGCCCCTTTAAATCCTCCAAAACTTGATTTCAACCATGATTTTTGCTTTTTTTAAGAAAACGATGGGTGTGTCAAAATTATATTTTTGTGGCATTCAAAATTATGCCACCAAGGCTGTCAATTGATATCAACTTTTATTTAACCTGGAATAATATGACTTTAATTTTGAAGTACTTCCTTAGCAAATTTTGAAAACATGTCGTGTCCACATCCCTCTTAACTATAATGCCTTTTCATGATCCAACAAAACAGTGTAGTGGTGTAATGAAGGGGCTGTTGACCAGAACCGTGTTTTCTCTTGTATGTCAAATAAACAGTCTGTGTTTGCCAGATGCATCTCATCTACAAAAATAATTTGGGATGATGTCATAAGTGTTGTGTTACCACAGCTGCTAATTGGAGAGGCCTTATGATGTCCTTGTGGTTGCCAAGCACCCATCTGACCAACAGGTGGCTCAGTTTCACAGCAGCACACTCATTATCACAGTTACAGTTCTGCACAATTAATTACTGTTAAGCATAATCTCCTGAGAATTCTGCAGTGTTTCACCCCTCACTTTGACCTTTGACCCCCCCACTGCTTTCATCATTACTGTGTTAAACGAACGCTTATGAGGAAGAATAAAAATCACTGGATTTGCCAGTTTAGTGCCATCAAATGTTTGAAAGAGTTTTGTTCACAGGACACATACTTGTAGCTTATTCTCTGCTGTATGCTGTAAAACCTTAATCTTAATCCCATGGTCTTCCTTATGTGGTTGCTGTGAAGTTGCCATAGCAACTTAAACCATGGAACCCGGTGCTGTGCCCAGGGAATTCTGGGTAATGTAGTTACACTGAAAAAACATTTGGTGTAGGAATTACTTTGAAACAATTTTGTCATTTAAAAATTGCTAGAAAATTTCCCTAATAATTACAAAGAAATGGCAAGTACCCAAATTGAAATTTTTTTTTTTTTTTTAAGTAGAAAGTGAAATATTTTCTTGTAAAATGTACTCTAATGATCTTTGTTTTATTTTTATTTACAAAATGCAGAAATTTCTGCATATCCTTTAAAAAAATTGTGCAAAGTTTATCAAGTAATAGTTACATTAGAATAATTTCTTAAAGGGATAGTTCACCCAACAACGACAATTCTGTCGTTATTTACTCACCCTCATGTCTTTCCAAACCTGTATGACTTTTTTTCTTCTGCTGAACACAAAAGAAGAATCCCTTTTACTTTCACTGATTGAACAAAACACCAAGACATCATCTTTCAGTTCGGAACAACATGAGGTTGAGTAAATGATGACAGAATATTAATTTTGGGGCGAACTGTCCCTTTAAATAAGTGGAAACAGTTGGTTCTGACAGAAGTTTGTAGAATTTTTGGCCAAGCACCGGCCAGCACTTTCATAGTAAAACAGGGCTATCAAAGGTCCAAAAGCACCCCTGAATGTGTTTGTCAATAATCATAAACCACACAAAAAAGAAACCTATTAAAAATGGACCATCACCTCATGATCTTTTACTCACCCCCACAAACTCTAAAAATAAACAGACTCGTGCTTCCTGCAGCCCCACACTAACCTTTACCAACTGGAGGCATTTATAGCCCACATTTCCACAGCGGCACCCTTACGCCACCCTGTCTAGTCTGGTGGTTGCATTAGCACTGGCCCTCCTCCAAACCTGGAGAGCCCCACTGATCCAGGGAAAGCCCTCTCCCTCATGTCTTGATCTTCCAGCTGATCCCAAAGCAACAGGCACAGGTGTTTAAAGGACCAAACTAGACTACGCTGACTGCTGCTTATTCAGATCACCCACGACGAGCAACATGTAGGTGACTGAGGCTACGTTCACACTGCGAGCCTTAATGCTCAGTTCTGATTTTTTTTGTATAGCTGTTCTCATTGTTGTTTTAAATGCAGCCAATATCACATTCCCGTGTGAACAGATCATGGTCCTGGACCGACCCGCATACGCAAAAGAACGATAAAAAGATGTCACGCTGTTATAAAGAAGTAAACACAGAGGACATTAAACTGATTACGTGTTTATTTATTGTGTGATCTGCTGCAGAACGCAGTGAATTTATGCACAGGCAATATTAAAAACAAAGACGAGGATGCAAAAAAAAAAAAGAGAGCAGAGTTTTTAAACATTTGATGTTTTGCTTGTACAGCTGTCACTGTAATACTTACACAATACAATACTTTTCACTGACTACCTTTACAACGGTCTTGATAACTCTGGGTATGTAAAATCTTAGCCATTAGCGCAGAATTTTGACGAATGTTGATCTAGAGTGATGTTAAAGTCGCATGAAATCTGATATGACTGTTCAGCAGGAGCGGTTCTAGGATTTGATCTTCAGGGGGCTTAGCCCTCAGTAAGAATCTGTAGCAAGAGACCATCGCCTAAATGCTACCTCTTTAAATTGGAACCACTATATTACTATATAGTAAGTCAAAAATAGCCTACCAGTATTTAAATTGGTACTAAGTCAATACAAAATATTTTAAATGATATAATTATGATACCAGTCTTTCTGCAGTACACTTCAAATCAGTAGACATGTAGGCTACTGTTTGACTAAACAGAAAATTGTCATCATATCATTATTATTAACAAGTATCACTATTAACTAGTATAATGCAATATTCTTTCTTGTGTGAAGGAAACCAAACGGCAAACCTCATTCAACCACTGCCAAGGGGCCCTGTCAAGATGGCCGCCATGTGGACTGACTTGCCTTAAAGGGATTTTAAGCCATCAATATGCATCAGACGAGCTCTTGACACTTTCCAAACCCCGTCATCTCCTAATTACATGATCACCATGTTCTATATGTTGATGTTGAACACATGTTTTTGACTGTTAAAAAGTTCTGAAACCAATCCAGACATGGACAGGTGGTGTTTAAGGCATCATTTTAGATCTAGTGCTCGACCTGCATAAACTATGACTGGATTACCCTATTTACAAGAATAAAAAGTATGGAAAAGTACTAGAATATAGTACCCAATCTACTTACAGTGTGAGCACATCTCCAAGGGATAACTCGCCTCATTTCCCTGTAGAGAGAGAACAAGAGTCTGAATCAGCATGACAATATACTTAAAATGTTAACCAAGGGGAGTGAATTTTTTAATGTTGTTGATACTGATTGAGTAAAAAAACAAAACAACTTATAACTATATAATGGTTTGATCTCATCAAATACCTCAACCAAGCATAATATATGTCTTTTAGGCTACTATTTACTATAATGAAAACTTTTTGTGTGTGTGTTGATGTAGTAAATGTTCCTATGTTCTCACTACATGACACATAGCTGTCACCAGAGTCACAAGGCGAAAGGGTCCTCAGAGTCACCACTATGGCACTTAACATGTCTTAGTTAGCTAATCAGATTTGCAGAGTGAGTTACCAGTGCTATGGAGGAGGCTATCGGTCTCAGAGAACAGACAGCGAATGAAACTGGATTTTGCTGTGTGATTTTGCACATAGTCCGCGTACACACTGTAAAGAATTTCAGGAGTGGCAACCGCATTTAAATACGGGGTTAAATCACCTAAATTATTGTTATGTGAATGTACGTAACAGAACTAGCAACATTCTGCCATCTTGGATGTTTAGTATTCGTCATTTTTGACCAAAGTAATATCACAGCAACCAAAGACTCTTTATATTTGGCCACTTTAACTAAAACACCATCGTGTTTTGTTTATGTTTGGAAGACTGATTCACAGAGCACCCACCTGTAGTGTTGCCATATCTACTTATTATAAGTGACACTTATTAAACTTGGTGCTTGTATCATAAAGCGATCCAAATTATGGAGTTAAAGTAGGCAGGTGAAAGGTCACAATATTTTAGTATATTATGGCTTATTTTAAAGATAAAGTGTGTGGATTTAAGTTTATTATGAGCTTGTTCTTATTTGTTTTTTGTTTTTTTTCTAGAATATTCTGGCAAGTCAAGATGTACCTCATTCCCTGTGATTTCTAGCACCGCGCATACAGAACAGAGACACAACTCTGATACGGATTTAACTACGTAATTTCGGTTCTGTACACACTGCATAGAATTTCTGTAAATGTGGTCATCACTACCTGAATTTTTCAGGAGTTCATTTGGTTGTAGAATGCGGTTTTCACTGCCATAAATTACTAAACAGTGTTAAAGCACTAAAAGGTGACATATTCAACATATATTCAAAAGCATACTGAAAGGGAAATTACAACATCATTTATTGATGACTTGGTTGACTTTACTCATAGCAACACCAGTATCTAAATTCCTGTGATGTCAAAGTTGAATTTTCAGCATCATTATTCCAGTCTTCAGTGTCACATGATCCTTCAGAAATCATTCTAATTTGATTATTTGCTGCTCAAGAGACATATCTTATTATGAATGTTAAAAAACAGTTTCATATTTATTTTTCTGAATAGCATGAAAAAAAAAAATCAGCAGCCTAAAGAACAACTAACTAATAAACTAGACTAACTAATGTAAACTTCAAACATTATTAAAGACAAGTATATGGTCAGTAATACAAAAAGAACAAATAATCAAATTAGCAATAGAAATAAATACAACTGAACAATGTTCAGAAATTGAAATCAAATGTAAAATAACTGCATAGTTTAATTTTTATAAATAAAATATAGATTAGTCTTTATTAAAGTTATAAAAATTATTCAGTCAAAATCAGTGAGTGATTTTCTTTTTCTTTTGTTCTTTGATTAACAGTAATGACAGACGGCAGCAGGTTTATTAGGCTGCTGTCACTTTAAGAGCTAATGCACTGATCCAATATACCGTTTCTCATGCATTTTCTTCCTCAACTGTTTACGTACACTCAAGACACTTTTACGAGGATATTTTTACATAATTTAGTGTGTATTTGTCCGTTCAAGCGCAAGACGTGAAATTCTTATTCAACTCAATTCAATATTTGTGCACTATATGAGAGGCGGCTTTTTGTGCTGAATTGAGTTCTCTTTCGCCTCTTCTTGGGCTTGAATAGTTTAAAACCACATGAAAATGCACACACAGGAATCGATAAGTTGAATCAAAATTTTAATTTTATTTTAATTATCTGATTCCTGACTTAAATATTCGATTCCAGAATTAAAATCAATTTTTGATTCCCAACCCTATTTATTTGGGTATTATAATTTCACTTTACCTTTTTCATTACTCTACTATAAAAGGCCACTTGTAACCATGCAAATGTATCAACCACAATAATAAATGGTATTGCACAATCTCTACAGACTGACACATCATACAGAGTCATACCACCAAGGCGTTGCTTATTTCTTGTTATATATTAGAGTGGAAATACACATTGCAATAAGCCAGGCAAGAAATCAGGCCACCCCATCACCATCCAGTTTCAGTACACTGGGACACGGGGAAGTAGCAGGAGACAGAGAGAGAGAAGAAAACATGCCACGATAGAGTAGGATAGACAAACATTAGTAGAGAAAGAGAGGAGAAAGCATAAAAGGTGACAGCAGTGCTTTTATCCCTACATGCAATGAAATTTAAAATGTTATAAAAGATTTCTATTTCAAATAATGCTGTTCTTTTGAACTTCCTATTCAAAGAATCCTGAAAAACATTATCACGATTTCCACAAAAATATTAAGCTGTACAACTATTTTCAACATCGATAATAATAAGAAATGTTTCTTTAGCACCAAATAAAGAATAAATTACATTTAAAAAAAAAAATTAGTTAAATAGCAATAATATTCCAGAATATTACAGTTTTGCTGTATTTTAGATCAAGTAAATGCAGCCTTGGTGAGCAGAAGAGACATCTCATTTAGGGTTTCAGGGAAGAAAAATAGTATGGCATTGGGATGAGTAAAATGATACAAATTCATTTTTAAATGAACTATGGATGAGACAGCCGAAGGGCAGGACTTCTGCAAAAAGCAGTCAGTAGGTGTGACATCCCAGACAAAAATCAAGTTGTTTCTAGTCATTGAGTGGGCTGGTGCCTTCAGGAGCGGTGTGCTTAAGGCCTGTTATGACTTGCAGGAAGAAACCAAAGCTACCACAACCCAATATAGAGAGTAGGACAGATAAACTGGGGCATCACTGTGCCTAGAAGGTTCTACAGCAACTTCCAGAATATCTAGAGCTCCCCATTAAATGTGTATCACACAGTTTTTAAAGCTTACAAAGTCAAGTTCCTGTGCGGCTATGTGATACAGCCATTTCATGGGAATAAGATAAGAGAAACTGAATGAAAACAGTAAAAAGGAGAAGTGTTACCATTTTAGTTCTTATATAAAAATTCAAGCACACTTTGTTGCTGATAAAACATTGGGTTGTGTGTACGTGTGTGTGTTTGTGTGTGTGTGTGTGTGTGTGTGTGTGTGTGTGTGTGTGTGTGTGTTTGCACATATGGTGTGAAAGTAGATTAAACCCGTGTGGGACGGGTCACATCAGTTACCGTGCGGTCAAACACAGTGACTTCTCTAGTTTACTGTATTCAAATAGAGCCGTTTCAGTAATTCTCTCACTCCAAAATTAGTCAGTATGCTCACGTGCACTACAGACAGACAGACAGTGTTTTGCCACAGCTAGTAGGTTAGCTAAGGTTGAGCGCCCTGTGCTATTTTGACTTTAGTGGTAGAGCGACAGCAAATTAACTTAAAGTGGATTGAGGGTTTAGGATTACTTCATCTGGTTATATGGTCTCAAACGTGAGCAAGTCACCAGGCAAGAAAAGACACCTCAAAGCAAAGCAAACGCTGGTGGAAACTTTCATACAGGGAATGAATGCTCGGCTGAAATGTAACAAAACTTTCAACTGGGCTACATTCTAACCTTTATGACATCACCACATTCCCAATCATTTTAAATGTCCAAATCAGGAAGTTCCTTCAGTAGACGCATCTATTGGGAACACATCAAGATCATCTGAGTCAACCGGCATCTGTACAGATATCTTTACTTTCATGACCAAAAGGGAAACATATGTGATTTGTGCTTTATTTTAGAAGAAATACTTTAATAACTGCTTGAAGCATTTATTTGGTATTTTTAAAGGGAAAGGGCAGATGAAAAGTAATTATATAAATATGCAAATCACACCTGTAATTTTAAAGTCAGCCTAAAATGAAAATTCACCCTATCTATGTTCTAAATGCATGTTATACATCTTATTGTGAACAATATGTAATTTGAGCATGTTTCATGTTTTTAAAAATGTTTTGACCTCGTAATGTTTAATTTATGTCAACTGGATCTTCTGGTGAAAACACAAGACTTCTCTCTGGTGACGTAAGCAGGACTTCTTCAATTATTTAGTGCACTTAAAGGATTAGTTCACTTCAGAATTTAATTTTCCTAATAATTTACTCACCCACATGTCATCAAAGATGTTTATGTCTTTCTTTCTTTCTTCAGTCGAAAAGAAATTAAGGTTTCTGAGGAAAACATTCCAGGAATTTTCTCCATATAGTGGACTTCACTGGGGTTCAACGGGTTGAAGGTCCAAACTGCAGTTTCAGTGCAGCTTCAAAGGACTCTACACGATCCCAGAAGAGGAATAAGGGTCTTATCTAGTGAAATGATAAGTCATTTTCTAAAAAATAAATAAATAAAAATGTATATACTTTTTAACCACAAATGCTCATCTTGCACTAGCTCTCTGATCCGCCACGTATTACGTAATCACGTTGGAAAGGTCACTCGTCACGCGGAGGCGGAAGTATCGATCCAGCGTCTACAAAGCGAATATGCAAAGACTAAATCAAACAGCCTTTACAAAAAAGGTAAAACAACGACGTTGGACGATTTTAAAGTTGGAGGAGAAAATGAGATGGAGTTTTTCACCCTACCACGGTACTTCCACCTACGTCACACGTGACCTTTCCAACGTGATTAAGTAATGAGTGGCGCATCGCAGAGCAGTGCAAGCTTGTAGTTAAAAAGTATATATGGATTTTTTTTTTTTTTTTTTTTTTTTTTTTTAGAAAACGACCGATCGATCACTAGACAAGACCCTTATTCCTCGTCTGGGATCACGCAGAGCCCTTTGAAGCTGCAGTTTGGACCTTCAACCCGTTGGTAGCTGTTGAAGTCCACTATATGGGGAAAAATCCTGGAATGTTTTCCTCAAAAACATTAATTTCTTTTCTACTGAAGAAAGAAAGACATAACCATCTTGGATGAATTTTAATTCTGAATTGAACTAATCCTTTAAACCTTAAAACAAGCTCATGTTCATCTACGGCCCTGTCCCAAATGCAACCCTAAGCCCTCGCGATCTTCCTCCTATGGAGTGGCGTTACTTTTGTGAAGTAACGCCACTTTGACTGTCAGGTAGAAGTCTGCTTCCAGAGCTTGCGGGTTTACGATCTCTGCAAAAGTCTGCGAATATCGGCCGCAAAGTGGGTGCTCGCAAGCACCCTCCTGAAACCTAAAATGACAATTGGGACACCCTACGGTCTTCTGGACTTAACAGGCACGTGGCGGCCATTGTAAGTCCACAAGACCGCAAGTGCACATGAAGTGTGCCATTTGGGACAGGGCCTGCATCTAAACATCCAATCAACAACCACTTCATAAAACAAAGAACCAAGTCCCACCTTACATTTGTTTTCAATAATCCGCTACACTCAGATGTACGCCACAAAACGGAAGAAAAGATCTGTCGCTACTTCGGCTTCATTGTGACTTTAAAATGATGAATCAGTGCTACATGATCAATTCTACCGATTAAGGGATTCATCCTAAAGAGACAGCAACAACAAATACAATCCAAATTTAGCTAATATAGTACAAGCCACTGTTAATTGGCCATTATTTCAGAATATAAAAACTTTAGCATGAAGTTAGTCAATGTGATTTACTCTTAGATAGGTTTTTATACAGTTTTATAGTGTAACACATTTTATCATGCCAAAATCTATTCAACTCATTTTCCACCTAAATCAGCATTGGAAATGTGAAAAACAACTGATTTTGTCTGGGACAGATCTTAAGGTACTACAAAAGACATGTTTGGGCCTTGAGTACCTAGACACAGGATAAAAATGAAAATGAATTTGGAGTTGGTAGTGTCTGGGACTAGGCTAATTCTGGGTCTGTGAAGCTAGTCCTTGGAGCATGTAATGCTACGCTATGCATCCCAAGTATGCATACTTTTCTATTCTTTGAATCGAGTGTCTTCTTTTAGGGTCATTTGCATTTATACACAGATACGCAGACTGAGATTCTCTCATTGGCCGATAGCAGCATCTGATTAAAACAAGTGGCAAGTGTTCATTCCAACTAGGGACATTTTTAAACCTTTACATTGTGTCTCTTCATTAATTATACATACATATGCATTGTACTGGCCACCCTGCTCATGACAGCAATTCAGTGTAAACTGAGGGTAAATTCAATGCCTATACCACACAAATTGGTACACAAACAACAGGTTCAGGGTTCCCACACCTTCTGACAAATAAATTTCCACTATTTGACCAGTCATAAATGTTTACTAGATAACAATTTAAAAGAAATTATTTTTTGGTAGGTCAAAAAAGACCCAAAAATGGGTTTAAAATCTGTTCCGATAGGGTCACGGACAACAAAAATGCCAACAAAATAAAACACAACTAACCACATAATCATTTATAGTTAGGATGGAAAAATAAATATCAACTTCCCATATCTTTTGTTTACCTGAATGGCAGTACATTCAATCAAAATCTTATTTTGGCACAAATTCATCTATCATTTGGTAATATGGCTAATGCTAATATGACTTTAAGGATCAGAAGGATATGTCAATGTTTTGCATAACTGAGGGAACCCTGTAAGTTGCCACTTTCTTCAGCTTACTGTATATTGGCAGATATGGACTGAACTGTATCAACAAAAATGATCTCAATCAACTCATTAACCATCATAACAGCATACACAAGACTAAATATTACAGTGGGGCCATGTCAACATGATTCATCAACAATGTTTCTAATAAACACTATCCATTTGTCCAAATCCACTCTCAGACCATGATGTAAAAATCTAAAAACATTCATGTCACTTCACAATTTTTATAATAACCAAATATTAAGTTTTTGAAGAAACACAGTTGTAATCTAAAATGCTTGGTGTGGCAGTAAAGACAGCAGTGATTGTTTTGTTATAATAACAATAGAAATGCACATACTAATATCAGAGGCGAAAATGTTTTTTACGCTCTTATAAAAAAGTGCAAGGCTTCCCTAATTTTAGGACTTTTTATAAAATTATTATACAGGGTAAGTTGAAAAGTCTGGGTGTGCGGATGAGCCCTAAAAGAGAGGTTCTAGCGAATTTAAAGGAAAAGTTCAGCCAAAAAATTAACCAAACAGTTGTGAGGCACCATTGACTTCCATAGTAAAAATATCTTATTTTTGTGTTCAGAAGAAGAAACAAATTCATACAGGTTTGGAACAACTTGAGAGTGAATAAATGACAGAATTTTCATTTTTGAGTGAACTATCCCTTTAATACTCTCAAAAAAGAGGAAAAATGCCAAATTTATTATAATCTATACTTTAAAAATTACTGTTTTATAAAAAAGCATATATTTAAAGTCATGCCGGGGGTAGAAAAGTTACCTAAATATAGGAATCCCCATCTTATAATTAATGGCCCAGCAAAGTCAACATTTTCTGGAGAATCAACCAGTCGATTCAAGTTGTCAACGGATCTATTTTACACGCAAACCAGCTCTCGATCAGTTTGACAGCCGCATCGATTGAGCAGCAGCTACTAGCAGCCATACAGGGTTTCTCTTTCCCTGCCGCGCCATTACATTTGATCACTGGTCGGGTCAAATACAGCATTTACACTGGAATCTATAAGATAGCGACGTGTTTTGTTTCTCAGCTCATAGCGTACAGAGCCTGAACGTGGGCCACACTGACAGCAATGGCTCTGTTTTATCAACAACGGCTTTGATCACGACACCGCGAGCGCATTTCCAGCCCGTCACGGCACCAGAAAAGCGTGTTAAACGCGCGATGGATCCGAAGCGCAACAGTATAGGAAGTATCTGCTATCTCGGGTATATTTGCAGCGGTTTAGCAAGAGCTGTTAGGGATCCTTACCATTCTGTCGCCGGGGTTGTCTTCGCCTTGTGCAGGATCTCACGGAACTGAGCGGTCTCTGTCGGTGACGGTTATTTTTCGGAGCGAGGAAGTCGCAGTAGCGCGTCGCTCGGATTTTGTTCTCGGTGTTTCAGTCGACGGATTCACTGCAGTGGCTTCGGTAGGTCCGCAGCGGAGGGGGAAGAGGCAGTGGGTTGAGTTGGTGGTGGTGGTGGAGAGAGAAAGAGGGAGGGAGCAAGACTGAACGGTGTGGAGGGGGGGAGGTGCATTAGAGCAGCACATCCGGGTACTTCTGCCTTATTTTCTCTCACTGAATATACACGAACATTTGCATCATTAACGTTGATTAAGTGATTTTGCAGCTCAGAAAAAAAAGAAACCTAGCATTTGACTTTACTGAAGAGGAGATAGATGGATATTTATTTTATGCTGTTATTACTTAACAATTTTTAAATATAATTTGAAATGGCCTTCAGTATTGGTTTATTCTGAAAACCTGCAGTACGTGATTATAAAATTAAAAAAGTACCATAAAATAGTTTTTATAATGAATTTTAACGGTGTTAAGGCTAAATATAACACTTAAATGCATTTTTTTTTTTTTTTTTTTTTTGCAACTGATACATTTTTTTAAAATTATGTTTACATTTTTAAATTGTTATTTGTTTTTGTTGTGGCACATTTTATATATGTCATGAAGGAGTTTTATTTTGAGGCCTGCTTTTGTATTTTAAAAGATTTTAACAAACATTCGGTGGCCATTATGCAGGTATTTGCATCTTAAAGTGTCCCAGGTGTGTCTATAAACATATTTTTTTAAATAACAACCCATATACTGTATTTAATCTGTAGCAGCTGCCTGTTGACAAAAATAACTTCCTGTGATGGAAATTATCAAATAACCTAGTTATCTATAATTTCTATCAGCTATAAGGTTACTAAAGTATATCAATATACAGAGCTAAAAACAACCAGTATGTTATTTTCAATTTATTGCATATTTGTGAGGTTTTTTTTCCTTCCCTCATTCTTCTTTTGGTCTTTTGTCTTAAACTGTAATGTATTTATTAAAACAGCACAAAACTTCAAGCAACAGGATTGTTTATATTCTTACAAAAAAGTCAAAAGTTTGGCTCAAAATTACAGAAGACTGATATTCAGCGAAACACATAGGCATCCCACAAGCAAACAAACAATCAGAATATGAGTGAAAATAGGAATAGAATTAAGCCAAAATAAATAAAGCACTAACTTAATTTCTGATTCACCAGTGAACTAATGCTTCTGTGAAGAAATAGGCAACATAAATAACAGATTAAGCAGTAAACAACAGCATAACACAGAATGGGAACTAATTAAACATCCACTCACACCATACAGAAACAGGCACGCCTGCCACAAATAAATAATTGTTTTACGCTGGTCTCAAAAGACCACAATATTAACTGACTGGTCTTTACTTTGATAATATTACGTTATACACACTAATATAGAGTATCGTGTATAGCCTGTGTAAGTTCATACAGCACCTTTTTGAGCAAGCATTGTGGAGCACTGCCCGTCTCTTTAACAACAAATGACTGGGTTATTAAATACAGGCCTTCTCATCCGAGTCTCATGGAAAGATGGTCTCAGTGTATTTGTAACCATAATAGAGCAGATATGTGATGTGCAAATGACCAAGAGAGAGCTGGAAATCCTTTCCCATGGAAACTTTCACCCAAAGATTCATCTTTTTCAGAGTTTCACCAGCTCAGGCATCAGACATAAATGAGGAAATTCTGTTCAGACTGACAGACAACTGAAACTGGAAATCATGCATGATCAGTGGTAGAACAAATAGGTGTACTGCTTGACTGGTGGATCAGCCTTTCAATCTTAGTTCACTGAGGAGCTTGCAGTCATCTGTCCCACACACAGCAGCCCCATGATGGTTACAGGACGTTTTGTGCTTCTGTGCCACTCCGCTGGTGTTTTACAGGAAGACCTCTTTGTTTATCCACATGAGACTGCGGGTCTCGTTGGGCTTGGCCTCGTACTCGATGCAGTTGAAGCTGTTGCCAAACTGGCAGTGTTCTCTCTTGTAGTAGTTGTAGTATTTCACTTGCCACACTGTCTCAAACATGCCGGCATCTTTGAACTGCAACAACAGGAAGATGGAAGGTTAGTGAGATGTTATGGTTCAGTTCTCTTTATACACTTTGTGTGGACGTTTGAATGCTTACATACTTATAACAATGCAAAATTACCACAATGCTCTTACTTGTTAGCTAGATATGTACTTGATTTAGCTCGCAGTTTATATGTTTTTTTTTTTTTTTTTGCCGTTTATTGCTATTATTTATTATTTATTACAGGTTTTTCTTAATGCTTGTCCAGGTACTTGCTTCCCATTTAATATAAATTAATTATATATGTTTAAAAGATTTATTTTTGCTATGCCTTTGTTATGATAGTACAGTAAGTTGACAGGAAGCGAAGTTGGAGAGAGAGAGAGAGAGAGAGAGAGAGAGGGACGGGATCGGGAAAGGTCCACGAGCCAGAATTCGGACTCGGGATGCCCCAAGTGCAAATATAAGTGCGAGACTATCTGCATCCTTTAGCATCAAATGTAGTGTGTAAAAAGTGTAGAAAAGTATAAAAGGTGTTTTATTGAATCTTAGCATTCTGATTTCAAAATTAAAGGACCTTCACTCTAAAAAAATGCTGGGTTAAAAACAACCCAAGTTGGGTTGAAAATGGACAAACCCAGCGGTTGGGTTAAATGTTTGCCCAACCTGCTGGGTAGTTTTATTTAACTCAACTATTGTTTAAAAATGACTGTATTGCTTTCTTAAAATGAACCCGATGTATGTTGGAAATTAACATTGATATTATTGATAAGTTTAATGAATAATAATTATACAATAAACATTTGTTAAATTGCTTATTAATAAATGTTCAACTTTTGATTATTATTGTTACCTCTAGTAATTATGTGTCTAATTTTTAATTTCCAACCTATTTGTTTTTTGGGTTTTTTAAGCCATCCATATAGTAATTTTTAAATAATAGTTGGGTTAAATAAAACTTCCCAGAATGCTGGGCAAACATTTAACCCAGCCGCTGGGTTTGTCCATTTTCAACCCAACTTGGGTTGTTTTTAACCCAGAATTTTTAGAGTTTAGAATTTTAGAAACTATAATTTATAACAAATCTAAGCTATATGTTTTGTGAAGAAAAGGTGATTGCCTATAAAAAAAATCATTGTAGCACAATAGTGCATGATGTTAGCAACGACAAGATCGTGTACTCTAAAAAATGCTGGGTTAAAAACAACCCAAGTTGGGTTGAAAATGGACAAACCCAGCAAATGGGTTGTTTTAACCCAGCTATTGGACACATAATTATTAAGGCAACAATAATAATCAAAAGATGAACATTTAATAATAAGCAATTTAATACATGTTTATTGTTTAATTACTATTAATTAAACTTATGAATAAATGTTCATTTAACATATTAATATATGTTAATTTCCAACCTATTTTGGGTTCATTTTAAGCAAGCAATAGTCATTTTTAAACCATAGTTGGGTTAAATAAAACTACTCAGCAGGTTAGGCAAATATTTAAACCAATCGCTGGGTTTGTCCATTTTTAACCCATCTTGGGTTGTTTTTGTGGATATGCATGAAATCTAAACTTTCAGCTTGAATGCAATTAAAGTCACTTTGGATAAAAACGTCTCCCAAGTGTGTAAATGTAAATGGCAGGATTGTGGATGGCTGCTGTGCAGCTGCTATGGTGTTCTCTGTGGTTTCTATGGCATTGCTATGTGGTTGCCAGGGTGTTTATATGCGGTTGCTATTGTGTTATGGACAGTTTCTCACTGGCCAAGGTCAAACAGCCCACCTCCATGTGTCTGTGATATTTGACCCCCAGATACCGCTCCTTCAATGCAAGATTTTTTGCTGGTTTTACCACCTGCATTACATGCACCAGCATCTATGTGTAAAGTAACAAGCCATCTTTCTTCAACATGCGAAATGCCTTCAGTGATTTGATGCATCATGCAAGCAAGCCAAAAGAGTGCGGTAAGAGTTATGTGTTGAGTTTAATACTTAGGCTTAGTTTAGCTTCAAATCCCTAATCCTCTGTATGAGCAATTTAGCATCTACCAATTCCACATGATCTCAGCTCTTTTTGTTACCTCTATGGAGACCTGCACAGGTTGTCTGTCCCCGCTCTTGGTGTGTGGCACACCCTCAGTATCATAGGTGCCATTATAGACGATCTGCTCATCATCTTTGGACTGCTGCTCCAACGGGAAGGTCTTTCCGCCGATCCCCATTGTGCTAAAACCCATTTAAACAAGTGTCAGGCTATATCTGCCTGTTTAGCTTATTTGACACACATCTGAAATTCCTTCTGTCAGTGGAACATTAAAGACTCGTAACACATCCCCATGGTTCAGTTTTACAGCCATAAATATCGTATTGCCCAAATAAAGAATCGCCTTTAATGCACATCCATAAGGCAGTCTATTTATATCGTATAGGCTACATGACATCATATTATATATAGGCTATTTCTTTTCTTACAGGGGCGCAGGTGCATATTTCGGCATCGTTACAATATTACGACAAAACATCGAGAGCTATTTAAGAGCTATTTATATGCAAAAGCATATAAAATGCATAGTTTATATAAGCTAACACGATTAATTCAGTCGCGTATTCACATTAAACCGACTTACGTGGCCTCCGCGCTACCCGGTTTCACGATCACCTCGATTTTGTATTTCGATCCTGTTAGCATTTTGATTGTTCTGCTCTGGCCGAACCTCGTCCCGTCCACTTTATAAAACACCGGTCCGTCATTAGGTTGGATTTTCAATGAAATCGCGATGTTTATTATCGCTGGAACGTCGGCCATAGTTGCGAGATAACGGAGGTCGATGTATTTCCAGGGCTCCCCGTCATTAAAGGGATGGCGGATGCTCCCAGGAAGCTGTTGAGAGATGCTGTGACGTCTACACAAGCCATCACACCCATTCATGCAGCAGCATACATCTATGCATATGTATATAATACACCAGTGCTCATTATTCACGCTCGCGCTGGGTAAACAAACGCAGGTAAATAGGCATCGCTACCATATCAATTGTTTTGATATTTTCTGTTTTTGTAGGAGTCATAGATATCGTAAATAGCTTATCAAGCATTAGATTTAGATCCTAAATCCATTGTATTGGTGTCCATCTCCGTTATTCTCGCGATTAAAACAGTCCCTGTCCAAAGTGCTGAAACTGAAGAATCATGTGTTGCTACACTAATGCTGTGCCATTTGTGTCCTCAACATTTTATGAAATACGCTAAACGCACAAAACAGCTGCTATTACGTGTTTGATGAGCTTGAAATATTAACATATAATGAATATAATTAACAAAATTAACTATAAACTTTTTTTTTTTTTTTTTTTAAATAGGTGTTTTTGGAGGAATATATGCATTTTATGCGCATTTTTGTGTTTGTAGAAAGCTTTGCAATAACAACGATATAAACCTTTTGATTAAATTATTTGAAATAGATAGTTTCATTTTAAATGACTTTTTCGTCATTTTAAATTACATAATAAAGAGGAAGTGACACAATTTGAGTAATCAGATTAGTTTAAACGTAGGTAAGTTCTTTTCTCATTTAACATTCATAATTAGTTGTATATCACAGATTTCTCCCTCATAAATTAAGATTGAGATTGCATAATGCTATAAATTAGCACTGAAAGACATAATTGGTCTGAGAAGACGGTTTAAAACGTACTCATTTACTTTCAAAATCTCCATTTCAAAATAAAACATTTTATAGCATGACAATATTTCTATATTATTTTAAATGGTTATAAAGACATAAACCGATCAGGCGTAATATTATGACGACTGACAGGTGAAGTGAATAACACTGATCATCTCTTCATCACCGCACCTGTTAGTGGGTGGGATATATTAGGCAGCAAGTTGATGTTAGAAGCAGGAAAAATGGGCAAGCGTAAGGATTTAAGCGAGTTTGACAAGGGCCAAATTGTGATGGCTAGATGACTGGGTAAGAGCATCTCCAAAACTGCAGCTCTTGTGGGGTGTTCTCGGTCTGCAGTGGTCAGTATCTATCAAAAGTGGTCCAAGGAAACAACAGTGGTGAACCGGCATGGTGTCACAGTTTGTTGCGTACGGGGCTGCATAGCCCCAGACCAGTCAGAATGCGCATGCTGACCCCTGTCCACCATGGAAAATGCCAACAGTGGGCACGTGAGCATCAGAAGTGGACCACGGAGCAATGGAAGAAGGTGGCCTGGTCTGATGAATCACTTTTTCTTTTACATCACGTGGATGGCCGGGTGCGTGTGCGTCTCTTACCTGGGGAACACATGGCACCAGGATGGACTATGGGAAGAAGGCAAGCCGACACAGGTAGTGTGATGCTTTGGGCAATGTTCTGCTGGGAAACCTTGGGTCCTGCCATCCATGTGGATGTTACTTTGACACGTACCACCTACCTAAGCATTGTTGCAGACCATGTACACCCTTTCATGGAAATGGTATTCCCTGGTGGCTGTGGCCTCTTTCAGCAGGATAATGTGTCCTGCCACAAAGCAAAAATGGTTCAGGAATAGTTTGAGGAGCACAACAATAAGTTTGAGGTGTTGACTTGGCCTCCAAATTCCCCAGATCTCAATCCAATCAAGCATCTGTGGGATGTGCTGAACAAACAAGTCAGATTCATGCATCGATGAGCAGGGCTGTTTTGGCAGCAAAAGGGGGACCAACACAATATTAGGAAGGTGGTCATAATGTTATGCCTGAATCTGTGTATGCAGACAGACAGCAGCAGAAGACCAGGGACGAGAAAAGAAGTATGGTACAGGGACACATGATTTTAAATAATAATATATTAGCTTTTATAAAATAATAGTTACATGATTTAAGGCAAAACACGTTTGGTGGTGACTCTGGAAAAAAAAAAAAAATTAATAAAAATTTTAAAAGGTGCACAGTTTTGTTGATCTATAAAGAAGCTCCCAAAACGTTAAAACAGTTCCATCAGATGAAACCTATAAAACGTAATTTTCCATACAGTCTCAAGCAAATGTCAGTAATAGCATTATCATGTATTCTGACTGCCACAGTCTTTGTGCTTTTTTGCAACACTGATTATGAAATGAAAACTTAAAAAATCAAAAGGTGCACAATTTTGTTGATCAATAAAAAGAGTGAAGAAAAAATCTCTCTTTGTTCTAGCTATAAAACAATTCCATCAGATTCCGATACAGTCTCAAGCAAATTTCAGTAATACATCGAACATTTTCCATTACAAAAGCCACATTATCATGTTTTCTAACCACCTCAGTCTATGTGTTTTTGGCAACACTGATTATAAAACATCCCATAAAATGATTCAGCAAGTGTTTCAGTCAAAATGCTCCGTTGTCGACAGCCTGTTGGCATGATCCCAAAAGCCTTTTAGCTCTATCTCTCCAGTTCCGCCTCTAGTATCTCTCCCCAGGTCTCCACATCCAGGGGACACATGCTGTTGGGCGGGATATCGTCGGCAGAGTGGATGTTACTGTACCGGCCCTTCAGCCACCTCCTCTTTACGCAGCCTTTCCTGTAGTTACGCACAAGAGTAACCTGGGACAAAAGAAAGAGGTAAACAAACAGCAGAGGTAGGTACAAAATGAAGCAGATGTTTTCAGAACAATAACACAAACCTTCCATGAACATCCATCAAGCCTGTCCCCATTCACCTCCCTCCGGCAAACAGCCAGCACTGTAAGACAGTGGCTCCTCCACAGGTGATCGCTGCCCTCGATTATGTCATTCCACTGTCTGCAGGTGAGCGAGGCACGGCACAAACTCCTGATGTCCAGCTCAGTAAAGATCCTCACACTCATCTCTGTTGGCAGGGTCTCTGTAAAGTTCTGCTTAAGTGGATCCTGTCCACCAGGATTCATGATTGAGTCTCCTTCTGGCCTGAAGATGGCGCGTTTGCTCCTTTTGCAGACATTCTGCATCTCAGCGTCCTAAAACAGTTTCAGTTTCCCCAAACCCTGTTATTTATTTGACAGAACCTTTGTCTTACAAATCAAACATTATTATTTAAGCAATACGAAGGTTATATTGTGCGTGTAATTGAACGATCGCAGTATCTGTTCGTAGTGGACAGCACCAACAACGAATATTAAGCAAACAGAAACAATGGCTATAACAGAAACAACAACGAAACGATCTCATCTAACGTTATATAACTGTATGCAGTATGAAAAGGTGACATTTAAGATGATATTAAAAAAAAAAAAAGTTATTTGTAAAGATTCATACCGCCAGTCGAGTCTCGCTGACAGCTGAGGATTTAAACGTCTCTGTTTGTTTACGACACAAACGTCACAAGGCAAACCTCGCCCAGTTCTCACCGCGCATGCGCGTTTCTTCAGCGGCAATGTGGAGTTATTTTGATTCTTTGTTATTGTACTGCAAAATGTGAATTATAGGTTACATTGTAATTGTGAAAATTGCGCACATTTTTCGACAAAAGGTTTGGATAGGTCTGACGTGCGTGTTTATACCGCGTAAGCTAATGGTGGAGTTCACCGGAAGTGCTTATTCGCGCACGAAAAGTAATCAGTTATTTTTCATTTCTTACTACCCTTCACAGTTAGTCAGCACAGCGAGTTTTTATGTACATGAAGCAGCGAAAAAGTTGGGGTGCATACATCACTAACGAATTCGTCTTCGCAACATAATTAAATAGTAAGTAATTCTTTCTTAAACTAATAATGGGAGAGTTTGTAGTTTTGTACGTTACTGAGAAAGAAATCAGCGCGTGCGAGCACAAACCTGCTTTACAGCAGTTGTATGCACATTTTTCTATAGTTAGGTAAAGACATTTAATCATGGACTTATATTTTACGTCCAAACAGGTCTGTGTCTCTTCTTATGCACAGATGCCAGGCTTTGAGCTGGAGCAGGTGGACGGTGGCAGTCCTATAGAGCTGCCCTATGGAGAAACTGTCCTGGGGAGAGGACCATTTCTAGGGGTAAGTGAGCCATTACTGCTGTGCAGTATTTTTCACAATATTAGACAACATGCTATATTAACCTTGCACAAAGGTTTTTGCCATTGTGCAAATTATTAAGTTATAATTAATACACTTTAGTGCCTGTAGTCTGGTGTGTGCTTTTACAGAAATGCTGTTTAAAGCTCAATAGGCATGGAGGAATGACCCAAGTGAAAGAGACTGTCTTTATGTGAAGGCTGCATGTTTTTGCATTAAATGCAGTGAGTTGATGTCGATTGTTAAAATATTTTGGCCTGTTGAATGTTTTCTTTGTTGTTTTTAGTGTAGTACTCTCAAAACAAATGTGTTACTTTCAGTTTCATGCATGGGGTCATTTATTTTGGAGTAATGACAATCAAAGCCCTGAAGATGGCACTCCAAACTCTTATATCTGAAGGAGAGAATAGGAGATATTGAGGTTAAATCTCTAATGGAGTGGTCCATGAACTGCATTCTTCATTGTATTAACAAACCTCAGAAGTCCTGACAACAGCTTTAAAGCATAGATTATTTTTGAAAACCCATTAAAATCAAAATGGGAGATTTTTGCCTTTTATTGTATGTGTTAGCTGTCTATAAGCTAGTGTACACCTAAATGTTGATAACCTTTAGCATATAAACACATTTGATAAAATCTCTTTTCAAAAGAACTCCTCCTCCATATAACAGTACCTACTCTACCATTCAAAAGTTTGGGGTCAGAAAGTTTTTTTAAAATGTTTGTGAAAGAAAAAAATATTACAATTTAATCAGAAAGATTAAAGATTTTCATCAGAAAGAAGAAAATAATATATATACACCTAGGGTGGCTTGAGGGTGAGTAAATCTTGGGGTATTTTTCATTTTAAAGTGAACTAATCCTTTATGATACAGTACATAACAAGATGCTTCTCTGTCTTGCAAAGACACAACTGCTTGTGGTCTCGGCCAACCCAACAATTCATCACAACTTCTCCATTCAGCTAGGTTCATCAAACTTAACTCCATTCAAGACAGCCAGGAACCTTGGAGTTGTGATCGATGGTCAGTTAAACTTCACAGACCACATTGCTAGAACTGCCCGGTCCTGCAGATTTGCCTTATACAACATTAGGAAGATCGGGCCCTTCCTATCGGAGCAGTTCCTATCACAACTCCTCGCCCAAGCTCTTGTTCTATCCAGACTAGACTATTGTAAAGCTCTCTTGGCAGGCCTTCCTGCATGCACTGTCAAAGCTCTGCAACTGATCCAGAATGCAGCAGAAAGAGTAGTCTTTAATGAGCCGAACAGAGTGCACGTCATACCTCTCTTCATCAATTTGCTTTGGTTGCTAGTTGCTGCTCGCATTCAAGGCACTGATGTTTGCCTACAGAACGACCACTGGCTCTGCACCACTATACCAGAACTCACTAGTTCAGACTTATGTGCCCTCCAGAAGCTTGCGTTCTGTTTTTCGTCAACACTTGACACATTGATACACCCCCCCCCCCCCGTCCCCCACCCCCCCCCGCTATGTGTACTGTGCTAGACTAACACCTCTTGCATATTGTTGCCCTATTGTTGGTTTGATTGCTTCTATCGTTCTCCTAATTTGTAAGTATAAAAGCATGATAAATTACTAAATGTAAATGTTTCACTTTGTCTTTTTTCTCCACCAGGTGAACGATAAGAGGGTGTCCAGGAACCACGGCATCCTGGAGAACCAAAATGGTCAACTGCGTCTGAAGCCTGTATGTTTTTGTTGGTTGTCTGCTGTGGGCAGAGAGTCGTGATGGTGGTTTTGTCATTTCAGAATCTTCTGCCGAACAAAAGCAGCACTCGCCTTTGATGTTAAGACATCAAAAGTTCTTGATTAAGAGCTCTCTCCTCGCATCTTTCTCTCTCCAGCAGCTGTCTCTCTTAATTACACGTGTCGTTTTAGCCGCTTAGTCATGCTGTCATAGCAACAATGATTGCATTTGGGTAATTTTCGCCTCTATTGATCTTTTGACTCTGAGTATTTAACAAGCTCTTGTTTTCAAAACTGGATTTATCTTATGAATATTTAGATTATTGATAGCTAATTGAATTAAATCATTAAACATACTCTAGGCAAGCATACAAATGTTTCTAGCTGCACAAGCTCAATTCAGGCTAAATCGGATAGATTTAGCAATATAGTGGGTGTATGATGCATATTACGATGTTATGATGAACTATTATGCCTTTGTCCACTGATGCTCTGAGTCGGTCAAAGCGATTCTAAGGATGCTGATTTTTAGAAGGCAGCTGTTTTGACTCTGACATGGTGAACGGGAACATGGTTTGTGTAACATTAACAACACATTATTAGCTGTTTGATAATGTAGTCAAGCAAAAGGCTAATCATATTAATTATCGCTATGTGTACAACATTGTAAAAAGTGATACCATTGTGCAGTTAGTGGATCTCTGAGCTGGTGTGAGCAAGTGGAGGTGGGGCTAATTAGCATATTCATAGATCCATGTATACTAAATGGAGCAAGGGTGTAGAGTTACATTAAAGCTATTTTAAGGCATGAAGGAAATTTTTTCACAGGAAAAAAGGTTTAAATATGTCATTTTGGTGATCAAAGATGAGTTTTAAAAGGATAAAATTATTGACTACGTTCATGTTAGTTCACGGTGCATTAACTAATGTTAACAGACACAACTTTTGATCTTAAAAATGCATTCGTAAATATTGAGATTAACTAAGATTAATAAATGCTGTAGAAGTATTGTTCATTGTTAGTTCATGTTAACAGATGAAACCTTATTGTAAAGTTTCACCAAAAAAGTTTTCATTAATTGAAATAAAGCTGAAATAATATAGTATAAATATTAGATGAAAAGTTTAAATATGAAAAACTTAACTGAAAATTAATTTAAATAAAATAAGTCAAAGTACTAAAATTACAAAAAATCTACAATAAACAATAAATCTAAATAGAAATATTTTTAGATTACAAAAGCACATAAAAATGACAAAAAGTTAAACTAAAATGGAAATACAAAAATAAAAGCTTATCCAAAATATTAATAAATACTAGTATATAAATAATGCTGAAATGACATCAGCTCAAATATGTGACTTTTTTTTTTTGAGAGAGATTGTTGTCAAAGCTGTGAATCAGTACTCATATGGGAGATAAATCCGACAAATCTCTAAAAACACAAGGTGGCAAAATAATTCTGAATAGTATGATAAAGAAATGTGCAAAAATAATTATGTGCATGTATTTGACTAGAATTCCTCTTCTTTCTGTCCTCTAGACACACCTGAACCCATGTTTTATTCAGATGAACATTGTGGCCGGCCCTCAGCCGCTGGAGAAGGACCAGTGGCACTGCCTAAAGGAAGGAGACATCTTCTCTCTCATGCCTGGGAAATACGTTTACAGAGTTCGCGTCAAAGAAGAGGATCAAACCCTCAGGTGATTCAGTCTGTCACAAAAAGCATCTAATTTATTATTCAACAACAACAGAACTGAATCTGATATGATTTGACAGTCTACAATATGTTTGCAACAAGCTCTCCATTTATTTCACTCCGTAAAAGAAACTGAAAGGGTTAATATATTGTTGACACAATTTACCTTCTTAATAGATTCAGGTATGGCTTCATTCTGTTTGAAACACTCACTTTTATATTGACTCCTGATGGATAAAATGAAGTGCTACGTTGTTTTATTGTTGAATATTGTACAGTTTGTCACATTATGGAAGTTAAATTGATTTAGATTCAATTGAGGATCCTCATGAATATTCAAATACATTCATGCATGTAGTGTTATTATTATTTGTCATCTTAAAATAGAGCCCTTTATTAAGGCCAGTCATTTATCTCATCTTTCCATATTTCCTCTGGTCATGATAATCACCGTCTGGTTGAATGTGTTTATTTTGGCCTTTACCCTTAAAACCGATCTGTGACCCTGAGTTTAGATCAAAGGACACTTTTATTGTCTTTCTCTATAATGAGCACACTGGTCCTGAATGGACAACTTCAAACAGATGCTCTGATAACACCCAGATGATCTGCTGAGGAAACAAATGATAAGTGCTGCTGTGGCGAATCGATTCTGAATGTGCTGATTTGCATGCATTTAAAAGTCATGCCTTTTATCTGTGAAATTAGACAATTAGGTGGCTGTCTTTTCTTAAGGTGTGCTCACGCTGACGAGGGATTGTTGTTTTTGTTAATGACGAATTGTTTTAAAGACTGGAAAGATTTTAAGGCTTGATTGTCTCCTCAAAAGTGCGCAAATATTGTGTCTCAATTGTCATACATTGTTGAATATTATCCAAGGGATTTTACCAAAGTGTGGGGCTAAAGAGGGCATATGCTTTTTTACATGTTCAACTTTCTTTAGTGCGTTGCTGTTTGAACATGAAAAAGGTCTGCAAAGTTACAAAGCACAAAGTCCCCCCAAAGAAAGTTATTCTCTGTAGTAATAATAATAATAATAATACATTTTATTTATAGACGCCTTTCATGACACTTAAGGTCACCTCTATATCAGTGCGCACTGTTTCTGAACTCTCTGAAATACCTCGATTGTAGTTTTCTTCCGAAACCTTACACATCACAATATTCCTCATTTAAATAATTCCCACCCAAGGCATATGCAAATAAAAGAGCGAGGCCTGGTTGAGTTGAGTAATGTGTTGAAACCATAGACTGTAAAAAAAAAAAAATAGGGACGTAGTGTCCGTGACGTCACCTATAGGTTTCTGAAGAGCATTTTTGAAGCCTAAAGTGGGCCGTCGCCAGCTTGGCATCACTCCTGGATAACTGAAAATTGTTGGGTGTGCAAATGACAACACGCAATATCAAAACGGGTCTTCATACCTTTGTAATGAAATAGCAATCGCAAGATGAATCCTATCTATTGCACTTGGGTAAAATGTCCATGAGTGTCCATTGAAAAACAAACAACAGCACTTTTTTTGACCACAAAAGTGTTAAATCCATGAAATATTGATATATTGTCCATTGTTTGCATCACATTTCTTCTGAATGATCTGCTCTACATCATCGTTCTTCAAGAAATTATGCAACCTGAGCAGCGTTTGTTATAAAACTGCAAGCCATATTATTTGATAATTTTATGAAATAATCCTGAAAAAAAGCATAAACACGGCAAGTTCATCGGCTGGAATTAGCTGAGGTGACAGACAGCAGCGGCAATCTACCTGTCACTCAAGTGGCCATGCCCTTAATTATGCAGAACTTTAAAGCTTAATATAATTTAAAAGGATGAGTTATAAAAAAAATCACCCCCCTCAGAGTTGTCATGAAGGGCAAAATTAGCTGTATAGACCAAATCCACAATTTGTACCAGGCTGTAAACATGTTTTTTTTCTGCTGTAAAGTTGGGCATTTTAACATGGGACTGAATGAGATTCTGCTCCCTTTTGGAGCCTGTCCCTAGCGGCCAGTCGATGAATCGCAGTTTAAGTCACTTCCGTATTGGCTTCAAGAGAAACTGGGGGAGGTTGCCGCTTGTTTGAACCTCACGGTTATGGTAAGGGGGCAGGACATTTCCCAAACATGCTCAAAGCTGTTGACCAATAACAACACACTCTGTGTAGCTGACCAATTGGAGCACATTGCACATTTTTTGAACATCCAAGCATGAAAACCTATTCTAGTAGACCCAAAAACAAAACCAAGTCTTTGAAAAAAAGGGCATAATATGGTCTCTTTAACTTACAGAAGATTTTGTTTCTTGACAGAAACAGTCAGGCATTTGAGGAGGAGGTGGAGAAGTGTTTGACTGGACCAGCAGGGCTCTCTGAAGATGCCGCCACACTCGAAGCCAACAGCTACGTGCCCACAAGCCCAAGCTCCACACTCACAGGAGATAAAGGAGCGGGTGCTTCATCACACGCTATTTGCTCTCTAACCCAGGTGTGTGTGTGTGTGTGTGTGTGTGTGTGTGTGTTTGTATACATATAAGCTACCAATCAAAGATTTGAGGTGGGCACGCATTTTTAATGCTTTTGGATGAAGTCTCTTTAGGGGCTATTCACATATCGCGTCTTTGATGAATAGAAAATTCAAAAGAACAGCATTTATTTAAAATAGTTATATTTTGTCACATTATAAATGTCTCTACTGTCACTTTTGATCAATTAAAAGCATCCTTGCTGAATAAAAGTATTAAAATCTTACTGACTCCATCTAATAGCTTTATAAAGATCATAGATGTGCGTTTCGGTGATTTAAAGTTTAAATCACCGAAACGCACATCTGTGATCTTTATAAGGCTACAGACATGTGTTTTATTGATGCATGCATAATTGTACTGTATCCTTTTACGAAAGGGAAATGTTTTATTCCAGGAGCAGCAGGACTCACCCTGCTGTTATGGCTGCTTTTACTATTATTTGTACTTTCTTGTCATCATGTGCTTTCTGTCTGCAGTGTTGTTCCTCAGTTACCCCTCAGAAATTATGTGTTTAATACCAGTCTCTTCTATACATATTGGCCAGGTTTCACAGACAGGGCTTAGACTAAGTCAGGATTAGGCCTTAAATTAGGGCATTTAAGTAGCTTTTATAAATGTTATAAAAAAATTATAGAAAATAAATTAGAAAAAAAAAAAAAAAAACATTACTGGTGTGTATCTTGAGACAAAACAATGGAGTATTTTAAGATTTGTCAGTGCAAGTTGCTTTCAGTTAAAACAGCTCAAACATACATTTTAGTCGGAGACTAGACATAAGCCTTGCCTGTGAAACCAGGGGATAAATTCTTACATGCTATACTAACCCTACTCTTTTGTACTCTTATAAATTTACCCTCTTTTCTACTTTATTCTACTGTTTATTTTGTATGCTCTTCTATACCCTACTTGACTACAGTCTTATAATTTTAATCTATTTTGTGTTTTCAAGGTGCCCACAAAGAGCCAACACGACGAGTCTGATCTGCCACAGAAAAAGCGTATCTTGCCAGCCTGGATGATGACTTCAGCTACCACAAGCCCATCAACTGCCAAAGGTACTGTCACTATGGCAATGGAACACTGTCCCCATGGCAACAGAACCAGTGTTCTGTGTATAGAGTGCAACAGTCTGGTTCCGAAAGTAAAAATTCCATTCATTTTCTCCATAAGGAAATTGATTTTGATCGATAACTTATAAACCTTTAAAGACAGACCTGCTGTGAGCTACGAGGATCCGTGGTTAATCCATTTGCATCTGCTGAAGCCATCAGTTCACATTATTTCAGCTTATTTTTAAATTGATCATGTGTAACATTAAAATTCCTGGTGAAAAACTACATTACCCATGATGCTGTACAGAAAATTACACCAATCAGAGTAGAAAAAAGCAACATGCTCTTTAGCTCCGTCCACTCCCATGAAGCACTGTGCATGAGTCGATCTTGCTATACTCTCAAAATACTAAAATATTTGCATATTTTGCAATAAACTTAAAATATATTGTTTTTATATATGCTATCAACATATGAGAAGTAGTATATTTCCCCATTGTTTTTAATTCAGTTATGCTTCATGGGATTGTAGTTCTTTCCCTCACCAAAGGCGTTAAGTACACAGTCTTGTACCTTTTCAAAATAGGTTTTGCTTCAAATCAAAATTTGTAGTGCTATGATTCACATTGTAGCTGGTTGGATTGGCTAATGGCTTATAACGCTTTAAATCCCTATGGGGGAAATTTATGGGAAAAATACTTCTGGAACCAGTGGCGCTGAAAAAGGAGGCGGGCACTAATGCACTCAATTCACACACAGACCAAAAAAAACCACATCTGTCAAGTGTCCAGTCATCACAGAGATAGTAGTCAGGCTGTTTTTGAGGGAGAAAGTAGAAGGCAGAGAGAGTTAAACCGCGGTCACACTTGACTTTGAATGTGCAAAATTTCATCAGATGCTGCAACGGTCGTGATATGACATCACAGTCTACAGCATCTTTTTTATAAACTTGAATTCAACATATAATAATACATTTAAAATGTAAAAATATACAATCTACTCGACTTTACTGCAAAAATATCATTCTTTTAATTCAGCCAAGAGGTCATGCCGTGACAAATCGATCTTCTGCTGGTTGCATGTCTTCACGTGATGCCAATTCGCAGGTCAGAGTTCACCAAACTTGAACTTTGGAACGCAGCGAAAAGCAAAACATTTCACACAAGCTTGCGTTTCCATTCTGACACATTCGCATGCGTTTGAATGGAAGTCAATGGAACAAAAAATGCAGTGTGACCACCCCTTTAGTCGCTTTCCACTTGTCAAATCAGTTACAGTGCTGTGACTCCAACCCAGCCAGACTGTCTCTAGATTTGTCCCAGATGTCTCCCTCATTCTCAGGGCTTTTCATATGCATCCTGCCGCTCTCCAGAAATGCAGATGTATTGCTAATGTACTCTTTTGCAAGCACAGGCTTCATAAACACCTCATTAGCACCAAATATTGTCATATTCAGCACTCCATCTTGGTCTCGTGGCACTGCAGGTTTGTTCTTAAGAAAACTTTCTTCTTTAGCTCATGTAGGTGCAGATTTGTTTCTCTAGCTAGCATCAGTTTTTAACCCTTTAATGCATGATGGCCACTACAGTACTTTAAACTCATTTTTTTAACCATTCAGGGTGTGATGTTACATCCTTACCCATTTTTTTTATCACTGTCCCTTTTGTTTGATGACAGAATTTATTTGAACTATTTCTTTCAGTGCACACAAATATTTTACAGATGTGTGTTTGAACATGTTCAAAAGTTTAATGTTTTTAAAAGAAGTCTCTTCTGCTCACCAAGGCTGTATTTATTTGATCAAAAACACAGTAAAAACAGTGACCACAGGAATAAATTACATTTTAAAATATATTCAAATAGAAGTTATTTTTAATTGTAATATTTCACAATGTCAAAGCTGAATTTTCAGCATCATTACTCCAGTCTTCAGTGTCACATGATCCTTCAGAAATCATTCTAATATGATGATTTGATGCTCAAGAAACATCTATTATTATTATTATTATTATTATTATTATCATCATCAATGTTGAAAATAGTTGTGCTGCTTCATATTTTTGTGGAAACAATATCCACCTGTTTCCGGGGGGCGCTACTGTAAAAAAAGAATGTGGGTACAATTTCCGGTGAGGCGGCGGAAGTAGCATACCATTGGTTTATTTATTTATTTTTTATTGAACATCAAGAACAAAACAAACAAAATATACACATACAATGGCATTAACAAAAATAGATAAATGTCCAATGGTATTTTGTGTGTTAATTAGCGAAGAGGCTAAGTGTTTTTCGGATCATTGTTTACTTTGTAAAGTTGCAAACCTTTATGAGAAATGTCGTTACGGAGCAGGGACATTTCAGTTTAGTACATTTATTAGTTAATTAGTTAGGAAAATGAATAGAAATGCTCAGAAAAGTGACGTAAACATATGGTATTTTATCAATATATTTCTAAATGTGTAAGCCTTTGGACTTAAAAGCCTTAATGTAGTTGTTTTGTGCATTCTTGTGATCGTAAATAAATGGAAGCAGGTGCAACTGAATAGGTATGTGTTCTCTTTTTATGTCACTATAAATATCAGTTAGATTCAGCATGATTGATGTGCACTGCTGAAATAAATTAACACATTACTGGTACTGTAACAGTTTTTACTGTAAAACATTGTTCAAATATGGATGTTGGAATCTTAAGTCTTAAGTAAAGTAAAGGCCAAACGTTTGGATCGCTAAATCTTGAATGACTCCGCTGTTGAATTAACAAAAGCTGTGTCTCATTTCATTTAATTTCGAAGGCTGCATCCTCAAAAGGACGAATCCTGTGAAGGATGCGGTATATGGAGTGTCATTAACCTGAATTAAACGAGATGTCATTCGTAGGACACACGGGCCGGAAAGGAAACAGGAAGTATATCGTTGCTATGCCAACACATTCATGGCAGCCTCGTTGCGCTCTCAGCAAATGAATGATGGTTAATGCTTGAGGAGCTGGCTTATGTACAACAGATATCTGTTACAGAGACAAAGGAGAAGGATATTAAGATGAACAAAGTTTAAAACAAAAGCATGAAACTACTTATTTAAACACATATGCCGACATGTTTTTTTTTTTTTCTTCAAATAAATGACGATTGTTAACAGCGACGCAAAGAATTGTGGGCTATCTGCAGCAGCAAAGGATACACCTCATGCCATAGACATTATAATAAACACTAGACGCCCTATTGGCCTTTTTGGACTGTTGCTGCGATACGTCAACGAGTCCGCCATATTGTGCGTGGCATGACTGCGCTGTTAACAAATGCAAGTAAACAGGCAAGCTGCGGTTTTTCTGGATAAAAACAAAAATCACGTTTACATTTATCAACCAATTTTAGTGGGTTATAATATACGTGGTGTACAAAAAGTTCTAGTAATCTCTATAGTTAGACATATAAAATATTTATTTTAATAAGAAATAGTCAAAGCTCAGGCTTTGTCATTTATTTGGCTGCTTTATTCATGCATAAGAATTGTGAAAACACCCTTACTGAGATATAATTTAATGTTCACATTAAATGAAAAATGTCCTTATTGTGGAAAGGGCATTTTCTGTCTTTAACCCAATTTTAGCTTTTCTTGAGCTTAGAATTGACCACCATTGATAAAATGAAACAAATCATCAAATACAAATCACACAGGCTGCTTTCTGTATTTTTATAGCACTAAAATGATACAGATATTTACAGATAGATACTCCACAACATACAACAAAAAAGATAACTGATGGATCCTTTATGGTAATACATAAGATATGGTACAACTACAGTGCAATGCAAATAGTAAATATAAGAAAGTGAGAATAGCAAATAGTTTGTTATACACTATATATAAGAAATAGTTTATGTAGTATATAATAATATAGTCAATAATAAAGTATATAATATTGTCAGTAAACAAACAGTATACTTGTGGATAAGTTTTCTTTAATGAATAGAAAGGTCAAAAGATAATTTATTTGAAATGGAAAACTTTTGTAACATTACAAATGTCTTTACTGTCACTTTTGATCAATTTAATGCATCCTTGTTGAATAAAAGTATTATTTTTTTGTGCACAAGTTGAGCATGTGGAAGGACTTTCTGGCCAACATTAGCTCGTTTGCACCTGCAGCACTGATTTTGGACTGAAGCAAGAGTTGAGCAACCGCCTTCATGCTCAGTACACACATACACACGTATTCGCATCAGGCACTTTCTTTCCTTTGCACACACTTACCGTGATGGATAATAGATATTTGGAAAGACTGACTCATGAGGCATGCATTAGCTGTACTCTTTTCTCTGTCTGCAAAACATCCATGTCACCCCTCATCTCTGACCTTCTCAGTGCCACAGCTCACATCTGGAGCCCTCGGGGGCCTTTTTTGCCTTGTTGTGGTCCTACAGATCGTGGAGGTCGTGCAGTGTGTAATCACTGCATCAGAAGACCATGATTTGAGAAAAAATAGATTTTTCCTGCCTGACTTTTTATCCTTTTTTAACCTTGAATTATGGTGTGACCAAAAACATTAACGTTTTCATCTGCATAAACATGTTCAAGCATTGACACTGTCCGTCAATAAACCTCTTTTTTTTTTTCTTTTTTCTTCATGTTCTTTTGGATTACAGCAGTGAGGGGGACTCCAACAAAACCCAAACGAGTAGCTACACCAAAGCGGGCAACTGGACCCAAACAAGCTCGAGCCGCTCAGCTGTCATCTGAGGAAGAGGAGCGGGAGGAAGAGATGCCCAAAAGGAAAACAAAGAGACTGAAGAGTGACTCTGAAGATGAATCGGTGCCTCTGGTATCTCTGGTGGGATACATTATACTATATTAATGTATTATTAGTATTAAGAAGATAATTGTGTTTCTTAATCATTTGAAATGGCCTGCACATTGCAAGTTTTTAATTTGTGATTACTTGATGGAAGCATACTGTTTATTAAATTATTATTAATAATAATAACAACAAGAACATCAATAATAATAGTTTGGAATGACCTGCATACAGCAACTTTTTAATTTGTGATTACATAATGGAAGCACATTGTTTATTAAATCAATATCACATTTCACTTCTTATTTATGTCTTTTTTTTTTTTTCATTAGCGGTTACTGTAATTGTATAAAATTGGCAATGTAAACATATTTATAATACATTTAATATAAAATGTTATAAACTGTAAAAAGTATCCACATTTACATTACATTACATTTTTTGGATACAATAATATTATTAATTATAAAATCTTGATTTAATTATTGGTGTATTGTTATTTTAAACTGTTGTTGTTTTTTGTAAAACATGTTTATTGTGGCCACAAATTAATTTGTTCCCACACCTTTCTAATTCGTTCCCTCATTTTAAGTGTGTAAAAAAAAAAAAAAATATATATATATATATATATACTTAAAACGAGGGTATAATCTAAAAAATATTATATATATATATATATATATATTAATTTTTTTTTTTTTTTTTTCTCTGTTCGTATGTCATGTGCAAGGCTCTGTAGTAAAACCTGGTAGAGATGTGTACATGAATTGTCACATATAGCTAATATTTTTGTTGCATTGAAATGGAAGTGTTTATTGTGTGCATGGATCTCCTGACAGGATGATGCAGCAGCTCCCAAGAGTAGTAGAGTCCCAGACGGAGAGAACAGCACCGGTTTGATGGAGCGTGATGATGGGAAGACAAGAGGAGCTGGCAGAGGAGCTGAGGTCAGACGAGGAGCTCAAGCTGAAGACTCAAAGACACAAGCAGAAGATCCCAGTGATTCTCAGGTCAGCCAAGGACCCTCGCAGAGGTCAAAGATCATGGAGGCTGAGAGCAAAACGAGCACCAGTAAGGTGAAAAAACAGCGCCGGACGCCGTGTGCTTACGGCAGCTCCTGCTACAGGTACTTCAATAACCTTTAATTAACTTTTTAAACTTTACCTAAATCCTTTGTGTCTATAATGCCATAAATATAAAACTCGAAATTTTCCTTGGAGATCAATGCTGCGCATGCTAATTAGTTTCATGTAGTTAATACAATCTCAAGATAAAATGATAGAAGAGGATTAAGACTGAAACAGTCAGAAGCAAAAGCTCCTCTGAGATGTTTAATATTCATAAATCTGCTTGACTGAAATGGTTTGCGTAATATTTCAAAGACAAGCTCACATGTTTTCCCTAATGTCTAGTTCTCTGACGCTTATTTTTAATTCCAAAAAGCTGAGCGATTTAAAAAAAAAAAAACACGAAATCTGAATTTTAGCCGGAGGGTGCTGTCCTCAAATGCAGAGGTGAATTTAAGCATTTGTCCGCAGTTTGGTTTTCTGTCCTGTTTCCGTTCTTTAGAAACAGTGATAAAAGGAACTGCATAGTAAAAGCATCATCTCTGACAGCAGTTGTGATTTACCAATTACTCTTTCAGAGTTTCTTTCTGTTGACAGTTTAATTGAAATATTCCTGTTATGAAGGTTCACAGAATGATAACGACAACCTGAAATGAAGAACGGAAACATTTAATTTTCAACTAGATTAGCTGTCAGTGTAATTGTTGCATGAATGCTCGTGATTGAATTAATTTGCCTTATTGCGTTCCAGCATGCATTGCAGTTTACTGAGCAATTGTGTTTTTTCTCTCTTCAGGAAAAATCCGCTCCACTTTCAGGAGTGCAGTCACCCCGGAGACAGCGACTATAAGGACGAGGAGGCAGAGGATGCTGATGATGATGACAGGCCGGAGTGTCCATACGGGACCCACTGCTACAGGTGACGGCACCATATAAAATGATACCACCATACTTCATCAGGGGCTTTCGCACTGAATAGTTCTAGGAACTCAGTTATAGAAACTAGCCACTAGGATAGTTCCCCGAGAACTAATTTCTCACCCGGGCCATGTTCCTGGTTGCATTCGCACCGGGAATAGGAACAATGAAGCAGCCGACAGCGGCGTCTTTAAGCGTGGCATTTACAAACGCTAAAAACTGGTGGATGGAGGATGCTGTGATTGTGTTGTGTTTGTTGTGTGTCTTGAGTTTCGTGATGACGGAGATGGAATGTAAACGCGTAATTTACGTGACTGAAAGAGCAAAAAGTGGGGCTAAGAGACGAAATCTCCTAAGACAACTTTCAGTATTACATATCATTGAGGCGGAGAAATGAACACAATGCTGCAGACAACAGGTAAATGCCGTTATCACTGTTTTCCATGTTCGTGAAGTTAATATGTTTACACAGCTTTTTAAAAATGCCGGGTGCCTGTGTTTGACATGCGTTTGACCAATCAACGTACACTCACGTCACTGATAGTTCCTATAGTGCTGGTTTAGATGCTACTCTGAAGTAGGAGCTAATTTAGTTCCTCCAAAAGGAGTTCCTAGAACTAAAATCGTTCTGTGAAAAGAACTGTGAAAAGGTTCCTCCGGTGTGAAAGCCCCCATTTAAATGTTTTAGTTAGAAGTTTTTTGAAGTTCTTGGATCTTTTGAGACGAGAATTCATTGTACTTTGAAAAATGTTACTTTCAGAAATCAAAACTTTTAAAACTCAAAACAATTATTGAAACTAAGATGCAAAAAATTACTTTCTAATTTCATAAAATCCTGAGACATTAACTTAATGGGAAAATTTTAATTCTGTCATCTACTCGCCTTTAAGTTGTTCCAAACCTGTATGAGTTTCTTTCATCTGTTGAACACAAAAGATGCTATTTTGAAGAATGTTTGTAACCAAACAGTTTCTGGTCCTCATTGACTTCCATAGTATGGAAAAGATAAGTAAATGATGACAGAATTTTAATTTTTTGGTGAAATATCCCTTTAAGACAGTCCACTTTTACATGTCTTAATAAGAAACACTAAAAGTGGAGCTCAGGAAGACAAAAATAAGGCAAGGCACTACAGGTGAATAGGGTGAACAGTTTATTAATAACAATACAATAAGACAATTGTTATGATTGCAAGTTTTCTGAAATGTTATGTTCAAATATGCAAGCGAAGCATTATCTAGTTAATTAAATATGCACTAATTTGCATACATTTTCAGAATTCCAAACATCTGGATAAAGCTAGGCTTAAAAATCTTTTCATTTTGTTGACATATTACAGTTTTGGATATTTATTTTTTTATTTTTTTATCACTCCATAAATAAAAAATGTTTTTAGGAATAAAATGTAATATAAATCAGGCATAATTATATATGAAAAACCCCTCTGTCATATCAATTTTGCAGAAATGTAATACTTAATTTTAAACTACAGTTTTAGTAGATTTATAAGCTGTTTAAAAGGCTAAAGAGTGAAGAATAATTTGCTGGATAATATTAAATAACTGAGTAATAGGCTATTCTCTGGAATATTGGAATATAACAAACAAAACATTGTATTTTATTGCATTTCTCAACTGGTATGTTATATCAGAATTATTAATAATGTTTTTGTTGTTCTAGATTATGAAATATCTGGTGTCAAAGCACTGTTTATCTATGCATTTACACAGAACTATGCTCAAACTGCTATTGCTCGCGGAGATAATAAATAATTAATTTCCATAGAGTTGTGTTTACTTATTAGTGAATTAATGGTTATGTAGTAAATGTTTATATAATTACGGCGTTTTAAACAAGTGAATCTTATAAATTACATGCGGTGGCCGTGGAGCATTTCCTGAGCATCAACCCGCTGAGTGAACAGCAAAATGCAGACGACTTCATGGGGCTAATGATGAGCACAGACAACAGAGAGAGAATTAATTTTAGCACTTTTATTTCCAACATGTGCTCAATTATGGCTGTATTATTTAATTCATGCAAAGTTACATCTTTATTGTGGCAGGACTTGACGGATTATCTTACGTGACTTCGTGAGCTTTTCTCTATTTCTTAGAGACAAGCTGCATAAACTAGCTACATTTCAGGAATTTTTTCATTAATTGCTATGTTAAATAAAGTTTACTAATTAAAGCAAAGCAGGTAAGTATACTTTACCTGTGCACGCCTCTGTCTCATCTCCCCTCAGATGCACTTTAATGGCGATCCTGCACGCAATTTTCAAAACACCCACAAGATTGCAGCATTTATCAGTAAATCCGATATTACAAAACCGATATCCGTTTATGGTAAAATGCTTAAATATCAGGGAAAATATTGGTAAATCGATATATCAGTCGATCTCTAAAAAAATGTATTTGTCATTGAATCATTCACTCAGGAGATTTGTTCAAAAACACAGATTCATCCAGTAATGAAACAAGTGAAATATTTGTGAGTCACTGAATCATTCAAACCAATTTCTAAAACAAATTCAAATTAATTAAATATTTTTAAATAGACTGCAGCAATTTACTGCAACCTCTAGTAAATTGCATGTTATTTTGTTCAGTTGTCTAGTCAGAATCGTGATCTCTTTTTTTTTTTTTTTTTAAATAAAGATTTGTGGGAGATTTGGATTTGAAGATTTGTGGCTCAGTGCTGGAGAAAAATCCTTTAAGAAGACTGCTTCGAATGTAATCCACATTGAGATCTAAAAGAAAAGAAAGAAAAATAGCCCAAAATGTCAAAATTGATTAGTGCATGAAAAGGCAGTGGGATTTGCCTGCAGTGTCTTGCCTATTGTAAAAGAAATATGTTAGATTAATAAGGCATTATTAAGCATTTGTTTAAAGTTTGTTCTGTGTGTTTGCCTTAATTTTTCAGGAAGAATCTGCTTCACAAGATGGACTACAAACACACTAAATCACCACGTGAGTATTTTTAAGTGTGAATGAATGTGAACTGTCTGCCACAGTTACATATTTGGAGGGTTTTCAAAAAAAAATTAAAGAAAATTTTACTGAAGAGAACAGTTTGCCATTTCATCAGCAGAAGCCAGGAGGAAGGAGGCTGCTCTGCGTACTACATCATTACTTCAGGTTGAAGGATTCTGATTGGCTAAGAAATAGATAAACTTAGAAAATGTCCACATATGGTCTTTGTCAAGGAAAACAAGTCATCTATTATATGGCTGACACCAGGACCCTGGTTTTAGCCATGAAGTGACCTAGGTCACAGATATGCATTTTTTTAGGTGCCAGTTTGTCCTCTCCAATACAGGATCTGCAACAAAAATCCATCACACATACACAGATACATAGAAGTTGGCCAGGCTCTTACTATAAACAGGATACTTCCCCAAAACATACTGATAACATGTTCTTTCTCTCAGTG